>JAVLVB010000407.1:2280539-2380942 GCA_032876305.1 Orestias chungarensis | reverse complement strand
TTGTGACAATGTCTGAGCAGGCCTCTGACTTAAGTCTCTTCCTATATGAAAATGTCACAACTGTCAAAACTATGCTAACAGCTCAATATCTGCATCAGAGACAATAGTCCAAATTAACATGTTGTTGAACCGCCGCTGATCCACTTAATTTGCTTTTGCCGCCTTGTTTTTTATTCCCTGTCCGGTCATATGCTTAGAACAACGTACAGAGACGTGGGAGTAGGGGATACGGTTCTTGCCCATTAAGATCGATTGAGCTACTTCCTTCTCCTTGGTAATGCATCCAGAAACCTCTTCTCAGTTCCTATGGGATTCAATCATAGCTCAGTGATTACTTGAGCTAAAATTGTTGCTGCAACAACTTCGAAAAATAAAATAAGGATAATACTCCATCCATAATCAAAGGAAATAATTGTCTGAAGATGCAAAACCTGAACCAAAATGAGTGTTGTCTCAGTGTTTCTGTCTTATTAAGGAAAGATTTGTAATGTGCAAGAATTGTCGCAAATTCTCAAACCAAGTTGTGGAGCTCTATTTCCTCTCCAGACTTACATTGAGAGCTTAAGTTATATGACTTTGTTTGCAGGAGGATTTATAATTAGTTTGTTTGTAACTGTGCAAATGTCTCAACTAATATCACGTTTCTTTTGATTTTGTTTCCAAGGAACTAATCTTATTTGGGTTACCTGCACATCTTTCTTTAAACTTAAACATCTTTTTGGGTTTTTTGGGTGTTTTATTTAATTTGTTTCAGAAATGTATTTAGAAGCCAAATTTTATCTTCCTATAAGTTAGTGTGTAGAAGACATAAGTTAATAACAATGCAAATTGCAATTTTCAAGAACATTTTCAAAACATAATTATCCAATTCCCAGCATGCAGCTCATTATTTCATGGATATGTCCCTCGTGAGCCCCAAATTAAGAGTGCTGTAATGACACTCTAACATCAAAACAATCTAATTATGAGAGATATTTTCAAGCAAACACGTCTGGATCTGTGCTCAAAGCCGATTAATTAACTTCTTTGTTATTGCCAAATGTCTCTCACAAGTTGGAAAGCGTGTGAAATTAGATTTCTGTCTAAGTTTCTGTTTTGCGCGCTTTGACACCTGCAGGAGGAACCTACCTGGTGACAGACAGAAAGCGCTGGACATCATGCTGCCCTTGGTGGAAGCAGAGGAGCAGGTGGCCTCAGACATCTACTGCATGATGGGACGGATATATAAGGACATGTTCCTCGAGTCTCACTTCACGGACACACAAAGCAGAGACAAAGGAGCCCTCTGGTGAGAGAAAATCATGTGGGATGACTGTGTGTTTGCGTAACTGTTACATTTCTGCTCATTTTGGCTCCTCCAGAAACTGAGTCACCAATAAATATTGTTAAAATAAGTTTTTTTTTTGATGGACAAGATGCATAATAACTGTATTGACTCAATGGATTTATTTAATTCAAGATCTCCAAACAGTTGTTTTTAGGAGGACAGCAAAATATTTTCTTCTTACTGTGATTTAGTTATTTTAGTTTAGTTTTTAAATTGCACCTTATTATAGCAACAAATGGCACAATGTAATTTGAAAAGATTCAGCTTATTGCAAAAAATTAGAGAAGGAACACGATAGGTTTTAGTTTTAGATTTTAATGCTATAAAAATAGGATAAATGTTTCATAAAATTTGAATTTAAAATGTATATTAGTTTTGGTATTTTACTCCTTTTTTTATTTTAAAGCAACACTAACTTTTTAACCTTCATAAAATATTTCCATAACTTTGTAATTATACTTCGACTTACAGCTTTTTGAGTGACACCTCTGTCGTGGCCCGAGGGGGTCAGTATTGCTTTAGCTGGCACTAAGCAACTTTGAGGAGGGTGGCAGGAACCCTGCTTCACAAAAAAAAACTACAAATGTGCTGATTGCTTTACAGCATACGTCACTTTCCCCATTACTTGTTTTCAACATCATCATATGACGGTGTTTAACCACTGTTAGATTAATCACCTCATCGTTATTCATCCTTCACACAGACAATTGAAACAGAAAAGTACTTCAATCCAACTGCAGGCGACAGGGAAATCCGTATTTTACCAGGTGATCATAGGAAATGTAGTCTTTCTTCAGGCAAGGCACTACCGCTTTTGTTAACTTGCCAACAAAATCGACCAAAACTGTGACCTCTTTAGTGTTGCATTAAAATAAACTGAGACGTATAGATTTCAGGGAATCCCAAAATTTCTTCTTGTAAAGAAAGAATTAAGTAAAATTGTCTTTTTACAAGCAACTGCGTTAGATTTGTTCATGAGCAATTTTAAACATCTCAAAAATTAATAAAGGAAGGACAATTCTTTCTTTCTCTCTTATTTTAATTCATTGTGGTTTATTGCAACCTATTATAATTCATGTATTGGTTATATTGCTGCAGGTGAATCTTTTATATGAACCTCATTGAGAGAAAATAATATTTCTTTTGGTAATCTTACATAAGCCACATTATGACGACAAAAAAAGAAATCCAAACTCAGATGTGATTGTAGACAGTTTGTCTTTTCCGTTGGAGAACAATTAAGCACTCGGGAACAATCAGAGCAAACTGAAGTCTGCCCAATAACACAAGCCGTCCGATTATCTTTCCAAATGGAAACGGCAATTAAAATCTCATATATTTGTTTGCTGAACATGGTGCAGAGATAATCAACCTCCCATCTAGCCGGTGCTTTCAGTTTTCATCTAAAACACACACAAAAAAAAAACAAGAAGCTGGTATGAGGCTTTATTAACATCCCCACCTCAGTCTGCAGCAGAACAGATTGCTCATTAAATTTATGAAATCTCTTGTTATTTTGGAAGCACAATTGTTAGTTGGCTTTATGTGGCCCCACCTCAATAAGTCTTAATTGTCTTATTTCCGTCTTCGAATATCTCTGTGATTTCCTTTTTTTTTTTCTGGTACCTGAGTGATGCCAAGGTTTTTTGTTTTTTTGGGGGAAAGTTTTTTTTATTGGAGTGTTTGTTCTCCTCTCAGGTTTAAAAGGGGCTTTGAGTCTGAGCCAACACTACACTCTGGCATCAACTATGCTGTTCTACTGCTGGCAGCTGGACACCAGTTTGACACGTCGTTCGAGCTCCGCAAAGTCGGTGAGTAAACGACACACAAATAGTGGCTAGTTTAAATGATTATTTGTGTAGAACATGTCTTCTTGATATTCCCTCTTCTTACATAGGGAATATATTTAATTCATATTATTAAATCTTTACATCAATCTTTAATGTATTTTACTATCTGTTTTTGGTGTTTTAATGTTTTTCATTAGGTTTATTTTTAAATAGTACCTCACCTTTTATTGTTTACTCAAAACAATAATTTATGGTTTACTCTCTGTCAAGGGTGTGTACTGAATTATGTGTCCAATGAAGCCTAATGAGTCTAGCTAGCCTTGCCTTTAAAGAGCAAACTGGGTTTTCCTGGTTAACTGGAAATCTGTAAACATCCTTCAGAGGATGGCACTCCTTCAATCATCTCATACAACTATTCCTGGTATGCTTGTGTTATAACAGTTTGGCTCCTGTAAGTTCATTTGTTCTGTTTTCATATACCCTGTTACGTTTATTCCTATTTAGCTTTTAAGAGGCCTACATATAGATTCCTATTCAATTTACAGCCTCTTCTTGTAATGAGATGAGAATTTAAATCTGTATTTTTTTTTAACAAGACACACCAGTGCCACATTTACTTTAACCAATACATTCATCTTTGGTCTCCTGGTTGTCTGAGGATGGGTTATGGGGGGCCACACGTCCAGGACTGAACCCCAGATATCTCCCCAGTGACATTCATAGTCAAATCAAATCAAACCAAAAATGCTTTATTAATTGCAAAGGGACATTTTCCTAACAAACACACTTTTTGGTCCACAGCGACGCCCCGTTAGCTAATAATAGCAAATGGACTGAACTTCATCCACCTCCTTACTACAGGGAGCTTAAAGTTAGTTAGAGTTGGCTTTGTTCTTAGACAATTTGTTTTATTTCATAACTCGGAAATGTTCATATTTTGTACTTTTTCCATTCTTCCTACATTTTAAACAACAATGTTTTTCACACTTTTCTGCATTTTTTTGCACTTCTTTGCAGAAAACAAGTAGAAATCCATCAGAAATCAATCTCTGATTCAACACACTCTGTTGTTCAATTATAATAATTCCCTTCTGTGGCTTCTGTGTTGTTCGCTGGGCCTCATCTAAGTGCTTGCTCAGGAGGCTTCTTGATCAGATGAGCCAAATAAGTCCACCTAATGCAGACAGTCAAGCTACCTCACCGTCTCTATAATGATGAATCCAGCCACCTTCTGGTGAAAGCTCATTACTATTGCAACAACACATCATCAGTTGGGTAACACTAAAACTGACTGTATCTGGAATCTCATTCAGGTTGAAGCTAATTTAGAAACTGTACATTTTTATCTAGAAATGTCTAAATTATGTCATCCAGGACCCAGTACCTCTAAGCCCTTAGCTGGGACAAAAACTAAAGTTTCAGGATCATGAAGTAAATCTCACTTATTAATGCGGCAGGATCCTTAACAATTCATAGATGCTATCTATAGAATTGTGTCGCTGTGACATGGCAAGAGAAAATCATACATATGAACACTCTAGTTGCATCCAGGGTGAAACAAAATGGGAGTATGTGGAAAGGAGTCACATCTGCTGTTGGAAAGCATTAAGTTAGGTGGGCAGAAATAGCTCTAAATGATACAGAAAACCTTTGAGAAGAGATAAAGAAAAAGAAAAATGGGAGTAAATTTAGGAATTGTTAAAGATTTCTGTGTCTTCCAAACTTCTTCTATCAAGAAAAACAAAACAAAATGCTCTTTAGCACAACATAACTTTAAATTGTATTACCAGCATAGTTATTAGGATCCTGTTCTTAAGCACCAGATACAAGACATGGTGGTCACAGTTCTGTATTTCTATGAAATAACTGGAAATGGATTAGTCCGTAATAATGAATATTATGTAAATGGTTGCAGAAGCAAAAGAAGCAACTTCTCTTAATAAGTTCCTTAGAAAACGTAAATACAAAGTATGTAAAATTAGAGCATAAAGTACGTCCGCCCTTCTATCACTAGTCATCTTTAACATTTGTCAGACTTGCCTGGAGCCTTAGACAGCAGCGTGTCCTACTTTGAATGAAATAATGATGCGTGATTGGATTTTGTCTTCCAGGAGTTAAACTGAGCAGCCTGCTGGGCAAAAAGGGCAGCCTGGACAAGCTGCAGAGTTACTGGGATGTGGGCTTCTTCTTGGGCGCCAGCATCCTGGCCTGTGACAACACCAGAGTCATCCAGGCCTCCGAGAAGCTCTTCAAGCTCAAAGCTCCCATCTGGTGAGAACGTGCACAAGTCTTTCTTTCTTTTTTTTCAGATCAGTTTATCTGCAAAAAAATAAAAAATAAAACCCGTGTCTTGGATAACCCAGTGTCGTTTTTGATCTGGAGTGTGCTCGACTTTCCTTTAAAAGCTCAGCAGCCATCTGTGACCATTGTGAAAGCATTTGGTGCTTTTGGCGTTAAGAGAAGAAAAGATCACAGCAGAATGTGTTTGCTTTTTTGTTTTCTGTGCTGCTAAGAGGGAGGTGAAAGAAAAGCCTTTTCTGGTCTGTTTCCTCTTCAAGATGCTTTAATAACTTGATATTTGAATCCAAAAGGGAAAATTATTAGAACTGCCTTCATGACATTCATATGTTCCCATAATTGCACCAGAAGGTTTCAATTTTGACTCAAAAATGTGCAGATACCATGCATTACAACGATTGCAGTTCAATACCACCCTCGTTTTTTGTTCCATTCCTCGCCATTTCCTCACCGCTCTCTGGGAAAAATAACACCTTGGCCGCTGAAACCTCCAGACCAACGTAAACATCTCTGTACTAAGCCGCTCACAGGACGACGTCGCCCCAACTTGCAGAAAAAGATGAGCTTATGGGACGGTTTGGACGAATAAAAGTTTAAAATAAGTAACAAAAACCGTAATGAACCCACATTTACCGTACATCTCTTTGGAAACAACCTTGTTGAAGCTAAAAGCAGTTTCTTGTTTTTGCAGTTTGTCCTCGATTAATTCATACCGGACAAATAATTTCCTAATGAACCAAAGCCCATAAAATTTTTATTTATAACCATCTCCTCTGTACCGATTTATTTAGCCATGGTTAGTGACGTATTTACACTTAAAAATATTTTCATTAATTGAGATTTTGATCCGCGGTTGGACTCAGAGAATTTAACCACAGTTTATATACAGTAGATTTGATGGGAAATTACTTTAAACCATCAGTTGTTGCAGTATCTGTAAAACATCTCTAAAAGGCAGTTTTACATGTAAAAGCGACGGAAACTGCAAAACTAGGATGAGAGACATTACAGGTTCATCCCTTTAATGCAAGTGGCTTGTTTTTGCTTTATTATGTGTATAAAAAACACATAGAATAGAAAAAAAACACTATGAGATACTCAGAAATGTAGAGAGCGTTTGATCTAAAGCACTTCAAAATGATTCATGAGAGTCTGGTTTCGAAGGGGAAGATATGAAGTTGCCTAACTCCATTGTCTCTATACGTTTCTTTGTTGTTTTACGCTGGTTTTGTGTGTTTGTGTTCAGGTATCTGTGCTCTCTGGTCGAGACCATCTTGATCTACCAGCACTTTAAGAAGCCCAGCAGCGAGCCACCGGCACCCAAGCAGGAGCTTGTCGACTTTTGGATGGACTTCTTGGTGGAATCGACCAAGAAAGATGTCTCCTCCGTTCGATTTCCTGTGAGTTACGAATCTGCAGCAATAAAATGTGAAGCAAGGAACGAATAAATGAAATATGGCACAATAAATTCTTCCCTCTAGGTGTTGATTTTGGAGCCTACCAAAGTGTACCAGCCTTCGTATTTGTCCATAAACAAAGACGTGGAAGACAACATAGTGTCCATTTGGCACGTAGCTCCAGATGACAAGGTTCGTATCTAAGTACTAAGTACGTGTTTTCCACAAACTTCATATACTTCATATTTTTCTGTTTATTGAAGGATATACAATAATATTTTTAGTTCTATATTTTCTTTAGCTGAGAGAAAACAAAAACAAAATGGTGTTAAAGGATATGAAGTAATAAAACTTTCCAGTTTTCTTTGATTTTCATGGAGCCTTCTATTAAGAAGTTTCTATTCGTTATTATTCATTTGTTACAAAGAGCTCGAACTATTAATTTAACTGAGGGAGCTCATCTTAAGTCCAGAGGACATTTTGCTCCAGAGCTTTGAGGCTACACAGGAGAGAAAAAAAACTTCTTTAGGCTTCTGTTTTTTCTACGATTTAGGAGCAAGCAAACAGCATCTGGTCATGTGACTTTAAGGAACAAAATGGGGGTTAGGGCGCAGCAGATTTTGCAAATATGTTGGTGTAAGTCTATTAAGAGACGTAAAAGCAAATATAATAACTTTAAAACTATCCCTGAAATGAAAATAAGTCAACACTGGAGGGTGACTTGGCTAATTCTTGTTAAGACAATCTAACTGGGAGGTTGTAAAAGCCTGGTTAACTAACTAAACTTGCATCCAAATATCAGGTGAATTTTGAGCAAGCTTAAAAATATCGCAGAGCAAAATCTTGTCAGATGTTAGAATAGCTCTAATAAACTTGAAGTAGTAATATACTTTCACTACATAAGAAGTTATAATTCAAATGTGCTCCCATGTCCTAAGCCATCCTCATTTCCACCGACGTTTTCTAATGTGATTCTTTAAATTGCACATAAAACACCATTAATTGGAAAAATAGCCACCGACTCCAAGTCATGCCTCGAAAGGAGAGCTTTAAAGCAGAAATGCTTTTGCTTTAACAATTGAAATAAAGCAATAAAATGTGTCACATTTCCCTGACAGTCTTATGTTTAGCTTCTATTACTTTGAAATTGTGGCCTTAGACTAATATACCTGTAACGATTCAATCTTCCAACTGTAGGATAAAAAACAAACAAACATTCATTTAGCAACGCTGGAAAACAGTAATTATCTTTTTGCTTTTATTTTCTCTCTCTCTCACAGAACAAGGGAATCCACGAGTGGAACTTTGTCGCTACGTCTGTTCGAGGTGTTAGGTAAATACGTGCCGATTCATTTTGAACTTTGTGTTAGTTTTAGTCGTGTCAGACCGAGGCCGTGTCATCTTTTTAAAAGGAATCAGTGGATCGAGAATACGTTTCTAGCAGAGACCTTGCTGCGCCAGCATCTGCGCTCCTTACTGATGTAGTGTGTGAGCATCGATGTGAAGGTTCAGAAAGTCTTAGCAAACAATGTCCGTGTATTCAGTATAAGACGGGTTAGAATCCAAACAGATTCAGTGAAATCTCTTCTTTTTTTTTTTACCCATTGTGTCTAACGAAAAGAAATCCTTCATAATTATGCATATGTTAAGATACACATGACATGCTATGCTTCAGTGCATTATGAATTCAGGTCTTTCCATTTGCTGTTAGAACATATGCCCAAAAATGATGATATGGGTCAAAATTCTGTTTATAAACACAGTTTATATCCAAGACCAATTCATCAGTTTGCTGCTAACAGAACACAAATGACTCATTTTTGAGGCTACAGATAGGGGGATACCTGATGGATGAACTCTTGAAAACCTTTTAGCTTTCAGATTCATTGTGCAACAAAACATTCCAATCTCCTTTCCTCTGCAGACCCCATCGGAGCGCCCCAATCTAGTGTAGACAGTTTTTATAATGGCTTGCTTTCCACCTATTTTTCTACGGCCCTCAAAGGACTTCAGTGTCAGATTGCAGAGAAGTGGAGGGCCGTGCTCGCATGTTGCTAGGGAACGTCTCATTCTCCGTGCCCACTTTGCCTGCAGACAGCAGCACGACACAATAAACGGCTCCGCAAGCTAAAATGACACCACACATTCAGACACTGGGTTGTCTGACTCAGCATATTTGGCCTTGGCACACTTAGAAAAGGATAAGCAATCATCTCAGGGGATGAAACTTTGTGCGTATTTGGATTGGTTGTGCAAAATCAATTTGAATTAGAATTATTCTGCAACACCGTTGATCACCTGAGTTTATTGATTTAACAGATGTGCACGTTGTGCATTGCAATATTATAGTTTAATATCAAAGAGTGCCACCAGTGTTAAAAGCTAATCTACATTCAGTTTGAGTCATACCTGCATGCATTTGATTAGGTTTCATCTAACTTTGGTTTGTTCCTCATCAGCATTTCCAAGTTCGACGAACGCAGTGCCTTTCTCTACGTCCTGCATAATGCAGAGGACTTCCAGATCTATTTCTGCACAGAGATCCACTGTAAAAGGTTGGTCTGCCTCTTCAGCTTGTCCACTACGTTAGACAGGCTTGCAGTCATAATCGCGGCTTAATGCAACTGCCAGCAAATGCAATAAACCTTCCAAACACGATTACAGTTGCTCGAAAGTGCTGTACTATTAGCTTTACAGTACGGTACGGATGTCAGATTTATTAAATGTAGCTCTCTCTATATTAAAACAGATTTTATTTTCTTACACTCAACCTGCTAAACAGAATCTAAAGCTTAGATTATAGTTGTTTTTAACAATTAAAAACCTCAATTTGTGGTTATATATAGGTATGAAGTTGGGACATTTTTTCAGTGAAACATTCTTGTACCTAATGAAACATTTATGTTCCCACAAAATAATATTTATGTTAATTAAATTGAATCAGACTACACGTGAATACACTCATATTTCTGTTTCAGCAGGCAACACCAAACAATACAAACACACAGATACGTTCATTAATTCAGATTGAACTAGTTTTGGCTTTATGCTGATATGAGTCGTTAAAGAGCATTAGTCGTTTGTGTAGAAGCTTTACAAGGCCTTTTATTCACATAGTATTATGGCTGTGTTAAATTTTAATCCATAGTAATGCTCACTTTGATAATACATTCGTGCTTATGACTCATTCTTGCTGACTGTTTAATGCAGAAGGGCTAAGCTAATGCTAGAGTCATCGTCATCTTAACGAGATTGCAGTAAATTGAGAGGAGACAAAACATTAATAATGTTGCCGTCCTGCTTCTTTATCTTTAATGATTTGCTTTGAACTTCGTGTTTGTTGAAGGATTGTATTTCAGAAGCAGATGCGATCACTGGCAGATGCGATCACTGGCTAACAAATTTGAACATTTTAGTTTCTCTAATCTGGACGTGCTACAGACCAATCAGTGAGACGTGTTTGTTGACCGTTTTGATCTTTGCCTTTTCACACATAACTTACTTCTGCTTTAATAGCTGGTCTTACAATTTCCCTTTATTTTGTATTGCATGAACATCATCTGCAGTTTTAGGGGGGGTTCTTCCTTTTTCCCTCTTGCAAACTCTGCAGTCTGGTGGGAAATATGTCTCTCTCCCATCAACACAAGTCCACCTTCTCTTTATTTTCACACCGTCATGTTCCCTGCCAGCTGCTCTTTGAAGCAGTGCGCTCCGACTTGTGACTCTCACATCTGTGGCTTCCTGTGCCATTATCTGGAGTGTGAGAGTAAGTGAGTCATGCTCTGCTGCTGGTATTATGCTGCTCCTGGTTTTTCCCTGCGTGATGGCAAGAGAAGAGAGGCAAAAACAGGAGAAAAAGAAGCTACAAGGACGTCAACAACAGCATATTGACGTAGAGTGCTTGTGTTTTTTTGTTTTGTTTCTTTGCACTAGTCATTGCCAGCATGTATGCACATAAATAAATAATAAGAAATAAGAAAAAACTTGTGCAACTGAACACCTGCTGGCATGCCGTGCATGACACCATGATGATTCGGTGTGTTAGCTCACAGCTTGTGTGCGGTGCAACCGGTAAAGGTCATTGTACACATGCTGTCGGAAGCACGCAAGTAAACAAACTGTAACCCGTTTAGGAACATAGCCGCAACAGTATAACACCTTTGAACGATAATAGGATCATTTCCCTTTTTTTAAACATTAGAAATATACTCTAATATCTTTATCTATGAATATTTTCTGTTTTCCTTGTTGCAATGTTTGTTTTATGATGTATCATTGTTTTTTGTGTATGTTGCACTAGTTAAACATGTTTACTTAACAAGGAATTTATTGTGGGATTCTCTTATGAAAAGCATGAAAAGGGTCACAATGCTCTAATACATAGATTAAAAAAAAACCTTTTAGACATGAGTTAAATCAATTTTAACAAGCTTGAAACAACTAGAACTAAAACAACCATAATTTACACATTGTTAGAGAGATAGACTTACTTTGTGTGATAACAAACAAAGAAGAGAATGGATTTAAGAGTTAATAAAACGTGCTTTAAATCTGTATAGATTGTAATCCCTGTAGATTAGGATCTGCAGATATTCAAACCTAATATTCTAGCCATCTATTGAACTTGTGTTTAAGCAAGAGTAGATTACTGAAACCTTGAGAGGACTGTTACCTTGAGCAAACATTATTCAAGAGTTCAGATGACATGGATATAAGAAGAAAAAAAAACTGGACGACTTTCAAACTTTGTTATATTAAAATTTTGGGAAAAATCAGCTTTTTTTTTTTATCACCTCTAAACCAAATACATCAAATTAATTAAGCTATTCACTTGGAAATGTGTGACTACTTATTTTAATTTTACTGTTTCACAAGATATATGAAAACAATTTTTTTTAAATGCAATTAATCCAAATGAAAGTTAAACAGAAAAATATCAATACACCAAAATGCCTTTCAAGCATAAGTTTTTTTTTCTTTGGCAGGTTCTGTGATCTGGTCAACAGTATAACAGAGGAAGCCTGGAAATGTCCTGAAGAAGGAGATTGTGACACAGATGCCTTAGAGGTGAGATGACTAAAAACTGCTGTAGCTTTCCATTGTGTTGGATTTTAAAACGTTCCAATGTTACTCAAGAGTTTTAAGAGTTTTGTTTGTTTGTCTGTTTTTTTTTTGGGTGTGGGGGTTTATTTTGTATTATCATGTTATTCACCTTTCCTTCATTATTACTTTGTTTTTTACACCACAAACCCTTTTTGTTCCATACTGTTAATATGGTACAAATGTGGTGAAAAACATTGTTTTGCTACATCCGGTTTTGTTTCAGACGTGCATTCACTTCATCCGCTTTTAAAATGTCACAGGAAGTGTGAAATTTTTATTCAAAACAGCAAAAAAAAAAATAATACAAAAGTTTTGTTGCACAAATGTTCTAATTGAAATTTGAACCATTTACATCACAAAGACTGAACCGAAGCGCAGCTGCGAAACGCCAGAGAATCGGGAGAGCCCTGCTGCGATAAAGCCTGGATTTCTGCTCCTGCTGTTTGTGTTTTAGTACCTGCTGCTAACTTTCACCTGTCTCTCCAGCTGAGTTGACAGAAAAGCTCATTATTTAAAAAAAAAGAAGAAAGAAAATAGAGCAGGAATTAGTTTTAATAGGTTTTAAAATCTGTAGAATGCATATAACGATCTGGGCTTGTTTTTTATACGCTTTGTCTTTTCGGTCCTGCAGTACGACTATGAGTACGACGAACATGGAGAGAGGGTGATTCTGGGAAAAGGCACGTTTGGAGTTGTCTATGCAGGCCGGGACCTCAGTAACCAGGTCCGAATAGCCATCAAGGAAATACCAGAGAGAGACAGCAGGTCAGATTGCCACTCAGTGTTTTACTACAGTTTTTATTGTTGTTGTTGGTCTCTTTACAAGAAAACATGTATTTTGTTTTAATTAAAATCTCATATAGTATCCAGAAGATGACATTTGGATAATTTATCACCCTAACTGCAGTGTGAAAATATGATATCCTGGAATTTAACTGTTTATTTGATGTAAACCTAATCAATGCATGTTCAAGTTCATACAGCCGTGAGGTTTTCTTATCTGAAGTCCCCTTTAAGACCTTTTGCACATATTTATTACTCTGTCCAGGAGCCGGGTGTTAACAGTTGCCTCAGCTGTAATTTCCTGACGCCGGTCAGCTTTTCGTTTGAGTGCCTTGAGTGCACGTCTTAGCCGTTTCGCTGGTGGGTTCAGACTTTAAGCAAACTTGTCTCTGGCGGAGCACAGAGCTAAGGAAGCATATTTCCTCCCCGCCTCTGTGTTTTTTTTATAAATTCCCGTCAGTGTCTCCTCTGTAAATGCTCGTCTCCTCGCAGTTCCACCTACTCATCTCCCACCGCAACACTCTTCTCCCAGACTAGACGTTTTCGGCGCCACCATTTGTTCCACTAATCACATCACAAAGTCAGCAGGCCGTTGGGCTGCAGAGGATGAGGAGAACTCTGTGTGAATAATTTATAGAGGGACAGGAATCTCAAGACGGATGGAGGGTGTGATTCATGCAGGGGGGCTGAGTGTGAGGAGAAATAGCTGGCAGGCATTTCTTCAACCCACAGGGATCTTTTGTTCTGCTCGGATATCTGGAGTCACATTTTCAGCTCAGACTTGGTTTAGTTGGTTTTGGTAGTCTGAATCTAGCTTTTATATTTCTGTCACCTTAAAGAAATGTGCACTGAAATGACATGGCTGCAAGATGTACTTGCAGTGCAGAACATAAGGCAACCAGAGCCAGTTTTTTATATCTAGCTTAAAGGCCAAATCTGCTTTTTCTAGCTCTCTAACTGTGCATCTATTTAAAATTCATTCATTTTATTCATTTAAATTAATTCTTTATCTGCTTTTATTTGATTTTTTTATTAATTTAACTTACTGTACAGGATGTGCAATGAGATTGAAACTCAAACATCCAGAAATAAATAACTAAAAATATACAACAAAATAAACTGTGTGAAAATATACGGAAATAAAATGTCTATATAAGACGATACAGAAATAATTAGAAAAAAATATATATAATATATAAAATAGAGTTCACTTTATGTTGCTTAATTTATATAAATATATTTATTGATGTGTTAAATGATTTAGTTATTTTTATGAATAAATAAGATAAATTGCATATGTTTAATTTTTGTTGTTTTTGTAATAAAAAGCTTGAATCGGGTGTCCAATCTGTCAGAATATACTTCTCACATTAGAGATTTGTAGATAAAACATTTAAATTTCATTCATTAAAATACATTTTAACGTATAATTACATCATGCAGTAAAATATTTCTCCTTGCAGAAGATTTAATACTTCACAAGAACTCAAGTGCAGAACTGGAAGGTCTTTGTGTTTCTCTCCCACCGTGCATTTATTTCTCACTTATTTATTTAGCATCACAAGCTGTAGGAACTGCATTATGTCATTTTTTGCGCTCACACCACTGGAGAAGTCAACAAATGTATCCTGTAATTCTTGGCTTTTACATACCAACCATTATCTGTGTCTCCTAATGACCTAAAAACTTTAGTTCTAAAACATTTTCAGGTGGCAAATAAGTCATTTCTGTAACGACACAGGTACTCTCAGCCTCTCCACGAGGAAATCGCCCTCCACAAGCACTTGAAGCACAAAAACATTGTCCAGTATCTGGGCTCCATCAGTGAGAATGGTTTCATCAAGATCTTCATGGAGCAGGTGCCTGGAGGTGAGACTAAAAAATCGAAACAATATTTGGTTCAGCGGGTTGTTCTGCTAATACTTTAGACGTTTAGAAATATGTTAAGTTAAGTTCAGTTTTGATGCTACATAGACCCTCAATGTTCGACTCATCAGTCATCTGCTACAGGCTGTGGATCAAAGCCGGTACTGATTGCTGTTGCTCTTTTTCCTGTCGTATCCAGGGAGCCTGTCGGCTTTGCTGAGGTCTAAATGGGGCCCTCTGAAAAACAACGAGCCCACCATCGGCTTCTACACACGGCAGATCCTGGAGGGACTCAAATACCTGCACGACAACCAGATTGCTCACAGAGACATTAAGGTGGCTGCTACTGTAATATGCATGCACATTTTCACCCATTCACCTTATACCAGGGGTACTCAAATAGAAATGATGAGGGGCCACTTTTTTCTTTTTCAGTGATTCAAGGGGCCATGTATTGGGACCACGTATAGTAATGTATCATAACAATATAACATATGTATAACATTTATAACATATTTTATAACATAACATTTCCTTTTTATTCAAAAGAAAAATATAACCTAAAATATAATTTTAATTTGGGCATATATTAAAAATAAATAACTAAATAAAACCCTGTTTAAAATCCCAAAAAAATTAGCCTTCAGGCAGCCCATTTCTTGTGCTTTGTTTAACAAGCTATGCATCTCAAGAACTATTTCACATTTCTCACATGTCCTCTTTAATGGGAGAAATGTCTTCTTGTTTCTTTGGCCAATGTTTCAAACCTGAGCTTAAATGGTGTGATTGCCAGGGAGACACACTGATGCATATGCTCGTTAGTTTGGCGACTCCAGTACAGATTTTTAACTTTGTTCATATTCGAGAACGCAGGTCCACATCTGTATGTGGAGCCGAACATTGTAAGGATGGTAGAAAGAACGCAATCCTTTCTGTCCACTCTGGTTGGAACTGGCGGTTTTTGCTGTTGGTAAACTATGGCATGATTTGTGTCCCACCAGGTTTGCGCGCACAGAGCTATATGAAGGAGTAATAATTGTGAGCGTGTGCGTATGAGTCTCAGGAGCGCGCGCGCGCTCATTGGTGCTCGGACACACGCTCAACTCCGACAAACTGCTCGCTCAGCTCACTCTGCTCGCGCTCGCAACTCTGCTGAAATGTTAGTGAGTCTGAGAGTATGAATCAACTTTGTGTATTTGGAAGGAATTATTTAATTGGATGAAAAAGGCCAGTCTTTGATTAGCTGGGAACGCGGCTCATTTACATATAATGTCAAGTTGCGAGCGCAGACACAGAGCTGAGCGCAAATGCAGTGAGCTGAGCGAGCAGGTTGTCAGAGTTGAGCACATGTCCGAGAACCTATGAGCGTGCGTGCGCACCTGAAATTCATACGCATACGCTTACAATTATTACTCCTTCAGATAGCTCCGTGCCAGCAAACCTGGTGGCACAAAACTCACGCCATACAGCCTCGTATTGAGGTCGCGGCGCAATTTCAAAATAAGAGCTTGCTTGAATAGTTTTTTTTGTTTTTATAATTTAAAAAAACTTTTCAAAACAGCTCACGGGCCATTAACAGATAACCAAAGGGCCACAAAAGGCACACGGGCCGGCATTTGAGAATGGGGGCCTTATACTATATTAAGCTGCATAAATCCTGGTGGGAAAAATGGATTATATTTCATAATAGGACATTTGTTTGTTTTGATTTTGCTTTAGCGGGAACATTCAAAGTTCCTGATGAGGTTTGCTGTAGCTAATCACTCTTATTGAAGTGAATTTATAATTTAAATTTTATATGAAACGGTTGTTTTATCGTTCGGAATCTAGTGATTAACAGATATTACAGCTAAACAAACGTCCTCGTTTAATTAAATATATCCATATATATGTTTCATATCTATTAGTTGCAGGCAACTGGTGTTAAAATCTAAAATAAATGGGAATTTAGGGAATAGTTTAAAAAACTAATTCCTACTGAGGTAATACAAACATTTTCAGATTTCTCTGTCTCCTCTGTCATGGCTCGAGGGGGTCCGTATCGCTTTAACCAGCACTAAGCAGCTTTGAGGAGGGTGGCAGGAACCCTACTACACAACAACTACAAATGTGCTGACTGCTTTACGGCATACGTCACTTTCCTCGTTTCTTATCGTCAACATCATCATCTGACATTGTTTCACCACAATTAGATTCATCAACTTATCGCTATTCATCCTTCACACAGACACTGGAAACAGGAATGTACTTCAATCCAACTGCAGGCGACCGTGAGATTAGAATTTTACCACGTTATGCCCTGGTGCTCATGGGAAATGCAGTCTTCCTTCAGGCAAAACCCTACCGCTTTTGTCTGCTGGCTGCCTAAAATCGACCAAAACTGAAACTTCTTTAGTGTTGCTTTAAAACTTTTTTTTGTATAAAATTTGCTCATGTAGTGGTATTAAGTATTAGCTTGAAGTTACAGAACAAAAAACAATTGGTAAAATTCCCATAGCATGTTTTTGTGCATTATGCAAAAATACAGATAAAATAATAACTGGCTTTTAAAAAATGTTTAACAATATCTTTATCAATCATTGTGTTTTAAAATGATCGAAATTGATCAAAATTGGGTCCTGCTTGTCAAAATCAGCTTCAACAAAACAGCCATTCGATCAGGAAACCTGGTTCCTTTACAACAGCAGAGGTTTTGGTCGGGACTTGTTCTGCATGTCATAAATAATCCTTCTTAAATTTGCAAGAATTTAGATTACTCCTGACGAGGCGTATTTTATTTACTTGTGGATCTCCGTTTATTCACAGGGAGATAATGTCCTCATCAACACCTACAGTGGCGTTCTGAAGATATCAGATTTCGGCACGTCCAAAAGATTGGCTGGAATCAACCCCTGCACTGAAACGTTTACAGGTACTGGCTCACTTTCTTTAACCCTGTTTTAACAGATGTCCTCACAAACCAGAAAAACTTTGCTCAGCGGCTGCAACAAATAAAACTGAGCGTCAGGGTTTCTATTTTTGTCCCGTTTTTCAAGTTAATCCCGTGTACCTTAATTAAGCTGTAAGGGACATCCTTAAAATAGCCAGCTGTTACTATTTGCAGTCGCTGGGTTTTGAGCCTGTGGTCAGATCAGGAGGGATTGTGTCAACACAAAAGAAGCCAGGTGTGGCTCAGGTTGACGTCGTGAATTAGACCATCTGACTGCCGGCTGGAGCAGACGGGGGACACACCCGGCAAGGTGGGACTCTTTCAGGAGACGGGACTCGTCCTTGATGTCCCGGCCCACGCCTTCCATAAATGCGTCAGAGGCTGCGTTCAGCTGAATGCACAGGCTTCTAAATGCAGCAAATGAGCACCTAGTGGGTTATTTATAGAACAAAGGAGTCTTTTCAGATGGGATCAGAAAGTCCTTCTTTAGAGTCTGGATTAGAGAGCAACACTGAGACTCTTAGCTGTTACTTCACACGAGGCCCTGACCCCTTTCTAGCCTGAATGGCGACTTTCAGGCACTGTGTCACCGCGTCAGAGCCGAGGCAGTCTGTGATTATCTCCGTTTCAGGCCAGTTTTGGTGTTTTTTTATGCAGCTATGACGTCTCCCTTACCTGATGCAGACTAGGACGTGCGTAATACTCCGACGTTTGACGCTGTTACAGGTAGTTTGTTGTGGTTTTTGCAGACCAGTAAAAAAAAGAACAAACATACACTGTGCCTTGATAAATTACTGGCATCCCTTAAAGATTTTTTGAGTTGTAAAAACTAAGTGTAAGAAATTGTAATGGGATAGACACTTAGTTTTGTTTATATGAGCTTTTCAAAGAAGGTTTTGCCCAGTCTTCTTTGCAAAAGTACCAATTTCTCTCATGAAGAATATCTTAAATGCAATATTAAACTCTTGCAATGGCTCTATAATTGGATTTAGGGCCATACTCAACATTTTCTAACCGAACTCTAAGACGAACTTTAAACTTCTGTCTGCTGTTTCTCTTTGGTCCTCGTAACTTGAATGTTCACTTTTGTTCTCACAGAACAGCAGTATTTACACCGAGATGATATTAAATACTAATTTAATCTATTTACATGTTTTGTGATTTACTAAATTGTGTATAAAGGGTGTAACTGTGTTACCACTGTTATCCTATTCATATTTTGTAAATCAGCTTCATTTCATTGAAATAACACAAAACAAATGAATTTGTAAAGTAAATTGTTATAGCGTAGAAAGTTTCAATTGATTCAATGATGTTTGTTGGCTGCTAATTTATTAGGTTTGGTACAATAAAAACAGAGCAGAAATGTCTCATCTGTCTGTTGTTTGTCCTCCAGGCACATTGCAATACATGGCCCCTGAAATTATAGACAAAGGTCCCAGAGGATACGGCAAACCGGCAGACATCTGGTCCTTGGGCTGCACCATCATAGAAATGGCAACTGGTAAACCACCCTTCTATGAACTGGGAGAGCCGCAAGCTGCCATGTTCAAGGTGAGAAATGTCAGCGGCAGCAAGATCTGCTATAGCCGTAGCAAACTATAGGTCAGCAGCTGAAACAGGTTGTGATAATCAGAATCATGAAAAGCTCTATTGCACTTACAAGGAATTTGTTTTTGAAGTAGTTGCTCAAACTGACATAAAGCCGAGCCATAATCACCTTATCATCTCGGTCGGCCTTGTTGATGCCTAAAAGAGCCCGTCGATCAACAAATTTGCAAAGTCATGCAAAGAAAAGCTGTTAATACCAGACATGCGTCTACACTTTTTTTAAACAGACACAACCTTTTTAGTCTGTTGGACTAAATAATATAAACTTTTCCTGTTTAACGTCATAAATCTGGCCATCGGCGCGTTGGATATACCCACCTGTCCTTGCAGGGTCACTGGGAGACCTTGGGGTCATTGGGGACCCTGAACAAACAACCATGCACCATGCAATCTAACAATTTTTGGAGTATCGCCCAGTACCCAGGGATATGGTACATATGCAATATGCAGAATATGCAAACTCTGTTCAGAAACAGGATTCAAACCAAAGTTTTTTTATGGTGCAAGGCAACAGACATTACAGCACTGATTATTCCCAACACCAGAAAACATCATTATTATTACTATAAATGCTCCAAAATCACTGGTTAGCCCAAGTTATGAAGCTAAGCTTTCTTCTGTAACAAGTTAAATTGCACACTTTGCAGTTATGTTGATGCAGACTTCAAACACGACGCTTAATTGTTTGGCGCCACTGAAACACCAAAAAAAGATATCCGCAAGAGTCTTGTGCAGCTCCACAGATCTGGTTCATCCCTGCTTAAAATATCCAGACGCCTAAAGATGCAGCGTTCATTCGTTAGATAAATAAAGACGAGCGGAAATACAATCCGAATTTTGAGTCGATACGTTGTTCAGGGAGGAGATGTGTTCCTGTGCCAAAGATAAATATGCGTGTTTTGGTGTAAATATGTGTAGCAACCCCAGGACAAATACGAAAGACCTTGTGAACAAACTGGCTGAACCTGATAAGAAAGTGTAATAAATAACAATTGAAGACTCCTACATCTCAGAATCACCTTTTATGGAAACCAAACCAGGGAATCAGCTCCTTTGCACCTGCGTTGCCCTACCAGCTGTGGGGCTGCAACACGATCCAGGCCGGCAGGAGCCAGAAAATACGATCCGTGCTCCATTTGTTTAAAAAAAAACAGTCATGTGTGGCCTCGTGGGACGGACTCTGACGAGCCGGCGTGCGTTTTTTCTTTTTGTCTGATTTATTTATTCTGTGAGTTTACATGGTCGTATCTGCGACGGATGGAAAGTTGAAGCTCTGCTAACCAGTGAACTGTTTTTCCTGACCATGTGTAGCCCCCTTTAAAGACTGTAGAGGAGGGTTGCTGTAGGTCTGGAAAACATTACGGCGCTCACGTTGAAAAAAAACTCCCCACTGTGGAGTTTCCCATATGATGGGATTTAATTGAAGGCCTGTGAATCCATAAAGAAGGCATAGTATAAACTTGCTGTACCTTAAATGGAGAACAAAAGCAGTTTCACTCATACTTTAAAGACTGCTGTCCCATAACTCAGCATACTAAGAGTTTTATAGTACTTGCTTTATTTCCTCTGACATTTGCCTTATGTCACTAGTTGATTTACAGCAAAGTCAATAAGTTATTTAGTTACATTTCACCATGCGGTATTAAAGTGTGTGATCTTCTGTTTGGAGGTCGGCATGTTCAAGATCCATCCAGAAATCCCGGACACCATGTCACCAGAGGCCAAAGCTTTCATCCTGCGCTGTTTCGAGCCTGATCCGGATCGGCGCTCCACCGCCGTTGACCTCCTCACCGACGAGTTCCTCACGGTCACCAGCCGCAGAAAGAAGAGCAGGACTGGACTTGCAGGTGAGCGTAAATCTACGACCATCGAGCCATAGCTTTCAATGTGAGACTTCTGAAAAGTTCTTCTGTGTGTTAAAAGAGTGGTTTAGATCTAAATATTAAGGGATGGCGTGGAAGAAACATGTGATAGCAGAAAATGTGGCTAAAAAGTAGAGATCCAACAAAGAGAAACTGACTTACTATCTTTGCTTTTAACAGCTTTATGTGATTTAAAGATTTGCCAATCAACAATAAATATATAACCTTTTAAATGTAGAACTAAGTCAATATGCCACAATTAAATGTATTCAAGTTTAAAAGTGATACAGAATTATTTCAAGGTTCAATAAATTTGGTGATCATCTGCAGAAGAGATTTATTTGCAGTTGTTTCAATTGTCAACTTCACCCATCCAACACATTGTGTGAATTTTGGTCAATATGTTCACTAGACGTGGGAAAATAACTTCAATAAACTTCAGTCCCTACATGTGCAGTTTGCTCCAGTAACTCCATTTCTTAGATAACTCCTTGTGGACACTTGATTTGTCTTTTCGTATTTTTAAGCCACATCCTTCCTCCCATTCATATCATGTGAACCTAAGTCAGCCTGAAATCTCTGGAGGGTTTCATCCAGCGCAGTCATGTGCCTCATAAGATTAAGAAACTACTTTAAATCTGCACTATGAACTCATTGTTTTTGAATGTTGTACATTTAAATCCTGTTCTGTTCTCCCAATGAAACCTCTGACACTAAAAAATGACTGTTTTCCCTCTTGCAGCTCCGTCCGCGGGATCAGGTGAGACACATTTACCGCCAATTGTTGACTGGATTTCAGTTGCAAGGAACATCTGCCTGCTCTGCATGCTAGTGTCGTAACCACAGTTTACGTTTCTTTTCCTGTCACTCTCGCCAACTCCCCCTCTTTCCGAGAACCCAAAATATACTTAAAACCAGTTTTTCCACATGCAGGTGTTTCTAAACTGCTTGTGAAATAAATAAAAAAAGTTGGAACTTGCTACAGGACACATAAAGATACAATACGTTTCTTATCTTCCTTATCCTTCAACTATGAATGCATTCATTTTAAAGCTTTTTTTTTTTGCAGAATAAACAGGATTTGTGCTTCATTAATATTCACAAGATCTTTTTGTGTGCAAGAGCTGGAAGCATTAGCGAGGCTCTGTGTATCAATCCGTGTCTGGTTTTCCTTCAGAGTACCTGCGCAGCATCTCGCTGCCCGTGCCGGTCGTGGTGGAGGACACCAGCAGCAGCAGCGAGTACGGCTCCGTCTCCCCCGACACTGACCTCAACACGAACCCGTTCAGCTTCAAGCCCAGCATCAAGTGCTACAGCGAGAGAGACATCAAGGGCCAGAGGCCTCTTTTCCTCAGGTAACGGAAAGAGTCACCAGGTTCATTTTCCCCTCCAAAAATGTGGTTTTACTAGATAGGAATGACACCGTCTCACGTCTTCCCCAAAAGACAAACCTCGTTGATACCCAAGGCGCTAATAATATTGACTGACAAAACAAAAAGGTGGAGCTTTTTTTTAAAGCATGCATTCTGGACCTGGTGGTTGTGGTTTCATATTTGATATTTGGTCTGAGGCTGCTTTGTCGCTAATTTCCGAATACATTTTGACTTACGTTCTCAGCATTCCCGTGGAAAACTTCGAGGACCACAGTGCCCCTCCGTCTCCTGACGAGAAGGACACTGGCTTCTTTATGCTTCGAAAGGACAGCGAGAGGCGGGCCACCCTTAACCGCATCCTGACCGAGGACCAGGACAAGGTTGTCGGCAACCTAATGGAGGCTCTCACACAGGTGGGTGGTTAGAAAACCACCTCAGAAACAGGGGTGGACGGGTCACCGCATCCATTTGAAACTGATATCAACGAACTGACCCGCAGGGCTCTGAGGAAATGAAACTGAAGGCTCCACACATCACCACCCTCGTGGTGAGCTTGGCCGACTTTGTCCGCTTGGCCGACAGGAAAATCATCGCCAGCACGTTGTCGCAGCTCAAACTGGAGCTGGACTTTGACAGTACCGCCATCAGCCAGCTGCAGGTCGTGCTGTTCAGCTTCCAGGATGCCGTAAGTCTCCACAGAAATACCATTTATCACTGAAGGTGTATCCAAAATATCACATAAAAGGCTAAACATAACGTTTCTCTTATGTTTAATCTCAAACTTTCACCTAATTGTAATGTAAAAAGGAAAACGATTGCAATAATATAGGTGAACTTTTCCATAAGTAGCGTTACAACTACAAACCTAACAGTGTTGGTCTGGGATTGTATGTGTCAGACAAACATATTATAGACCATCATTTAGCTTCATCACTTTTGAAGCCTTGGATTTATATGTTGTAGCTCTGGCTGCAGGTTCGGGGTAGCTGGTCGTGCTAAAATCAAAAGAAAGCCATGCATTATTTTCCTTTCACTGCACAAAGGTTTTGTCTGCCTATCCAATATCATCCCAAAATGAGATTACATTGGAGTTTGTTGTTGTAATTAGGACATTTTCTTATATTCTGAACCCCTATCATGTGATTTCCTGCCCATTATCCATGCGTCCTTCAAGGCAGAGGTGCCTTTCGCTTTCCTGTCAACCTTTGAACACTTTGCCGTCATAGTAGGATGAATTCTTCATCTGCATCATTCGGCAGCAATCTGCCTTTTTTCTTTTCTCCCCCCTTCTACGAGGAGATCAGACAGAAATCTGAAAAAAATACTTTAGTGAAAGACGAGGAACTGCCAGTAGTAATTGCACCTTCTGCAAATATGCTCATCTGCTCTCTCCCCTTTGGAAATGTCGATGAAATGATACATGAGAAAATTGTTGTTTTCATATTGCTGTGGAGTATTGCATAACCCTGAAACAGAAGGTGGAGCTCTGATGCCTCCTGCTGGTCATCCTTGCATCAAGTCTGGATTTGTAGAAATTGTGACGCTTCAGATTTTCATGGGGGGAACAATAAGATGGCATATTAGAAATCTGTTGTGTTTAGGTGAAATTCTAAGAATGCAAATATTGATTTTTCTCAGGTGAACAAAGTGCTGCGAAACCACAACATCAAGCCTCACTGGATGTTCGCTCTGGACAACATCATCCGGAAAGCCGTGCAGACCGCCATCACCATCCTGGTGCCAGGTTAGCGTCCCCGGTGTATGGAGCAGAGCCCCTCTAATAGAATTAGACCCGGTCTGCTCCCGGCCACAACTTGTTCGTGAACATATGAACTGTAAGTTCACAGGGAATAAAATGGGGGGGCTAAAATTATTTACATACAGGCAATAATTTCAGGAGAAAACACAGAAGAGAGATAGTTGGATTTTAAAATCTAAAAGCAAATTTTATATTTAGGTTTTTAACCTGATAAACATTCTTCTAAAATATCAACTGCTAAATTTAGTCGTCTCATTGATATAATGATATAATGGCTTCTAATTTTTTTTATTGTACAGTAGCTGAAAAGAGATGTTTGCTGTTTATTCTGGACAACTATAAAATGATGATTCAGCATATTTTTAAGGTAAAGACATGCAATTTTGGACAATGTCAACTCCAGAAGACTTAATAATGCACTTTCTAGGGTTAGGCTTTGTACAGACATAATACATTCAGTATAAAGCAAAAAAACAACAATATTAATTAGTTGAAGAAAAAAGGGAATAAACATATTTAAAAGGTTGAAATATTTAATACAGAGATTCAGTTTCATTAACATTGTTAAGATCAAAGGTCAATTTTGCCACTTTGTTGCATCCTCTTTAGTTGTCAGCCATACAGTAAATAAAAACCACATTTTAAACTAGTGCATTTTGTTTTACTTTTCTATTTGTTAAACCATTTTCATTCATTTACTTTTTGTATTTTATAAATTGAACTTCCATCTTCTGTTTTGGGTTCTGATTCAAAAAACTGCTGGTAGAAATTTATCAAACGGCTTCATTTTTAAGAAAACAACAGGGATGATGAGCAAAACTGCAAACAAATGGCAAAAGAGAGGGTAACAACCTGCTGTAAATAATAGTTTAGAGAGAGAATAATTAAGTAAATGTGCGTTTTAGTGTCTGTTGCAGTTGGGATTTCCACCTTAAAACTGATCGTGCCTTGAAAGCAGAGCTGCTTTAGGACCTGAAAAGTAAAATTTACTACGTTTAGGTTTGTGCGTGGGTCAGTTTTAGCGCAGGTTTTTCTTGATTATCACTTATTCATTTATTTTCAGATTTTAGTAATGACCCGATTTGACTTTTTACAGTTTCACTGTGTAGGAGGCTGAGAAATCTATGCTGCCTTCATTTGTGCATATATCAGCTATTTTATACCTGGCAAAAGTATTACGATATCTCAAATTTGTAAATATTAGATGTGATAAGACTTTATGAAGCTGAAATATTATCTTATACAAAAAAACTAAAACATTCAGAAGCCAAAATCAATCAGAAACGCTTTTATAATCAGAAGTATCCGGGTTTGGATTAAGAAAAAACCTTACACAGCTTAGTAATATCTATAAGACAACTAAATGTACATATAGTTGTGTTATCCTTAAACTTCGAGAACTTGTTTTTTAACCATTAGAAATATGAAAATAAATAGGTGAACGAACATATAATGCTAAATTTAAAAGCTGGAACGCCTGGCAGCTTAAGCAGCAAAGAGATGTAAAAGTTTCATGTTATGCATACAAATCTGAAAAGTGTGGGCTGCATATGTACTCAGCGCCACATATATTCTGTTACCGCTAAATTCATTTCCAGTGCAGTGAGTCTTTCTTTCACTTGAGGATTTCCATTTAACAAAACCTGTATACCCAGAAAAAGCATAAATTTCCTTATTTTGATTTGTTTGTTTTTCTAGAGCTGAGCCCTCACTTCGGCCTGGCCTCGGGGAGCGACGCAGCCGATCACGAAGATTTTGACGACGACGCAGAACCCAGCAGGAGCTCCACGCACCAGCGCTGCGCGCCCGCCGTCGCTCGCGATGACACGGTGGCCACGTCGGGGATCAGCACGCTCAGCTCCACCGTCTCCCACGAGTCGCACAACGCGCATCGCTCTGTGATCATGGAGCTGGGCAGGATGAAGCTGGAGACCAACAGGTAGACGCAGACCTCTCCTGCGTCGATGTCTTGGTCATGGGCCCTGATGCTGATCATATGCTTGTTGTTGTAATCTTGCAATATAAAGATCCTGTGTTTTCTGTTTTTTTTGTCTCCCTTGTTAATTGCAGGTTGCTAGAAGAGCTGCTGCAAAAGGAGAAAGACTATCAGGCCATCCTGCAACAAGTGCTGGAGGAGAGAGAGCAAGAGATCAAACTGCTAAGGATGCGATCTGAGCCAGCAGGTCTGCACTTAAACAAAAAATGTTTTTATTTTTACTCTCCCTAAAATGTGATACTAACACAATCTGCAGTCTGGTTTAGGTTCAACAATGGGGTTAGGTTAAAACAAGAGAACAAAAAATGTGCAAAACGTGCATAGATAAATAAATAAAAGTGTGAAGTGCTTTCTTTTGATCATCATATGCCCACTAAGAAGGCTTCCTTACACAAAATATCGCACAAAACCTGCCTTTCTAATGTTGTTAATCCGCTGGCTTCCCTGAAATAAACACTGTGCAGATTCTGCAGCTAGGTTTAAACATGCTGTTGCGAAGGGACGCTCGGATTCATTCCAGCATTGCATTTGAAACTATTACTTGGAATGACTTAAAAAGGTTCTATGAAACGCCTAATCAGATATTACTTTCTCCTTCTAATCTATTTAATTAAGATTTTCCCTTAAACAGGGGGTTGGAGTCTTGGATGATTAAACATGGATGCAGATGCTCTGATTGGAGTCAATGATACATCTGATTCTGATTGCTAATTTTATTCTAAAACTACCTTGTAGCAATGTGAACGGTGTACATAAAATTATTCTGAATTTTAAGAAACACTAAGTAACTTTTCAACCTTCATAAAATATTTTCAGAACATTCGTGATTATACTTCAACTAAAAGCTCGATGAATGACACCTCTGACATGGCCCGAGAGGGTCAGTATCGCTTTAACCGGCACTAAGCAACTTTGAGGAGGGTGGGAGGAACCCTGCCGGACAAAACAACTACAAATGTGCTGACTGCTTTACGGCATAAATCACTTCCCCCGTTCCTTATTTTCAACATCATCATATAATATTGTTTCGTTTTCGTTAAGAAAGAACAATTGATCAAACATATTGCAAGATTGTTGTTTCTTTTACTGAAACTGACTCTTATATGTTCCACTTTAGAACCCCCCACAGCTTCAGAGGGCCTTAAAGAGCAGAGAAGTGAAGCTGCAGAACGACACGAAGACCCCCAGCTGACCGGCTGGCTGAGGCTTTATGGTGCTGATCAAGATGCCATAGACAGGGTGGGCTGTTCACTGCTTCCATCAAATGCATTTTCTTTTTGCTACATGATTACAGAAACATTAAGATGTTAAATTATTGTTTTTGTTTCTGTCCGTCTAGATACTGAATGAGGAGTATACTTTAAATGACATCCTTCATTATGTGACAAGAGACGACCTGAAGAGTTTAAAACTGAGGTAGTGAAAAAAAAAAGTAGTCTTCAACATATCTACCAATATCGGATGCAAAGTTTCGATTCCGTGTTCAGACATTAAAACTGTTCCAGTCCGTACCGGAATGCAGAAGTGAAGCTGTGACAGCTGTTTGTTGCATAACGAACGAAATATGTTGCATGTTGCATAACGAAATCCCCGATGTGCATTGTGAGGTTTTATTCAGTTGGCACAGAAGAACATTAGAGTCTAGTTGATCTTTGTTGGCACCAGAGGCATAATGGGTTGATCGCACTAGCAAATAAATAGCATTTTTGTGAATTATATTTATCAGCTAAAACTTGTTCAGGAAGTTTCAAAGTAAAAGTTAAACTTGAATGTGAAGCCAATCAAAAATCAAATGGCTGTTATTGATCTGCATATGCTATTCAAACCACTAAACTTGGCTATAGCCACAAACTTTTGTGTTTCAATATGAAGCAGCACATACGTGAGAATGTTGCTTTTCTGGTTGATGTCCTCCTTTAATGGTTTGTCTAATAAGTAAAACACTTAAATCACTTTTCAATCCATTCCTTTATCAACTGTAATTGCTTATCCTATCAGGGTCAAAGGGGGCTGGTGCCTCTTTCCATCGGTTATTGGGCGAGAGGTTAGGTAAACTCAGAAAAGCACAGGAAAAATAAAACATGATCACATCTAACGACAATTAAGAGACCAATTAACCTAATGACCTGTCCTTTTTTGAACTTTGAGAAAATGCCAGGAGAGATTTGAACCCAGGACCTGCTTGCTGCATGGCGCAATGATGAATCCTTCCAATTCAAAAAGCCTGTTTTGGGTTTTCCATTACATAAAATCCAACATAAACGCATAGAAGGGTACAAGTTGCAGCATGACAATGTGGGGACAAATTAAAGGGACTATGAGAGCAGTTCTAAATATATTAGAAAATTTTGGACGTTTCTGTGACTTTTTTTTAATACACAATAGGAACCCGAATCAGTTTAGAGGATACTGGGTTTAATGGTATAAATATTTGTATTTATACATATATATTTAATTTATAAATTTCTGAGCTTTTATATTATTCCCTTTAGAGCATGGCTTAGATTTGCTTCAAAATAGTCATCATTTAGCCCAGTTTAGCACATAAACATAAGCATTTAGGCAATTTTTTTTTTTTTTTTTTACTGATTCTCTTCATTTTACCTATGAATGTTAAAGCCTAGAATGCAAAAGTGTTCAACTTAAAGTATCAATGTTTTGTTTTGGGGGTTTTTTATCCCGTACATTAAATTTTCTGTAATACTTATTTAGGTTTTTGCACTGATTTAATTTAGTATTGTTAATTAAATTTTGCCAATCTTGTGCAGTAATATAACAACATGTCCCATTATGTGTCTATTTTCCAATTCATCTTCACTCAGCATTTTATTCTTTGTTTTATTCTTAATGATAAACAGCTGTGTGACAAACTTTTTGAATCTTAAATGCATAATAATCAGGTAAAGGTGTTATCATTATGGTTTCTTACTCATTCCCCTTTTCTCTTCTTTCATCTCTTCAGAGGAGGAGTTTTGTGTAAATTATGGAAGGCCATCACAGAATTCAGGAAGAACCTGGACTGACGCCTTCAAAGGAAACACTCGAAGCAAGAAGCCAACAACTCAGCCTCCATGATGTTACCTCAGTATTTATAGGAACAACCAGATGTTTATGAGGGGGGAAAAAACGCTTTCCAGCCACACAAGAGTCTTCTGGAGAATTTTTTTTCTAATTTTAAAAACAAAGATTGTCGATTTTAGGAGATTTTTTCAAAACTATTTTAAAATAAAAGTGCCACTTGTTTTGATATTACTATTGGATAAAAGACACTGTTTTTGTCACAGGTCTGCATTAGAAACTTATTCCTAAAATATCTTAACCAGCCTTGTTGTTATGTTTACAGAAATGGAGACTGACCGTTTTTCTTTTTTTTCTCTTTTTTGTAGAAAAGCCTGAGATACAAAATACTACATCCAACGTCGTCTAAACTCATATTTCTATCACAGAATTGTATCACTACTTTATTTAAATAGACTTTATTTAATTGTGCCATGCAACGCGTCTGTACGCGCTCCATGTTTTTGGTTTTATTTCTTTTTATTTAAATGTTTTTCTTTCATTTATCCTTTTAGGTGCAAATCTGCATTTTTATTGATAAAGACTTTCTTTGTGTAAATAATGTATTATTCGTCATCTGTGAAAGACTTTTCTGTACTTTATAGAAGATATTGCTAAACCTCTATGTGAAATGGACCAAGTCTATATAATGAAGACATGGCAACTTATATATTATTGTACTTTCTAGCTCTCATAGGACGTAGCATTCAGTTGGTTAAATAATTCATGAAATGATACAACATGATCAGATCATTGGAATCTGTTGTTGTACACTGCCACAGTTCTGTTTATATATTGCTTGTGATCCTTGAGTCAGTTGTACTTTGTGAAGATTCTGAGATGAAAAAAAATTTCTCATTTGTGAATTTCGTTGAATTATTTTCTCCGACATGGGGCGGAAATAATCATGAACCGTTTGTTGTCAGTTTCATTTTCTATTCAGATGATTTAAGTTTTTCTTTTTCTTTTTTGTGACATTGTAAATATAAAGGTGTTTATATTGAAGCTGTGAAAAAAGTGTAAAATGTTATTTTTACAGATCTCTGCAATCATAGCTGTTCTTACAGTAACACAAGATTAGACGTTTCACAACTGGAAGCACCAGGCAGAAAAGTAACTCTGTTAATTACGGAAATTATTGTGTTTATTGTAAAAGGTAATATGTTTCATATAATCCATCATTTAGGCCAACATTTCCAAAATCAAAAACTATTTCAGACAAACTGCTTTCAGCTGAAATTCTTATAAGATATGATCTTAGCTGACAGACTGTCCAAAGAGGAGAAGCAGCAAAGAGGCCTAAGGTAACTCTGCAGTAGCTGCAAAAACCCACAACTTAGGTGGGCCAATCTGTGTGATAAATCTCTAAAATTCAAACATTTACTATTCTGTCAAGTAATACTTTTATTTTGGCCTGGTATAAAACATCTTGCACCAAACGCACCACAATTGACTAAATAAGTTAAATACATTTTTACATATTTCTTTTTTTTAAATGAATTTAGAGATGCATACGTGGTATAAATAAATACTTATAGCAGGCAAAATGTTAAATCTTACGTCTTCACGAAATTAATACATTTAATAAAGTGAAAGGTTCTGTTCTATGAAATTGCACTTTTTATATTAATTAATGCATTAATTCAATTTCTCTGTGGGATAAATACAGTATTTCTGATTTTGCTTTAATTAGGTTCCAGTTAAGCATACAATTAATTCAAGTTTTAAGGGATGTTTACAACTTTAATAGTTTATATTTTATAAATGGTACAAATTGGTATATTATTATTATATTAGGACTCATTTTATTGGTTTTAGGGATCTCTTTTACACTCCAACAATGCAGCAGGTGAGCTGAGGCGCTGGTCGCCATGTTTGTTTACCAATTATCTGTGTGACGTCAGCGACCCTCCCTCACCATGACAACTGCAGGTTTCCAGCATCGTCAGCAGACGGACGTTCCCTACGTCGCGGTTCGTTTAGGAGCGTATTTTAACGTAAATTCGTACATTAAACCACCTAATCTGGCCTAGTTCGGTTCATCTACATGTTTTAAAGCCTCCGCGGCTGACAGGAGCGTCTCAGGAGGGAGGCCAGCCGCTGGAGGACGACAGCAGCAACAACATGGCTCTGCTTCAGCATCCCTGTGTTCTCCTGCTGCTCCTCGCCGGCCGCATCCTCGCCCGCTCCGCCCAGATCTCCGACCTCAAATCTAAAATCTCCGGCGTGGAAGAGCTCCTGGAGGAGTTCCGGAAGCAGCTCCAGCAGGACCAGGCGCACAGCGGAGCGGCGGACACCGGCGGCGACCCCTGCGTGCCCGACTTCGGCGCCGCGGAGCAGCGCATCATCCGCACCAAGGCCTCCATCCAGCAAGGAGCCGCCTTCCTGCTGGCCCCGGCCGGCGTGAACAGCTGGAGGGAGTGCCTGCACGCCTGCTGTTCGCAGCCGCGCTGCACCGTGGCGGTGGTGCAGGAGGAGCCGCGGCGGGCCGGGGACGGCCTCGGCTGCTACCTGTTCAACTGCACCTACAGGAACAGGAACATCTGCTCCTTCGCGCCGCAGGAAGGCTTCACCACCTACAGCCGGAGCCCGAACGTAACCGGTGTGAGATCCGGGCCAGACGAGGACCAAAACACCCAAGGTGGGAGCTCTGCTGGCTCACTGATCCTGCAGAACATCGTCGTTGTTTGGGATGCGCCTGCATACATTGTTAATGACTAGCCTCATGTATCGTTTCTTTCAGGGTTTGTTTATACAGAAGCACGATGCATTGGGGTTAAATGTCTGGAAAAATAAGATGTAATTCTATTAAAAGAACACTTTTCTACTTTTTTCATTTAAATGGTAAATGATGCTGTAGGCAAGAAGCATCTCCAGTAGCAGTCAGTCTTGCAATGACCAGAAGCCTCTGACTGAACATAAATCCAGATTACTTCAATTTGAACCAACTGAAGTTTTTTTTAGGGTCTCAGAGTAAAAAAAAGATGTAAACACAAATGCCCCCTCCATATTGTTTGTTCTTTACTATTTTTACATGGAAAAATGCTCAAAAAGTATTTTTTACTTTCCACCTTCGTCTGCCTTTTCGTCAAGTTTACATTTGACTCAGCTGTAGTTTTAATAGATTACATTAATGGTAAAATTTAATAAAGCTCAGCTGGTCAATTTAAAATGATTAATAAGAGAAAATACTGGGTGGTTTTTTTAGGAAAATTATTGCAATATGTTTTTGTGGTTGTTGTAGCAGTAGTAAGTGAAACATGTGGAGTTTTAGTAACTAGAAACTAACTAACTAACTTTTTTTTTGGGTTAATTTGAAGCTGCTTTTCTCTGGACATTTCTTTTACATTTACTATTACAACTGGTGTGTTTTTGGGAAGATGATATAACATATACTATAGTAAAGTAAAACGTCCATGCATTCCAAAACACAGCAGGTACAAATGATCAACCGCTGCTTCCCTGATAAGGCAGCATGGCCGGATTAATGATTGGCCATTTTGCCTCACATGTACTTAAATGAGTTCATTTTTTTTTAGAACCATTTATTTGTTTTTCTCATTTGAAGTTGGCCATTGCTGCCATTCTTGTCATTCTAGAGTGAATATCTTGCTTTCAACTTTCTAAAATATGTAAGCTTTCACTTTTTCTTCAATCAAGATATCTTGAACATACCATTTTTTTCCAGAAATAAAAATGAAAATAACGTAACAACGTAAATTGCACTAAACCAGACAAGTGAATATAGCAAGAATAACCCTTTGCTGAAATTCCCAGAAGTGGACGAGCCTCCTCGTAGCGATGCCGGACAGGACGTGGTGATCCAGCTGCCCACCGACTGGGCCGTCCTGGATGGCAGAGACAGCCTGGACGACCACCAGATCATCCACTACGAGTGGACTCTTGTTAAAGGGGGTACAGCCATCAGTATGAAGGTGTGTCTTCGCATTTCATAGCAACAATTTTGACGTTTTACCTGCTGCTAAACACATGAAATATGTCCTTTTGAGATGAGGAGAATCCGTGAACATTTTTATCCTGACGGTTATGAAGATTCACCTTCAGCAGAACTGAAAACAATGCTGGACAAATCTGTCAGATGCTGCAAATATTTGCACTTCCGCCACGAATGGTCTTGTTATTGTTTTCACAGAGAGAACATGAGAGAATAAAACGATGGAAATGGTTGCTCTAAAGTAAACAGGGCGGCTTGAATGCAAAACTCTGTATTGCCACGCTTTATCAATAGAGAAAAGATTTGGTTTCAAATCCACTGTGTGTAAAGAAAAGCTGAAACATGAATAACATCTTTATTGGCTTTTAATTCAACACAATTCTTCAGATCTTTAATATTTCTTCATAGTTGTTATTTTTTTTATTTTTTTTATTTATACTATATGAGAACAGCATCCGAATATAATCTACGACTGACTTGCTTTTTTCGTTTGTCCGCGCTGCAGGCGACCCACCCAGGGCTGCTGAAGGTCAGCGGCCTCCAAGAGGGCGTCTACACGTTCCAGATGACCGTGACCGACACAGCGGGACAGAAGAGCTCGGACAACGTCTCCGTCACCGTGCTGGCGCCGAAACACCGGGCTGAAGGTGAAAGGCTCGACCAGAGATGTTGCTGCCTTTAACAAATGAAGTTAAGATGCGATTTATGTCTGCGTTCACAAGTCTGCACCGGTGACTGCTCCAACTACCAGTTCAAGTGCGACGACGGCTGCTGCATTGATATCTCCTACGCCTGTGACGGCAGACAACACTGTCCCGACCGCTCTGACGAGGACTTCTGCACGAACTGTACAGATTTTTTTTCATGTTTCAAATAAAGAAAGCATCGTCTAAAACCTGAAGACGGTCCCGCCAAGGTTTCATCTCTGTGCTTTCTTTTCTAGTCGACGGTGGCCGGAAGTCAGTCACCCACCACGTGGATCCTCCCAGCCTTCAGAGGCCCGCTGCACAGACAGAGCAAGGTGAGGACGCCTCCTTGCTTCCAGGTGGATCCAGGAAAACGGTCGTATCGACAGTTAACAGGAGCAAGGCGGCTCCTCCACAGAGCCTGAGAGAGCAGGGGGCTTCTGCTGATCAAGGTAGGAAGATGCTTTTACCTGGAACTACTTTGCAATCAAGTTAGAGGACATGTGACCTCAGTTCTCCCTCCTAAACAATACAACGCTGTCCTGAGTGCTTCATCTACTTGTAAAGCAGCAGAAAGGACATGTGCATGACCGTGAGAGCAGATGGAGCCTGCAGGCAGCCGCTGAGTCACGGACGGTGAGCACAAAACGCTGGCAGAGCCAAAGAAGCACTCAGCTTTCCCTGGGAAAGCGGCTCGTCCCCTCTGAGCAGCAGCACAAAGCGTCTCTGTCTCCGATGCCATACAATCCCTGAATTAGACTGAGACTGGCCAAAAGGACATCGTCACCCGGTGCTGTTTTAACATACTGAAGCTATTATATACCATAAGTTCTCTAATAGAGTTGAGAATGAAGCTAAGGAAGAGAAGAACCTATTGTTGGGTTGACGAGGATTAAGCAGATCTCTTGAGCAGTCTGCTGTTTTATACAAATGTTTACCAGCTGTTATCTGCGGTTAGCAAGATTTACATTAGAAGAATATGGAATAACTCACTTACTCAACATTATTTATGTCAGTAAAACGTAAATTTGGTTCATTCTTTACAAAAGAAGTGCACAGTTTTTTTTTTATTCACCAGAAGATCTTAATTAACTGAAAGGTGACTGTAGCTTATCTTTGTGAGACCACTACACCGCATTTACTATAAAATCCCTTGCAAAAGTATTCATACTCAATGATCTTTGTCACATGTGTTACATTTAAAACAAAGACAAACACGAGGCAGAAACTCCGAGTTGTAAACTGGAAGTCTTTGTGGTTTTAAAAGAGCTTTTACTTACATCTCAAATGTTTGTTTTGCATTTGTATTCAGCCCCCCTTACCCTGAAACTCCAAAATAAGACTGAGAAGTCTGAGAAGTCACAGAATTAGTAAATGAGGGTCATATTTAAACATTTTGAAATTTTTCCGAATGTGGACAGAGTGTTGGCCCATGGTACCTCCACAGCTCAGGTGGGTTATTCTGGTGAAGGAACAATTATTACTTGTGGACTTCACAGAAAACCATAAGAAGCGATGAGATCAAAACTGAACCTTGAGTACATGCGTCAGAAAACCTACAGAGCACATCACGCCGAACCCACCATTTCCTCCCTCAGACATGATAGCTCATCATCATGCTGTGATGACGTTTGTCTTCGGAAGAAAATGGAAGCTGGTTGTAAAATGGATTAATAAAGGATCAAACTTGATGGTCTAGAGGAGGAGCGCTTCAGTGAAATGGTCTGGATCAAGTCCTACTTGAAGTCCCGACATAAATCCAAATGAGAATTAGGAAGAATAAGAACTGAACTTTACTGTTTACACAAGGTTCATCTAATCTAACTGAGCTTGAGCGAGTTTGACAAAAAGAACCTCCTCGTCTCTATATGGCGTATCCCAAACCTCCTTCTAGCCATGATTTCCTGAAAACTGGTTCTACCAAACATTGATTTAGACGAATTAATCACCCTTATCCTTCTTGATAAGATAACTCATCTAATAAAAAAAACTAGTAAAACACTTTTACTTTGTGGGTACGAACCCTTTAGCAAGGCAGTTTAAATTGAGATAAATTGCGTCTGTTCCTTCCAGACCCCTGTGACGCGACCCCCGTCGTCGGCCCCTGTAAAGGCACCTTCCCTCGGTGGTACTACGACCAGATGGCGGGAGAATGCAAACACTTTCTCTATGGGGGCTGTCAGGGGAACCATAACAACTTCCTCCAGGAGTCCGACTGTGTCAGCGAATGTCTACAGAAAAGTAAGACGTGTCATTGGCTTTTTAGCCATGTCATCTATTTTTTATACAGTATATATATATATATTTTTTTTTACACTTATTACATCTTTTAGGCTCGGCGTTCAGGCCGACAAGTGAAGCCCCGTCAGTCACCAAGCAGACCGAGACAGGTGAATCCATTTATCACATGTGAGCTGCTTTACATATCAGTTATTCAAACTGGCTAAACTCTCGCCTGTATTATTTTGTTCAAGCTGCTCCTAAAGGTTCAGAAAGTCAAGCGAAGAGTGCCACAATCCCACAACAATTCCCAGTTAAAGGCGGACACCCAGGCCCAGAGTCAGGTTAGACCTAAACTATACGGTGGCCCGGAAGTGTCACAGCAAACAAAAAGCCACAACGCTACAAAATAAAATTGGCAAGGCCCCTAAACTAAAGCTACAACATTACAAAATAAAAGTCGTGGTGTCTTATATCAAAAGCCACACCAATACAAAATAAACCACAACACAAAACAATTCGGTACAACGGAAGTTAGCTGCAGCGTCGGCCACGGCAAAAGTTGCAGCCACGGAGGTGACGTCAGAGGAAGTAGGTCTTTTACGAGATTTAGTGTTACCTCGAATGTTCAGTAACTCTCACTTCACGGCAGTTAACAACCTCTACAACTATGGCGTGGCTCTTGTTTTAAGGCGTTGTGACTTTTATTTTGTAGTGTTGTAGCTTTTGTTTAAGGGCTTTGCAAATTTAATTTTGTTGGGTTGCGGTTTTTGTTTGCTGTGACACTTCCGGGCCACCGTAGACCTATGCCCTTGTATTTGGGTTGTTCTTTATTCAGCTCTGCAGGTAAAAGTTCTGGTTATCTTTCCTTCAGGTGCAATTCTTCCTCTGGCGCTTGGCATCCTCATCACTGCTCTGCTGCTGCTCATGATCGGCTGTCGTCTTAGACTTGTTCGCCACAAGCTAAAGAAGGCGCGACCCCTCACCACCGAGGACTCGGATTACCTCATCAACGGCATGTATCTGTAGCTCACCAGTGGACGCAGCTGTTACTTGCAGCTCTTTAGGTTTGAACGTCTCTACATTCGCCCTTAAAAGCAAAACCCCCCACACAGACTGAAACTGCAACGCTGCTCCCCTCAGATTGACTAGAACATATCCAAGTGCTTTGATAACCGTAGTCATGTTGTCTTCAGAAAAAAAATCATTATAAATGAAAATAAAAATGTATTCTCTGTGTTTAAATACCTTTGTTTAGAACAGAAAACTGGCTTAATTTCATATCAGACATTGTTGAGCTTTTACTTCTTGCAAGCCTTGCACAAACAGCCATTTCTGCCACTCACTTTCACTAATGCCCCGTATTTGTGCTGCACATTCTTACCACAGTTAAGACTGAATGAGAGATAATTGTTGGAGTGGATTGTAACCCTAGTTATCAGTAAAATCAGTTTGAATCTGGATCTAAAAAGCCATACCATGTCCTGTGGATTATTTGATCCTCCTGTTTTTGCAGCATGTTTTTCTTCCATGTGTATCTAGTTATAAACTTAAAACGCCATTTATGTGTTTGTTTGTTTTTTCTTTTCTTGTTTAAAAATAAAATAAAAGAACCATATGGGAAGGGAATTTACAATATTGTGGTTATTGTTTTTAATTACGCTTGGCAATGCTCATCAGAGCCTTTAAATAATTAATTCATTAAATGCTATAGGTGAATTTACTTATGAGAGTATGTTAAAATAAAGTAAAATATACAAAAGTTAAGAATTACCAGCAATTCATTAGAAATTGTGAAACACATAGATTGATTTCACACAGAGTGATATAATTTAACCTATTTGTTCATTTCGATAACTAGGACTTACTCAAAATGAAAATTTTGTTATCTCAGAAAAAAAAGAAATCAAATGGCCTGTAGATTAAACAGGAAATTAAAATAAAGAAATATTCTGTTATGTCCCTCACCAATATAGAAAAAATAACTCCTTTATAGTTGGCATTATTACCTTCTAACCACAAATAGCTACTACTAAGAAGGATTGCTGTGTGCATCCGTATTACTTGAGAGTTAAGTGGAAGGAAAAAATCAGGTTAAAAGAGGTGCAGAAGGTTAATTACTCATTTAATTCAAAACATTGTTTTTAGACTCTGGGAGGAAATGACAGGAATGCAAAAAGAGGACTTTATGCAGATATTTGAACCCTAGAGCTTCTTCTTTTTCTTTTGTTTTAACAAAATAATCCAGTCAAGAGATCTGAGACACCATGTGATCTACTAGGGATGGTCTAGTGTTTTATGTAATTCCTGCTTCCTGACAAGCTTTATGGCGACTTTGGAACTGAGCACGCTGCCAAAAACACCACACTACCTGCTTTAATGATCATGAGGTCACCACGAGTGATCTGAACACCAAAATGCAAGGATTGCTTTCAAAGTAAGATAAGAAACACTATAGTGGAAAAATATGGATGCAAACACACCTACAAATCCTTTCTTTTTTTCATAATACAAGAAATATAACAAGACAATTAAAATTAGCTCATGAAAACAGCTGAACTAGGAAACCTAGGAAAACGGAGGCCTTACACTGGCTCCCTGTAGGTCAGAAGACTTTTTATAACACTTCTGTTAGCTTATAAATCACTAAATGACTCACTGCCAACATATATTAGAGATTTTCAGTAGTTGTATCGACCTTCCAGACCACTTAGGTCTTCTGGTTCCTGCACATTCTCCATCACCAGAACTAAACATGGAGAAGCAGCATTCAGTTTCTAATCTCCTAATCTGGAACAAACTCTTAGAAAACTGCAAACCTGATAAAACACTGAGTTTATTTAAATCACAACCTAAAAGCTTTTCGTTTTTTTACGTTTCCTTTGATTCCTTAACTTGGGATGGACGTTGAAGGTTCTTTTACAGGACTTAGTTGACTTTGAAATCATGTCACGCATCTTTTACTAGATCACAAATGTTTAGCAGGACGTTGTGATTTTTAATACTTCAGCTAAAATTGCTCTGTAACAGCTCCTCCTGTGGCTCTGCAGCAGTCCTCATTAAATATGAAAAAAGAAAAACTGCAAGGCAGAAAACATAAGTATCTTTTATTTTTATATGCCATTCCAGATATTGTGAAGAGCCAAATATCATCAATCAATCAGATCACTCCAAATAAAATGTGCTGCGTTTAGTGTCGTTTTTCTTATTTTCTCTCTCTCTTCAAGAACACAGACATTTGCTTTATACTGTGTAAGTTTATTTCGGTGAAGCGGTGACTCTCCCAGTTAGCGGCGATCATAGGTGGAGGTCTGCGCACGTCGGAAATGGAAACCAGCGTCCGGGACAAAAAACCACACAGCAGCCAGAGAACGGCGCAGCCCGGTGCGTGCATGCGGTTTCTGCAGTACATCCAGGGTGTTGTGTTAATTATGTGATGCAAAGGTTCTGCACATCAAGCAGAAAAATCTAGTTAGATGATCCACACACACACACACAAACGCTTGTAGCTAGGTGAATGATCTAAAAGTCTCAGGCATTTTCTTTCTCGTTCTGCTCTCCTCGTACATTCAGCTTTGACTTTGCTGAAATATAATGCAAACACACAAACAAAATCCTTTAAAAACCAAAACATGGAGGCCTGAAAAAAAAATAAAAAAAGCCCATCCTGAATACTTCTGCACGGAGCTTCAAGCAGTCCTTTCATTGCAGCCTCTCATTTGACCAAAAGAATTGCATGTTTTTTCTGTTTTTTAATGCTTGAAACGAAATGTCAGTGCTTCCTGTTGCCATCCGAGTTTTCTCCCGGTTTCTAACCTCGAGGTGGATTTCTGGACCGTCTTCTCGTTCACAGTTCATCCCTGCGGAAGACAGAGCGCGAACGTTAAAGTACAGACACGAGGGGGAAAGCCACCAAACTGTCACGCAAAAACAGCGAAGGACTACATGCAAACCGTTTTCAGATACAGGGTCATAATAAAAAGGCAAGACAGTAGCGGGTTCGAGTCCACATCTCACAGAGACGATCAAACAGTATGTTTGGGTCTAATTTGACAGTAGGCATCCAAGTTGACTGATTAATCATGCTTCTGAAAACCAAGCGCCATCGGCACTTATGTCGTTTCAGGGCTTTATGTGTTTTGGTTCCAAGAAATAAAAAATATTATTGAACCAGATTAGTGGGTGAAGTTGAGTTAAAAAAAAAAAGGCTAAAGGGGAACATGCAGCTAGTTGGTATGGTATGGAAGAAGCAAACAAAATGTCAACAAGCAGCAAAATGCAGCCTCTTGTGCTCCATTGCCTGCCCCAAGCCACACCGTTTCACCTTTGCCACTGTGAGAAGGAGAGAGAGGGAGGAGGGGGGAGAAGGAAGTCACTTCCACCTGGACCACTGCTTGTCTCTGTCTGTTAAAGGCACATATATCACCCCCATCAAGGGCTTCATTTTGGTGCTGCCGTCCTCCAGCTTGTCATACTGCTCCAGCATCTGGTTTCCTCCAGCTGGACCGACCGGGAGAATCAGACGCCCGCCGGGTTTCAGCTGGTCCAGAAGCTGAAGAGACGAGTGAGAGAAGTGTAAACAGTGCGTGAATTATAAAAGAAAACGTTCAAGATCTATACAAACATGCGTTTTTATTCATCAATTTGGAGCTCCCCAAAATAGATACCTGAGAGTAAAATTATTAAGTATCCACATATTCAACATGGACAAATTTGACATAAACCTGCATTTACTGCATCTCAAGAAAAAAATCAAAAACAAGTCATGCCTTAAATAAACATTTCCAAAAACAAGTTAAAGAAGAAGCAACGATGAGCTCACAATGCTTTAAAGTTTTATTGCACAAAAAGCAGCAATCCACATTTTAAAGTGCAATTTGTCAAAAGTTCCCATTTTCCTTCCACCAACAAACTTCAAGTAATTTTCCAAACAGGTTGACTCGTCAGTTGAGATGAATTTAGTAGTGTTTAAATCCTGCCTCCATGAACTGCTCTGTCCAAAACCGTCTAACGACAAACTTAACTTGAGATAAAAATTCTGCAAAGACAGATTAGGTTTTACAAGTTATAGCATCAAAAGGTTCAGCAGGATCTTGGAATTACCTCGGGACCTTACAAAACTTTTGTATTATGTTGCAGAATAACAGTAGATTTCTGCCGAATTACAACTGAAATTTTTTAAGATTGTCATTTTTTTCTGCTAAAGCATCAAAGCATTTTGTGCAACCCTGAGTTAGATCAATTTTTCTGGCGTGTCTTAGTAGCAGTCTGCGTAAAAAAGTGCAAAAAACTATTTCTGCTTTAATCCAGTACCTGCTTACCCTTTAAAATTAATTGCACCTGTTTTTTTTTTTATCTGGTTTTCGTTTGTTTAGTGTAAAGTCTCTGAATGACTCACAGCTTGTGGAACAGTGGCAGCTGCTGCCCCGACGTGGATGGAATCGTACGGCGCCTCCTCTGGATTACCCATTCTCCCATCACCAACTAAAAAACAAAACATACAGTCTCGTTGGATCCTAAACAGCAGGTTTGGATGTTTAAAATTAATTTGTTAATGCTGGCAAATAATTACATTTCCACTTTAAACACCCACTATGTAAAATGGACAAGAAATACATAAAATTCTTAGCGATCATATTCACCCAATTGAAACAATGCACTGCTTTAGGGCTACAACAATTGTTTTAAAAATCAAATCGGTCGATTATTTTTCGATTAATCCGGCCAAAGCAAAAAAAAACAAAAAAACGTTTTGTTACTACTCATCAAAGAAAATATAAGGACTTGTAAAGCAAATCACATAAACAAGGTGCTGTATGATTACTCCGTTACTATACCATTAAATTAAAAATAATAATTGCTTCAGTAAAACAAATATCTACAAATGGGAGGTCTGGTTGGAATTAGTAACACGTCTAATTCAAATTTCCTTTCATTTTTTCCTTTTAAATTGAAGGTTTTTCAACTTAACTGAACCTGTAGGTTCTTTTTTTCCCGCTTAATTGTTGCTTTAAGCATGTTCATACAACAAATGGCCTCTTTTATTCTGTATGCTCGAGTTGATGATTATTAGAATACTAAACTAGTTGATGATTATATAAGTAAAGTAATTGATTCATCACGATTAACCCGAGTAATTGTTTCAGACATACATGAATTATACAGAATTTTATTGCATTACACTTTAGTGCGGAATGTTAGACAAGACTTCATCTATTTATATTACTCAAAGAGGGAAAATTAGTTTACAACAACTGACATACGTATTACCAGAGATGTTAGATGCAAGCCCAAAAAATACAATTTTATTTATTTTGTTGCTGATATTGGACCAATATCAATATTGGGTTGGGACACCTCCAAACAAACAAAAATCCATTTTGCAAGAACATTTTCAAAATACAGCATCCACCTTGCTGTAGCAGGATTTAAAGAGAAAAATGCTAATTTTAATGTTTTTCTTATCCAATATCTTGTGGCATGCATTATATCTTTTAGTTTTAGTTTTCCAATCCAGAAAGCAAGAAAAATGTATTCTAACCACTTGAATCCCTAAAGCCTTGGTTGTTACTGCACTATCACCCTCCTGCAGAGATGCTAAAAGTACTTAGTGCTCCATTATTTAGCGTTGCAGGTTGTCAACGGAGTAAAAATTCTCCATCAGTACAATGCAAAAAAAAAAAAAAAAAAAAGTGTCTTCTGGTTACTACTTTCTCTGCGTCTCCACAACCAGAAGCAAACATTAAAACAAAGCGGGAACAGTTTTTATGCTCCTATAATTTGAAGAAAGAAAAAACTCCCAGAAAACTGCCAATCAGCTGAAATGCTGACTTCGACTAATTACAGACTAAGAACCCACTTGTTTAAGGTTATCTTTAATTAACTAAACAACAATAACAATTGAATCCTGTTTTTATCGTGTAAAAGCTCTTTAAACTTGCTGCTGAAATGTGCCAAACAAATAATCTGGACTTGAAAGACATTGAAACATTTACGGTTGGTTAAAAACACTCGAGCCTAACTTCTTACCCATAAGCTTGACTCGGCCCGACGTTATCAAGCTGGGGTCGTCTTTCTTCACATTGTTTATAGAATCATCGACAAGCTCTTTGATATGGTCGATACCAATAACTTTCCCTTTAGGGCCTACCTGGAGGGCACAGAACAGGACTGTTAAAAGCATTCTTTTGACCGATTCAACTGCGATTGTTGAACAAATCTGTGGACTAAAATCAACGCCACCAAAACAGAGTCGTATATGTTTCCATGTCGTGTGTGTGTGTGGCTCACCATTCGTGCAAAGCAAACGGATAGAATTCCACTGCCTGAACCAACGTCCAGAGCTTTGGCTCCCTCATACAGCTGATCGTGTAGAAGCTCTAGTGCATAGGCATGCTAGGAAGAGCAAGAGGAGTCCAAAAAACAAGCCAGAGTCAAACTGAGTGAGACTGTTATTACCAACAAAACACAGGAAACATTTATAGCTTTTTTTAAAGCTTTCGTAATTTTGTAGAAACAGGATAAAGTGGTGTGGAAGCATCGACGGTTCATACCATGTGTGGGGCGCTGATGGTAGCTTGATAGCCTTTCGATTAAGAGAAGCACAGGTTGTGTTAATTCACCCGTCAACTCAAAAAAAACCATAGAGGATGATGAACGATGGTGGAAGAAGACGTACCTATCGACTGAGGCGAGTCCATGTAGGGATTACACCTGGAGAAATGCGCTCGGTCTGTGGACAGCATGACTTCGTACACCTTGTCGGATTTAATAATGCCATTTTCTGAGACGTAGAGAGTTTGTGTCATTGGAAATGATCGTAGATTGTTGATACAATAGATAAAGAAACTTCATATGAAGACATGAGTAGGATTTTCCCCTTTGTGAAAATTAGAAAGATAGGCAAGCATTTGTCTTTTTACAACAGATCATCACTAAAAACATTTCTGCATGTAAAAACTGTTGAAAATGACTCTAGAAATGTTGTTTTTTCCGATTTTATAATCCATCAAACACTTGTTCCTGCAGCATCTTGTGCTAACAGCATGAGAAGCAAACAGCAGCCAGCTTCTGTTACTCTCTCTCGTCACTCTCACAGTTTAGGACACACAACGAACAATCTGTGCAAGCTGCCACGGCGACACATATGACAGATTCTTCATATTTAAATCGCAAATAGAAAGGCTCAGTTCAAGCTGTTTTTGTCCCATTTTTTTACTGAAATTTCTAGAAAGCCTTAAATTAGTATGCAGTCTACATTTGACCTGTTTTAAAGCACATTGTGCAACCTCCCCAATTGTCTCTAACTAGGTCAGCGTCCAGCCTCAAAGAAACAGAAATCAGCATAAATACTAACTAAAGTTAAAAAAAAATCATTTTATTGTAGGCTTTTTATAAATAAATGCATAAAAAGCAGATCATTAGAGTAGGATTTGGTCTGCATTCCCATATTTTCAGTAATAGATTCTGTTATTGACAATAAATATTTTGTACGGGAAACTTCTATTTATTATAAATCTTTTACCCCCCCAAACTCATGTAGGATACAGTACATTACTAATGTCAACATAATGGCAAACAGCTTGCAGCTTGCAATGATATACTGGACAGACTGGAATATAAATAGGCCTGCGTAGATACTTAATAGTGAAAGGAGACTTGCAGACTTAAGTCGGAAGATTTCCTAATGCCCATTTGAAACAGTAAAGGGAAAAACAAGTCAGTGACATTATTATTATTAACAGTTGCAGACTTAAAAACATGTGACGTTGATTTCAGTGGAATTAGCCCCGCATAAGTTTTTAAAAGTGGGACACTTAAGTTGTTTCCCTTTTATTGGAACTAAAAAACAAATGAAGGTAGGAGAGGTTTCAACCAGATGTCTGAATGTACTTTGTTTTACAATGGCTAAAACAAAGACAAAGTCCAGCCCTTTTATTTTTAAGCCACTGAACATAAACAAAAAGTCCTTATAATAATAAAAAAAATTACACCAGAATCTATAACATTGTAATTTTGAACCAAAAACAGTGTGAATACACAAACAAACTCCATGAATATCTGTACCTAGTTTGTTATGGATATGAAAGATTCAACACTAAAACTGTCCCAAGTGTTTGAAATCCTTTCAATGAACTGTCAGAAAAAACAATGATGTACATTTTCCTTTACGGTAGACAGCATAGAGTGGTCAGTGTTGTCCATCCCACATACAGCACACTAGTGGTCAGCTGGCTGAAATAACATTATTCGCTGGCTTGCTTAGTAAAACTAAATTGTAGCGATTAATAAAATTATCAAAGTCCATAAAATTATGGACTTTGATAATGTGCAAAAAAACAAAAGCATAGATTTGCATCTAACATTGATTTATATGAAGACAAGTACATTCTTGACCAACTTATCAGTAAATGCTTTTAACTATCCATCTAGTGGTATCAGTTGATTTAAAAAAAATAGTACCTTCCACTCTTTTACTGCACATTGTTTAACATTTAATGAAACTACATTTAAAAAATAGTGTTCCTCTTTAGCTTTGTTTTGAAATGATGACCAAATGCTCTACAATTTCAGGCTTTAATTCCTACATAAATTACCCAAAGTCATGTTAATGTTCTCTCAAGATCAAATCCTTTGTTTTGGCCATGAAACCAATTTTTGGAACTAACCTAATGAGTCAAGTCCTTTAGCTAAATGCATAAACTACATTTGTAAGAAAAAGTCTATTAAAACAACAGTAAAGTTAAATGATCATTCTTGAAAATTAACTTTAATCCTGTCAAATATGCACTGTATTGCATATTTTTAATAAGAGATTGTGTGTCTATTCAGCTGCCTATAAAAATTGAATTATGAATCATAACACGTTTAAAGAAGTATTTTATATTTAGAAAAAAAAATCCTGCAATGAGGAGTGACTCAGTTGATTTACACATTGCTGACCAACTGTCTGTCGTAGGGATAAAAGCAAGCTGCAGTTTCTTTTCTTTTTCTTAAATCATGCACCAGAAGCAAGTCTATTTACAGCTGTCACTGTCATTAGCACGGATGGCCATTCAAAGATTCAAGCATCGACGAGGGTGGGCAGGGCTGCACAATACTAAATGACGCACATTAGGCTAACAAGCTAAGCTAACGCTTCCCCGAGACTAGCTGTGTGAAATTACGACGCACAAAAATGAAGCGAATATTGTGACACATTTGGGTTGTTCTATTATTCGGCAACGAGACAGGCTGCATGTTCCCCACGAGTTAACGTGGTTTGGAGAAAAAGGGGTGGGGAGAGAGGCAACGCTAGGTCAACGAGCAGCGTAGCAACCAGCTAGCTTAGCTGGTTAGCAACCAGCTAGCGTGGCGAGCCTCCAAAGTGCACCGTTTTACGGCGACGGGTCGGCGGCTAGTTAGCGGCGCCACGGCCCGAAAAAAACGCGTCCGGACTTACTGCGGAGGTTTTCGACGAGCTCTGCGTGGCTGGCTCCCCCGGATTTCCACGCCATTATCAAGCAGACCTTGCGGAGTAGGTAGACAGCAGCTGTCAGTGCCGCGCCTGCGCCAACGGTTTTACCGACGAAGCTGACAACCTCCAGAGGAGACGGCGGCGGACCGGCGGTGGATACGTCACCGGACATCCAACGGAGTCTCAGCGGCTTTGCCGAGACGCGTCCGTAACAAGAGACGGCGTCATTTTTAATTCAACGGTTCATTTGTTTTGGATATGAAAACCAAGGGAGATGGCAGTTAAAGCCACATTGCTCTGCAACAGCAAGATTTGCTGCAGGAGCAAGGGTTCACCGCTAGATGGCGGAACCGATTACGGGGGAGATACTGCGTTTTACTTTTGACCCTCCTGCTTCGCCGTACTTACGTACAAAGCCGCGGACGCGTACTTGTAGCTAAGCCGACTCAACATTTAAAACACGAACACAAACCTGGTGTTTTATTAAGTTATAGAAAGGTATTCGTTTCAATGGAAAGTGCTAAATACGTATCTCAGAAAATAAGCAAGACAAGATGGCGTCCAGTCTCACATTCGTCTTTACAGCAGCCCGAAATATTTGCGACTGGATCATGGGACAACGAGGTTAGCTGCAGTTTAATCAGTCCTAATGAAGTCAAATTCTACATTATTCAGCTTTATCTTTTAATTTAGTAAACTTTTTCTATTTTATCAATTAAACTGCAGATTTTGTACTTGTTATAAACAGTAAATTTCCTATTAAACTGCGTAATCTGTGTTATTTTCTACAAAACAGCTGATACTAAATGGGTTTGAGCAGTTTTTAACGATGTAGAAGTGCTGGACATTGTTTGAAATGCGATTTTGATTTCTAATCTCAGTGTTTGTTTGTTTTTTTACAGGATAACAAGGTTTCTCTTTGGTCCATGGGAAATTCAGGCAGTTCTGGTCTTGACGATGGATTTGAAGGAGACCCACAGCTCATCTCTGACATTAAGCATGATGGAGATGTTCTTGATCTTCAAGTAAGAAATTTACATGGATGTGTTTCATGCTTTGGTTACAATCTAAATCTTCAATTTCACAGTGTATTTGAGCTTAGGCTGATTTTATGATGTTCAAAAGTTTAAACCACCAGGACAGTCTAGATTAAAATGTTACAATCCGAGAATAAAACCTCACTTCCAGCATTCAGTTCCCTATTGCATAAGAATATTGAATGGATGAATGAATGAAGGCTTTATGTCGAAAATGTGATAAATCAAAACAACAAAGAAGTAAAAACAGAACAGTTGAAACACAGTAAACATGTTTAAAAAAGGAGTTGGAAGAAGCATAAGCTTCTGATATATATATATATATATATATATATATATATATATATATATATATATATATATATATATATATATTCTCCACAATCATACACGTGCCCATAAAAAATGCTAAGTAAAATAAATGAACAAGTAAATAAACGATATGTAAGAACCTCAGCGTTTGTCACACCCTTGTTCTTCTCTGTACCTTGTAAATACCTTACGTGTTTGTACCGCAGTTTTAACTTGCTTATGTTGGGGCTTGCTTATGATTGAACGTCGCGTTAAGCCCCAAGTATTTGAGCCATTGTTAAGCCAGTATTTGTTGTTGTATGTTATTCGAGCCCTTCTCGCACAGGTGCAAATTAATAGATTTTGTGTCTTTTTTTTATGTCTTATGTTTTTCCATTTCCATGTGATGCATCCCAACTGAAAAATAAATGTTTTGTTTTATCTTTAAACGCATTGGCAAACATTATAATCTTTTTTTGATGAACTAACCACGATGCCCTCTTGCAACCATGAAAAAACATCTGGTTATTCTTTCAGTTTCTGTTAGATTCGTATCTCCTACCTCTATCTAGGAACATAAAAACCAAAACAAGGTTTCCAGTACAGCATAACTCGTGTCCGTGATGCTTTCAGTCTTCATTCCTTGTGTTCCACATTACTTCTCCATAATAAACTTACATCATTTAACTTTCTTCCAGTTTTTGGATCAAGAGAGAATCGTCACAGTATCGTCAACAGGAGCAGTCACCATCTTCCGCCACCACCACGACAGTCAGGTACAGCCGGATTTCTTACCAGTTTTTATGACTTAACTTAATTATTGTACTCCTTAACCCCTTCGCAATACCATACACCCACATTTTGTATCAATGAAACATCCTTGGGTGCAAAGCTGTGTGGACAGAAAAGGGACGGATGGGTTCAGAGTACATCTGTGAATCAGTAAAAGTCATGCAAAAAGAAACGATTAGAGCCATTATTTCAAATTTTATGGGGTCTAAAACACTAAGAACTAAGTAAAAAGCCAGGAAACTGAGCAGTACATGCTTTAAACGTCTGTTAGAATTATAAGATAAACAAGTGAATGAGGAAATCTTACAAATTTATTAAAACCATCAGATGTTTATCTTTAGATACAATCTCAATCATAAAAATTGCTAAGAGAGAATTATTATTATATAATTTATTTTATGTATAATTATTTTTTATTTATAGCCACTGTTTTAGATGTTAGAAGTAATTAGTAGGTTCTTGTAAGGGAGGACTGTTTTGTGAGACACTTTTGGTGTATTTAGAAGAAAAACATGTCACTCGTAGCGTCCATGAGGCTCATTTTCATATTTCCTCCCCACTTTAACTGCAGACAATCTCAGTTTCTCAGAAGTGGGCGAGAGCCCACCGCTACCCCTGTGATAACGCCCCCAGTACCGGGGTCGCCTGCAGCAGTCCCGAAGTCGTGACGGTCGGTGAGGACGGCCGTATTGTCGTCCTCAGAGCCGACCAGGAAGGAGTGGTTCGAGTCATAGGTGAGGCAGATGTTCTTTGGGATTGCTCCTCATTTTCTTAAAACCCAGCGTGAAGTTGGGAGGAGGCCGCTAATTTTCCTGTTGATTTACGGTTGTTAGACAATGCGGACAGCAGCACGCTGCACGCCGTCACCTACTTGAGGACAACAGAGGTTTTGACGGTGAACTCAATCGGCCAGCTGAAGCTGTGGGATTTGAGGCAGCAGAGCAGCTCTCCGTCACAGATTCTATCACTGTACGATTATTTATATGCTAAATCAGGATGTTTACATGTATTTTACTTCCAGTTGTTTATGCTTCATCCATTGTTTTGTTTTTTGTCTTTAACCAGGTCAGGAGATAGAGTACCTTTATATTGTGTGGACAGACATCCCAACCAGCAGCACATCGTGGCCACCGGAGGCCAGGATGGTATGCTCTGTGTCTGGGATGTGAGGCAAGGCAACATGCCCTTCTCTCTAATGGAGGCACATTCAGCTGAAAGTAGGATTCTTTCTTGCATAATTTAGCCTGTTACCTTATATTTTAATATGTGCACGACTAAACTGAGTTTTCATATTTTATATATCTTTTTTTTTTCGAGCAGTGTGGGAGGTTCACTTCCACCCTACAAACCCAGATCATCTGTTCACATGCTCAGAGGACGGCTCGCTGTTGCACTGGGAGACTTCTTCTGCATCGGAAATGCCATCTTTTTTACAAGGCGAGTAAAAAATTTTGATTAGAATAGAATAAATTGCCTTTTATTGTCATTTTATACATTGTATAATGAGATTGGATTAATGCATTCATAATTTAAGAATTGTTCTGCTCTGTTATTTTAATATAAAGAGAATATAAGTTCACTGATGTATTGATGCATGCAAATAATATACCACAAAAACCTGGAGATATACCTTGAAAGTGGCTGTTGACCAGAATTTGAAGATTACCCAATTTATCAGATTTGTAAAAACAAACAGGCTGGCAGGAAACTCAAAAATCTGATCTTTTTCTGGTCAGTCAATGCATCAAAGCCAACCTGTACACGGTTCTTGATGACAAGTCAAAGGTAGCCATGTTTAATCTAAATGAGGTGTAAAAATGTAAACAATTATAAAAACTATTTAAAAGGAAGCTACTTTTCATAATATATTTATACAGGACTTTTATGTCGTTAATTTAAGTTGGAAGAACATAAGAAAGAGCCGAACCTTCAGCGGATAATAGGAAGGGTGAACATTTAGTAGAAAAGTTTTGTTGCCTTCCAATTTGCTTCAAACACTCTTGAAAATCCCAGTTAAATAAAGGATATATTTGTGTTCAGGAAAATAATGTAATGTAGTGACATAATACAAATCCGGATTTACAATTCAACACAGCTGTGTTCTGTAACCTCTGCTCCTCATACACCAAACTGTATTTAATGGCCGCTGAGGAAAACAAATTATGTTGTAGTTGTGAATTATTATAATATAATTCTTAAAGAGAAATGAGAATCTGATAAAATGATTCAGATCAAACCTTCACTCAAAACAAAGCTAGGAAGTCAAAAGACAAATGAAAGACAAACTATTCATTGATTTATTATTTTATTATGTTTTACCTTTGATATGTATTATAAAGAAATCTGGATTGACTTCACCACATTTACTTAGGATGTTTTTTCTTAGCATTTGATCAATTCAACCAGTTGCTAGGTTTTATTACCATATCATAACACAAATATTCAAATCTATTGTTTATCTATATAGCGCCAAATAGAAGAATCAGTTTCTTCAATTTCAAATAATCATAGTCATCAAACAGTGCATGAAGTACATTTTATCATTCATATTAGCTAAATAATATTATTAATAATAATAAATCTAAGGAAACTAAGCAGATCGCATCGAGTTATAGGCTTGTAGCTTTCACTTCTCTTGAACCAAGAAAAAAAAAACAATCAAAGATTTTACAGCAATTTCTCAATATTATACAATATGAAAAGTTTTTTTTTTTAATGTAAAAATAAATATTCTATTTAACCATGACGTTTGTCAGATCATTGTCATGCTATGTTTTACAGTGGCTTACATCTGCACAGTGGCATATTCATTTACTTATCTTTCTAAATACATACTGTAAAACTGTTTTTGTCTGTTTTTGTTTCCAGGCGGCAGGAACAGCAGCATGACTTCCCGCAGCGCCATGGCACCGGCCGGAGGAAATCAGTCCGTCATCAGCGCCTGGCTCCGTGGAGACTCCAGCAAGTCGCGCCTGGAGACGACTCACATGCTTCCCACCCAGACGCTGTCGGTCAACAGCTTGGACGTGCTTGGGCAGTGTCTCATCTGTGGTACCGACGGAGAGGCGATTTTCATAAACAGACAGGTCCCGGTTTAATAAAAGCTGTTTGTGTGTGAAAAAAAATACCCTGATGAAGAGGTTATTTCCCACATTTCGGGCACAACGAAGCTTAGTGTTGCCTTTATGTCATCTGTTATTGTATTTTCCATACACAAGTTGCCAAACCAATGAATGAGACTGCTTTCTTAATCGTAGTGTATAAAATCTTGCATGTCTGAGTTGCTTTGCAGTGATAGATTATTCTAAAGTTTTTTTGTACCCAATTCCCAACAGAATATTTCAGTTTGCAAATACATTTTGTACAGATTACTTTTAACAAATAAATGAATAAAAACTGTAAGTATTTTAAAATATAACGTGACTTTTTCTTTTCATCTTGACATCGAAGATTGATTACATATCATTTGTATGATGCACAAGTACAAATGTGAAGCGAAAAACGAGGATACAATGTAATTTAAACAGAGAAGCTAAGAGTTTTTGATTATTTTATTTACTTTATATCATTTTCATTAGAAAATGAAACGAGATGTACCTTTTTATGTGTTTAGCTTCTTCATTAAGTTAAAACTTATTCATTTTTAATTTTTTGTCCACATTTAATGGCCCTTTCCTTTTTGATATCTATTTTTGTTATGCCAAGTGCTCGTGGTGGGTGAAAAAAAACGTTTTTATAATATATTGTACTTTTAGGACACTAGTCCATTAAAAAAAGTGATTTTTTTTTTTACTCCAAACAATAAATGCAATGAATTATATTTGTTTGATGGAACCAACTGTGGGAATAAAGTAAAAAATAATATTGTTATGATAAGGACAATAAATGTATCACGATAGTGATCAAATATACCATATATTTGTTTAAAAATAATATTCAGTAAGCATTTTTATTTAAATACAGGTAATCGCCATCAATTCAAGCCGAACAGGAAGTTTTATTTTGAAAATCCCGGTCTGCGCTGTGTGATGTTAGCTTTGCGCCCGTAGCTCGCACTTGTCATTCAAGATATCCCAGGAATTTAAACACAACTTGGAGTCAGCCAGCGGGGCACAACGAGGAGATTTTTGGTTAAAATCACGTCGTTCAGTCGGGAGGAACTTCTCTAATCACCGCTGGTAGCCGAGATAGAACCAGGCTGCGGAGAAAAGCGGAGCTACAGACAGCGGTAAGCTGGCTAACCGCCGACGGCTCCGAGCTAACAGGCTAACATGTTGAATAGGAGCTAATGGACGTCTTTTCAACCTACACAAAGGCCGTGTTGTTGGGTTTCAAAGCGAGTTTATTGCTTATCTTTGGTCACAAATACTTATTTGTGTACTTTGTGACCTAGTTAGATATTGCTGACGGCCATTGTTGGGATAAATGTACTCCGTCGCCGGAGAGCTAACGTTGAAGCAGCGCTATCATAGCGGACGGTGCTAACAAAGCTAATCAATTGGAAAGGGGGTCTTTGGGCTCTTTGAAAGTGAACGTTTTTATTTATTCTCCAAGAAATATACCCTAAAATCTTCTCGATAGTAAACGACACAAAAACCAACTACCATTCTGTGATCTCACGGCGTAATGTTAGTCTGCTGGTAAATGTTTATCTGTGTTGATTGCTGCTCTCATTTTGGCTCAACCTGTTTGGTAACATTACATGCGTACCTGCTTATCCTTTATGCATGTGATATTGGATGTTCCCAGCAGCGACATGCAGGTGTGAGGATCAGACATCGGACACCCACGCCTTCACTTCTCCGCGCCCGACAGCGGACATCCCCCTTCTTCCAACCCCCCCATCGTCCAAATAAATGCTCGTACATGAAGAGAGGGGAGAAACCCGAAGGACACAGACAGATGAGACCCAAGACGTTCCCCGCCAGCAACTACAGCGGCAACAGCCAGCAGATGCTGCAGGAGATACGGAACAGCCTGCGGAACCTGAGCAAGTTCTCCGATCCGCCCAAAGTGGACCCCGGCGGGCAAGCGAAGATGCTCCCAGAGGATGCGAGGCAGCCGGGCCGCACCAGCACCCCGAAACATTCCTACCACAAGGCGTTACAGGAGATCCGCAAATCCCTGGTGCCGTTCGAAGTGATCGTCCCATCGGGCAACGATTCCACCTCTTCAGGCTCGGACATCAACAAGCTCGAACCGGCGGGTTCTGGGTTTGAGGAGGTAAGAGATGTTGTTTTTCTGCCCCCTCTTCATCGCGGTTGCCAGCTCTCAAAAAGGATTGTCATTGTTTCATTCTGCTCATACCTCTGTAATTGAAGAGAGCGCCATGGTACACTGTGTTTAGAGGGTAATCATGCCGAAAATGTCAGGTATGCAATGTTAAGTGACAAGTTTGTACGGTTACCGGCACAAAAGAAGTTTTGCATCTGACAAATCTGCTTTTAGTTTGCACGATATCCACGTTTGAAAGACGCCAGCTGCACTCACAATAGCAGTTAAACAATCCAAATCACCAGTTGCATTTATGCAAAAGCTTTTCCACTTGGTTGTTCACACCACAGGCTACTAATGGATGGATTTTTCTAAACAAAATTGTTTATTTGTGACTTTCTAGGCCAGCAGCGGCCGCCGGGTTCCTTCAGACTACATGGTAAAGTTGAATAACCAAGACTCAAAGAGGGAGGCTGCTGGTAACAACAACTCTACTGGCCTGAAAGCTCCAGGTAGTACATCATATCCTCTGGGAAAAGTGCAGGTTTTCATTTCTTTTTGTTTTGGTTTATTTGTTTGCTGGATTTAGGACGGCTTCATTAAAAGAGGAACAATACATCCTTACAAACAGCATGACTAATGCTAAACTTTTACAAAGACTCTGTAGTGTTGATGTGTGCTTTCATTGAGAAGTGAATAAGATAAGTTTCCTAAACCTTCTGGATTTTCCACATTACACATTTCTAGCTTGAATTGTACTTTCAGACCTTAATCTATGAATATTACATAAGTATTCCATAAGTACTTTTATCATCATGAATCTGAGGTGATTTTGCTTAGATATTAAATGTTTATATATTTAAATAGATCCTGGTATTAAGCGCAGTCCAAACATTTCTCAAGAGGGTTGAGGTTGAAGATATTCTTGTAATTTATTGGTAAACCAGTTTTATCATTCCAAAACCAGTTCTGATGTGAGATCTGCCTCTTAGTTCAGACTGAGTGAAACCTAACAGTAAATCTCCCTTTTTCTTACGGCTAGTTTATGTGAAACGCAGCAAAGCTGACCCTCAGCATGATGCTGCCACCACTTAACTGTTTTACAGCCTTTGACTTCTTCAAAAATACTTTTTGTGGTTGTTGTTAAAAAGTTAAATCATTTTCCTCTGAGTGTAAAGCTTTTACTAGAAGGTATTTGGATTGCTCTTAATTTTTTTTTTAATTGGTATTCATATTAATTTGCATTAGGGAGGAACTTTTAAATAAAAGATTTCTACAGCAGACTTATTTTATCTTACGTCTTTTTATAGGTGATTGGCTTAATCAAGAACAAGTGTAATTATGTAGGAAAATGTAGGAGCAGCAGCTGGTGCTCAATGCATTTTATTCTGTGTAAATATGAAGCTATGCAGGAATGTTAACACTGAAATGTTGAATAGCGTGACACTGCACTCGTCCCACGAGCAAAACCGTTTAATTGAGAACGGTGCTAACCTGGTCAATCCGTCCTCTCAGTTCTTCTCTGCTAAGTCACATGGTCAAACAACCATTATTTAACATATTTAAATGCACCACAGACCTTGCTAATTCAGTATTTTACAATAATCTCTTTGGATCAGGTGAATATTCCAACATTTCCAGCCTATATCAGAACCGACATGTTGTCTTCCTCTCCCTTGATCTGTTCTCTCTCTCTCATCTTCCCCCCATCCTCATATCTGATGAGCATTTTAAAAATATTAGTCAAAACATATACAAAACAGGCTTGAATTAGTGTTTATAAATTATATCCGTTGTATGATATCACTTACTGACAAAATGCTTTATCTGATTAGATGCAGTTCCAGCCTAAATTGTATTTTCAGACCTTTTCTATAAATATTACATACATTTTAAAAAATTTTTTATGAAACCTGGTTCTGAGGTGATTATGCTTAGATATTACATGTTTATTGTTAATTTAAATAGATCCTGGTATTAAGCGCAGTCCAAACATTTCTTAACAGAGTTGTGGTGAAAGATATTCTTGTAATTTATTGTTAAACAAGTTTTATCATTCCAAAACCAGTCCTGATGTGAGATCTGCTTCTTAGTTCATCTGAGATTAACAGCGTAGTTGTCGGATTCCTGGGTGACTCCACTCTGTAATTTGTATTTATTTATGTTCAGATCTCACTTTGGTTGGTTCATCCTTGTAATACACTTTTCCTTTTCTCTTTCCTGGTTTGTTCCCTAGAGAGCTTTTATTTTCCTGTCTACTTATCTGATCAGGTAAAATTAAATGAATTCAATTAAATGACCAGCCTGTTCTTAAAGGGGCAGCGGTAATGTGTGATTGGGAGCAAAGTAGCGCCTAATCAGTAATTGATCATAATATTAATATACGTGCAAATACCTTTGGGAAATACAGAAAACGATGATTTAAATATTTTTCGCCGTTCTGTTGCGCCACTGATTGGCGTCTTTAACTTCGTGGTTTGAGCCTTCGGCGGTTCTTTGTTCCCGATCGTTTGATTCAGTTGAATCTCTCTCTCATCTAACTGCGTCGTTGCTCTGCTGTGTGTTTGCATGTAGGACCGTCTCACATGCAGCAGCCTGTGCTGAGGAGACCGAGCTGGAAAGGATCCAAGGAGTCCCTCGCCCCTCGAATGGCTCCCCTCATGGTAGACGGGATGATGTACCGCTCGGAGAGCCCTGGACCTCCCCCCGTTTACCCTCAGGGCCATTCTGCTAACGGCCAGAGGGTGAACCCCCCACTCCCTCCTCAGATGCGCAGCGTCACCCCCCCACCAAACCGTGGCGGCGTGCCTCCTGCACATTCTTGGGAAAACAACACATCAACGAAGCGCTACTCCGGGAACATGGATTACCTCGCCCAGAGGATTTCCCCAGTCCCCCCAGGCGCCTGGCTGGACGGGTACCCGAACCCGCCCCCTCAGAATCAGCGTGGGATCAGCCCGGGGCCCGCAGCCCACCAGCCCATCATCATGCCGAGTTCTGGTGGAAGTAAGTTTGCTGGTCCTCCCACCTGGACCCAGAACGGTTCGGCTCAGTCTGACTACATCCAGGGAGGCAGCAGGCAGCCCCCTCCCCCATACCCGGTGAACCCAGTCAGCCGACACAGCCCCACCGAGCCGCAGGCGTCCTCGCCGTCTTATCTAAACGGCGGGAACATCCCTCAGTCCATGTTGGTCTCCAACCGGAACAGCTTCAACCTTGACATGTACAACCTGGCCCCCCCTCAGTCCTGGTCCCAGCCTCCTCTGGCTCCCAGTCAGGCTCAGTCTGCATTGGTTAACGGTGGCAACCAGGACCCGTCGTGGCAGCACAACATGCCGGTCCGCTCCAACTCTTTCAACAGTAGACCTGATTACCCAGGCGGCTCCCAGCCCTCCGCCACCACCGTCACGGCCATCACGCAGCCCCCCATCATCCCCCCGGTGAAGAGCGTGGACGTGCAGAAACCTGAGCTACACACTGCGATCACTCCCACACACCCGCCCCGGATACAGCAGGTTACTCCGCCGCAGCCTGCGCACGCCTATCCCGACCCCTCCGTGGTAGTGGAGGCCCCCAGCTACCAAGGCCCTCCTCCACCCTACCCTAAGCACCTCCTCCCCACATCCTCCCCGCCGGCGTACCGCTCAGCCAGAGAGGAAGCTCCCGAAGAGAGCGGGAGCAGCGGTGGGAAGGTGCCGGAAAGCAGCGACGGCTCTGCCACAGCCGAGAAGGAGAGGAAGCAGATCACCACGTCACCCGTCCCGGTCCGTCGCAACAAGGACGAGGAGCGGCGAGGCGAGTCGGGAAGAATCAACCTGTACTCGCCGCAGGCCTTCAAGTTCTTCATGGAGCAGCACGTGGAGAACATCCTGAAGAACCATCAGATGAGGATCCGGAGGAGGAAGCAGCTGGAAAGCGAGATGCAAAGGGTACAGGAACGGAAATCCACCTCCAAATGAAATATTTCTACCTTTTCACTTTCCCACTTTAATATTTTAGACCTTTTATTATGATCCTTTTTTATATTTTTCTCAGCGTTCTTTCTCTGCCTTCCTCTCTCCTTGCTGTCACTAACAGCAGGTCTAAAAGGTAAACGTGTCTCTTCTCTCCTGTGTCGACACAAACGTGTAAATATCGTCACTGAACGCATGAACAAAGAGAATGCATGAAGTCCGACTAAATTGAACTCATCTGGTGTGACGGCTCGAATAGTTTTGCATCAAAATTAGTCAAACTTCAGCAAAAAGTCTCAGCAGGATTTTTATTATTTCTATTTATGGTCTTTTTTTCTGGTTGATGTAAAATTCTTTTTGTACAGTTTGATCTTTAAAACCTTATTTTTATTAATATTCTAAGGAAAATAACACAAAATAATAATAAAAAAACTGCAACGGTTTCTTGCTAGATGGCAGCTTTGAACTTAACTTTAAAAATGAAGGACTTTTAAGATCTTCACACACATTTCTGCATCCAAGCATTTGCTTTTAACCTTTATCCTAATATTTTACTAAACTTAAAAAAGTGCATGCTGTTTTTGTTAAAAGAATAAAGTTTTTTTTTGTTTTGTTTGTTTTTTAATGCTTATTTCTGCAGATCGGTGAAAATTGGCTTATTTTTCATTTTTAGTATATATTTTTTACTTCTTTTGAGGCTGTGTGTATTTAAACAAGCAAAAACTACAATTTTAATAAGAATAATGTCTTACGTCTTATTTTAACTTTGTCCTCTTTTTTTTTTTTAGGTTGGTTTGACCTCAGAAGCGCAGGAGCAGATGCGAATGATGCTCTCTCAGAAGGAATCCAACTACATCCGCCTCAAGCGCGCCAAAATGGACAAGTCCATGTTCAAGCGGATCAAGACCCTCGGCATCGGCGCCTTCGGCGAAGTCTCCCTGGCGAGAAAAGAGGACACCGGCGCGCTGTATGCAATGAAGACCCTCCGCAAGAAGGACGTGCTGCTGAGGAACCAGGTTGCTCACGTCAAGGCCGAGAGGGACATCCTGGCCGAGGCCGACAACGAGTGGGTGGTGCGTCTCTACTACTCCTTCCAAGACAAGGACAACCTGTACTTCGTCATGGAGTACATTCCCGGCGGGGACATGATGAGCCTCCTTATCCGGCTCGGCGTCTTCAAGGAGGAGCTGGCTCGGTTTTACATCGCCGAGCTCACCTGCGCACTGGAGAGCGTGCACAAGATGGGCTTCATCCATAGGGACATCAAGCCGGACAACATTCTCATCGACAGAGACGGACACATAAAGCTGACGGACTTTGGGCTCTGCACCGGTTTCCGCTGGACCCACGACTCCAAGTATTACCAGAGCGGTGCGTAACGTTCCTCTCGACCTGGTTTCCTAACATAATTCCCTAATTAAAATATGCCTGATAAATATTTAGCATCGTCATTTTAAGTACCCATTAGAAAAGTCTGGGTCGTAATCAGAGTTATTTTTCTTTATAAATATACCATGAAATTAGCTTTAATGTCCTTTTTAAAAGGGTATAAATTTAAAATCTACCAGACTATAGATCTACAAAAAATGCCTCAAATAATAATAAGAGTTTAACTACATTTGATGCATTGTTTAAAAGTCAGTATTCTGAGTGATTAATTGAAAGTATCTCAAACTGTGGGCAGAATAGTCTCCTTGGAATTGGAAGGTTGTTGGTTTGGTTCCAGCTTCCTTCCTGAGGGTAAATGAGGCTCCAGTGTTGAGGCAATTCTGGTCAATTACCATTTACTTGCTGACATGTTGGATTTTGTCAAGTTGGGCATGAAAAGATAATTTAATAAAAAATAAACTATGCAGTCCTGTCAAACAATATAGATACATATAATTTGTTGGTAAAATGCTTTAGTATAATTGAACAAATTTTACTTTTATTATTATTTCAGCTTCATCACAGATTTTTATCCAATCTTTTAAGAAAAATGTATATTTTCTGTCCATTTGAAATGATCTAAAATGTAGCTAAAGTCTATTGTGGCTCAGGTTAAAAGATGGGATGGTTGTCTCCTGTGTTTACAGGGGACCATGTGAGGCAGGACAGCATGGACTTCAGCAAGGAATGGGAAGATCCGGCAAACTGTCGCTGCTCCAACCGACTGAAGCCACTGGAGAGGAGAAAGGCCCGGCAGCACCAGCGATGCTTGGCCCACTCCCTGGTAGGAACGCCCAACTACATCGCTCCAGAGGTTCTCCTCAGAACAGGTATGCTGGGTTTAAAGAGATAACTCATTTAAGATTGGAAGAGTTTCGAAAAGTAGAAGATGTGGAGTTTCTGTTATCTGCTGAAGGTTACACCCAGCTGTGCGACTGGTGGAGCGTCGGGGTCATCTTGTACGAAATGGTTGTCGGACAGCCTCCCTTCCTGGCGAACACGCCGCTGGAGACGCAGCTGAAGGTACGAAAGGCCAGACGGTCATCTCCTGTTTCAGAGTTTGTGGTTTTCTTCTAACTTATGTCTCTGTTGTTGATGCTAGGTAATAAACTGGAAGAGCGCGCTGCACATCCCGCCTCAGTGCAAGCTCAGCCCGGAGGCGTCGGACCTCATCGTCAAGCTGTGCCGCGGCCCAGAGGACCGACTCGGAGAGAACGGCGTGGACGATATCAAAGCTCACCCGTTCTTCAAGAGCGCCAACTTCTCCAGCAACCTCAGGCAGCAGGCGGCGCCGTACGTCCCCACCATCGCCCACCCGACGGACACCTCCAACTTCGACCCCGTGGAGCCGGACAAGCTGCGCAAGATTGACGACGAGGGCAACCACAACGACACGCTGAGCGGTTGGTTCCGCAACGGCAAGCACCCCGAGCACGCCTTCTACGAGTTCACCTTCCGGCGCTTCTTCGACGACAACGGCCACCCCTACAGCTGCCCCAAGCCCATCGAGTTCGAGGGCTGTGACGAGGACGAGGCGGAGATGGACGCCGCCGATCAGGAAAACCGTGGCCGAGACCTGGTTTACGTGTAGTTCCTCGGCGTGAAGAGCGGGGGATAGTTGTTGCCAGATAAAGCATTTAAACCCTTAAAAGTAGGAGGAGTATGTAAGTCGGACCACCCAGAACACTGCAGCACGTTGTCAGGATTTAACATTAATACAACAACATAAGAACTGACCTGGAGACAGTTTAAGTATCAGAGACCGCTGACCTTATCAGTTTTGGGCTATTAAGCAGATTTATTTATTAAAAGAAGATTGCAAGAGTCTGAAAAACCTTAGAAAGGCCAGAAATCTGCTGTTGATATTTTTGTGTGTTAAATAACTAAAACGCCAAAAAAACCACAAACTACAAGTAGCAGGAAACTAGAATCCAGCTAAAACGTGTCAATTTTCAGGGTCAGTGAGGTTTTTTGTTTTGTTTTTATTTCAAATTAAGAGAGCAAGACTTTCTGTAGATAACAGGAAGGCTAAACAGTATTGTCTCTTATGAGTTTTTAACTTGCAGCTGAGGATATGTGTGGAGGATAATTCGTGGCATTTTGTGATGATGCTGTATTTATCAAGTACTGCTGAATGAAACACAATAACTGCATTTAATCCATTAATTTATGCGGTTATTAAACAGAAATCATTTTAAAACCACACAATCCTAACAAAATTTAGCGTTTTTTGAGAACTAAGTCACGATTTATTAAAAATACTTAATATCCCGACTGACACAATTAGCCACCCTATCAGAAACTGCTAATATCTGCTTGAGACTGTATTTATAAATCAAAATATTAAAACTGCAAGGTTTCACTCATAGCTTTAGGAAAACCTGAGGTTAACCAGAAAGTTTAGCTGTTTTTTGTGTTTTTTTTGCATAAATCGGTTTACTTTTCTAAGAAAAATGTTTGTCTTACAAATTACATTTTAGTTTGAATGTTGATCTTTATAGTCCACGTCAGAAGTGATTGTTGTATTTGTCATCTCTAATGGCGCAGAGGTCAGATTTGTAAATCCCGCTTAATCTAGGTCTTAATTTGGGACTATTTAGTTTTAGAGCTGCCCCTTAAAACAAAAAAAGTAGCAGTTTATTGATTTTTAAACCCTAGTTTAGTGTGCAAATAAATATAGTAAGCGGTCTCTTGACTTCATAAAAAACTGAAACCTATCCGTACTTTTGGATATTAATGTTTTTGCCTAAACGTCTCAAGAAGAAAAAGGAATTAGGGATTAAAACGACGAGGTTGTCTCTTGACAATTAATCGCGACTCCTCCCCCCCAGTAAAGCCTTAATTTATTGACGCTAGTGTAGATGCTGCTTGAGTCTTGTTTATTTTTTTGCCTTAATTTATATTTTAGTTCGTTGCCACGGGGATTGTAGACTTGACTCTTATAATTCGCTGGGATTAATTAATTTTGTTAGCGTTTCATTATTGCAGTGCCTGTTATTTTTCACCACGTAACGAAAGGGTTAATGTGTAGCGGTAGTTGATTGTACTGCATGTAGGTTTTTATTTTTCTAATTTATATCTAAAAATAAATGTATTTATAAATTAAGTTGTACAGGGGATGTAAATATTTCCTCCTCCGCTGCTCTCCTCTGTCTGTACGTTCTTTCTTTCCGACACTAATTTTACAGAAATCCGATTAGGTTTAAAGTTTATTCCGCCTGGATTCACTCACGTCTCAACCAAAGCACTAAACAAGTGGGTTATTTTTTTCCTCCTACTTTTTACCCACTTTAGGAAATAACGCCAAAACTAGACTTTCAGCCCAGTACTCAATGTTTTAAAGTCTACAGATAAAAAAAACACCAATTTACCATATTTCTTTTAAATAAGCAACTAAATTGTTGATCAAACACTTTATGCCTCGCTGTAATTTTTCTGTGTTGGGGAAAAAAAAATCTGAATGTAGATCTTATGATTTAACGACGAACAATGTCATTCTGCACTGGTTTCGTTTTAATTGTGAAAGAATTATTTTTATTTTTGTGTACATTTAGCTATGAGAGGTTTTGGGGAACGAGGGAAATAAACAATGAGAAGTGATTCCGATTCTCTTGTCCTCATTGAACAAAGTCGGAATAAAAAAAAATCCAAAATGCTTTAATTCGTACCTCAAATAAATGTCGCTAATTACACAATGAAAGGAGCATCGAACCCAAAAGTGTTGAATGTATGCAATATCTCTTTAAAGCCTAAAGATTGTGGAACATCCCAATATTATAATATAAATAACTTCCTCCAGAATTAGGAACTTTAAATTCTTATTCTAAAAGGCTCCTTGGGAATCCTTCACAGACACAAGCTAGTAATAAATGTTGCTTGTTATTTTTTGCCTAAAACCTGGACCGGAGTATCACCTCACAGGTGGAAGCATTCAGTAACGTTAGATGTGATTTTTTTTTTTTACGTAAAACAATGTTTTCTGAGACTCTTGGCATGGAAAAAAATTGTAATATATTCAAAATGATTCACACTAATTTGGATCTTTAGCCTCTAACAATAAAAGGATAAACTTGAAAGTTTTCCTATACCGTTATTTTTAATCCATAACCATTTTAGTTTTAATTACTCTGCTTATTCTAATGAATCAACATGATTCAATCAAATCAATAGATAAAAGGGGGAATTTATGCCAATGAAACTACCTTACTGCATGCTTAAAAAAACGTAACATTGCTTTTTATTGTGGCAAAATGTAACGGTCAGAAAACATCTTGAAGCTGACGCACCGAAACTTCTCGAATGCAGACGTCAATTTTTAAAGAACGGAAATTAAATACATTTTGAATTGCACTGAGATTTTTATTATTCTAGTAAAACTCATGTTTTGACCTCTTAAACTAAAACATAACTGTTAGTCTTCCTAAATTGTCTGCTGCATCCTTGGCGCTTTTTAACCAACTCTGCTCCAAACAAACTGAATTATTTGCAACTTTTCAAAATATTCTTGTTACTTTCTGACCTGTATAAACACATATGTTCCTATTTTCTACAAACAAATAAGTTTTATGTTTCTTTTAGAGCATTCCCTTCCAATAATGGTACACATACCACTTTCTCGTGTTACCATCTTGTTTACCTTAGTCTTAGTTTGCATATTCCAATTCACCTTGAACGTTCTCAATATAAAGATTAAATATAATCAATGCCACATTTATTTCTGAGACATTTACAGTACGAGGTGTGGCCACCAGAGGACACCAAGTGGCGAAGATTAGCATTTAATTTAAAAAAACTTTTGTATCATAAAGTACAATAAATGAATATTTTTACATGTTTATTTCCATGTAGTGAGCAGCTAAAGATTTTAAAAGCTGATCATTCTTTTTATTTGACAGATTAATTTAAATGCCTTTCTTTATCCCATCGTTTCCAGAGTTCCTGAGAAAACCTTAAATTTGTGTTTCTATGCATTCGATTAGCCAGTTATCACCTGTTACAGTTTACCATCGATTTAAAGGGTTAGGAATGCTAGGATCCTAAAGTCAGCTCTAAAACATGGTCTACATTACATGATTGAGGACAAACAAGTTAACTTAAACAAGCTTATTTTTTTAATGGATCTGCAAAAACTGTTTGAATTTCCAGAAGAGAACTTGTGTAGACTCCCCGCCCACAGATACCCAAACGTGGCAAACGTTACACAATGATACAGAAATGTCTCCAACCCAAAGAAACCTGCATGCAAAAAGATAAAAACGGAAGAAAAAAAGAACTCAAATATAAAGTAAAATAAGACCATACAGATAAAAATAAAATATCAATAAACAGGACATACTGTTTAATAATGCCGTTCTCTTGGCTGCAGAAGAAATTCAAACACTTTAGCTTCAGCTCCACTTCTTTATATGGAGAGTCTGAACTGACAAGATTATTGAACTGTAATTTCCTTGGGTAGGTGTGGCTCCACCTACCACACAGCCCCGCCCCTTTCTTCCACATAAGGCACAGGACAAATAAACCCCCACATATAAAAGGAGCTAGCCACGCCTCTGTCACTTGGTAACAAAGTGTAAATAAACAAACAGGGTAAGCGTACAAAATTTTATTCCTATAGTTGCTTTGCTTTTTTTTTTTTTTTTTTATAGTTTACATGTTGTTCCTCCGAAAGTGACAGTGAAAGTTGTGGGTAGACCTCTGGGAGGAAGAGTCCAACCAAGACAGCTCAGGTGAGAAAAGGTGTGTGTCTTTTTAAACAATAAACGTTAAAACAAATGACAAGAAACGTGACTGGATTTCTCCTTTTTATCAGAAATAAAAACGGTCTTCAGATGCACGGTGGAGGAGTATGATGAGGTGGGGGGGAGTTAGACGAGTGAAGTGGTTTATTGTTTTATGCTGATAGAGAGAAAGTGTCAGTGTAAGAGAAAACTCATGAGACAGGTTAGGAGGGCCAGACAGTTAGCAGTTAAAGAGAGACAGTGTGTGCGTGTGTCATGTTTGTGTGTTGCTGTGGTGTGGATGTGTGTGTGCGCGTGTGGTCGTATGTTAATGTGCGTTAGTATAAGTGAAACTGAGCGCTTGTTCAGCTGCAGCACTTGCTCTTCCAGCCTGTGACGCCGCCTCCACTGCTGATGTCCACGTTTTCACTGTTGGGCTCTTTTACAGGCGTCTGTGCAACAAAAATACACAACAAATTATTTTTAAGCAAAAAAGAAAGGATAGTAAAATAGTTCAAAACTACGCTCCTCCTACAGGCAACTATTACTCATACAGAGGCTGTAATTAAAAAACTACAATTTAAATGCAAGTTTTACCAAAAACTTTCTCTTTTTAACTCTTTTTAAATTATGGCTGTGCAATATTTGAAAAGCTTACAAATATTGTGACATATGTGGGACTTATAACCATGTGATTCGAGTCAGGTTTGAACTTTAACTTTCTTCACGCTAAATACTGTGTCAGCCTCAATAAAACAAGCGACATAACGACCCGCATCTTAAATCTCCCGATATAACCACTTTAGTTCCAGTCTGTTGTAGCGTTTGATTGTAAAACTTGTCATTTGATTTAATTGTACATTTAAGATAAAATAGAAGCTGCTAAGTAAAGGATGTAAATCTTCTATTATTGAGAACACGGTCCAGGGAAAACAGATCTGATCACCTGATGTCTTTTATGAACGACAGAATACTGTGTTGATCATTTATTTTTATAGAGTACCTGTAAAGAAATATTGGCAGGAACCAACCTTCTTACGTAATAAACACAAATTCTGACATGGAAAGTGCTTGCTTGATGTCTGGATCAGACGACGTACAAACCTTTTTGAGGATGTCTTCTGCTAACGTGAGGAAACCCTTCTCGATGTTGATGTTGGCCTTAGCGCTCGTCTCAAAGAACCTAATGCCATGCTCCCTCGCAATCTAAGGAAACAAACAAGCATAAAAGAAAATGTAGACGTCCTGAAGAAGGTTTAGTCTCAAAATTAAGTTGATGGTCTTCCTCGATGGGCTCAGATCATGTATCACTGATGTATTGTGTAACATTTTATCCTCGAGGGCAAACCTACCTACAAATTACAAAATAAATGCTCTCCATCTCATTTAAAACAAAATTTGTAGCTATGGGCAGCACAAATATATAATTATAATAACTATTTTTATACTGATCTGTTTGGTAGGTATTGGCAAAAAAAATTGTTTATTTTCTACAGGGGAAATTATATACAAGTTTATTGACATGCGGCTTACAATAAACTATGCAGTGTTTTCAGAAATTGTTATTGTGGGTTTTTAAACTGCAGCAACTGAATTGAATAGCGCTAAAAGTCTTTAGTTCAATCTAGTCAAATGATACTCCATGAGCATCTTCTCAAAATAGCTGCGAGAAAATCCTCTTGAAAAGCTGAAGTAACGTTTGAAAACATTATTTTATTCTGGGATAAATGGGGATGCTTACCTGCTCTCCCTTGGCTTTTGGTACGACCCTCTTGTCCTCCATGTCACACTTGTTGCCAAGCAACATTCGCTCAACATCTTCATTTGCATGCTGAAAACAATGGACGGATTGCATGTGTGTTTCATTTACTATTATCATTATTATTATTTTAAGAGCAAATGCAAGAAAAATTAATTATCATACTAAATCAAACAATACGTAATTTACTGAACATAGAAAACATTACAGTATGAAAAAAGATCACTAGTGAGGTTTTATCTGCAGGGCAAATTTCAAGCTTAGATAATTTCCATTTCAAAATCGGTAACGATAAGATGAGTCAAATCTGGTCTGAATCAAAACCAAAATGTAAATAGAAATTATTTATATTTGGTGAGGAATTACACAAAGAAAAATAGTTTAAACATTTAGCATTTTTTTGCAGTTTACATTTAATATAGGATATTTTTTAGTCCAATTGAAAAACTGTCTGAAACCTTGATTGGCTTTTTAAGTCTGTGACTGTGCCGAAACAGCACAAACGCTCAATAAAAATAGTGATGCTATGAATACCAGGATTAAAAGATGCAATATCAGTGGTGAGGTCATGTTTTAAATAAGATGTTTAAAGAATAATTGCATTTAATATCGATAAATAAAAGTTAAACCACAACGATAAACCACAACAACATTATCAGATATCGTATCGATAAGTAGTTGGCAGAGCAAAAATACTCAAGACACTAAAGAAATTAACCTTTAAATCACCTTCACGTCTTTTCTGTTAAATCAATTTGTAAAAATTGGTAAGACTAAAATAAATATATTGGTGTGTTTTATACATTATTAAAACAGATTTCTTTCTACTAGATTGAAGAGCAAGACTATAAGGAATTTATTTGAATCTCCGCTTGTAAGGAGGAAAGAGGAAGCTTTTAGGGCAAAGAACAAATGTATGAAAACCTCAAGTTGTTAGGAGGAAATTCATTGTGTTTCCTTTCCTTTAAAACAGCGAAGGTCGCACAAAAATACAACGACAAGGTCAGGCGGTCTCAGCAAGTTTGGTGCGACACTTTCCGGAGCACAAATAAGGAGCCGAATAAAAGCTAAAGACATTTATGTAAAGCGGAGAGTCCCAAAACAACATGAGAAGTAAAACGGTTCAGTATGAAGCTTAACCACAGTTTGATTACCACGTTTGTTTTGGTTTTGAACAAATCACAGCAACAAGATTTTAACTTCAAGCACAACTTCACTAATATTAAGACAAATGAATAAAAACATTCTTGCTCCGTTTCTTAAATTGATAGGAACATATATATGTATTTATAGATCCTCATTAAGCGGACAGATTTGTGGCAGACTGTTTCTGTGTGTCTCACCTCGTCAATGTTGCGCAGCCATTTGCTGATGTTTTCAAAGCTCTTGGCGTTAGTGATGTCGTAGACCAGCATGATGCCCATGGCTCCTCTGTAGTACGAGGTGGTGATGGTGTGGAACCGTTCCTGGCCCGCCGTATCCCTACAAGCGAAAACGGAAACATTTTATAGCTGCTATTGCGATCATTAAGTGCCACGGGTTTGCTGGTGGTTCCTAGAATCTCTAAAAGTAGGCAGATCTTTTAGTTTTGTTAGCTCCTCTCCTGTGTAAACAGCTTCCAGCTTTAGTCCGTGAGGATGACACCCTGCCGAGTTTTAAGGTTAGGCCTAAAATTGATCTTTTGGATAAAGCTTAGGTAGAGAAGACAGAAGTTAGTCTACAAAAGACTCTTCTCCTTTGCTCTACCTCTCTCATGTCTCACTCTAGAGCGTTTGGCTATTTCTAATAGCCAATAAGAAAATAAATGCGCTAAATGCTGTTAATCTATTCCGGTAATATTAATTTAGAGTTGCAGGTGTGCAGGAGAAAAAAGCAACATTAAATGAATAAATGTGGAACAGGACCCCCCCCTTCCCCACGTACAAACTGTTCTGAACATGCTGGTACAGACAGAAGTTCATATCAGTAAAAATAATGTCCAACTAAGTCCAAATAAAATGTGAATTTAAATGTACAGCATATTAAGGGCTGGGAGTTTTGTTAATATGCTGCAAACTACTACTATCGTATGAAATTCTACCTCATTTTTGTATTTTATGTCTAAAAATTAACACTGTTGAGCTCATTTGTTCCTTTAAACAAAGTTAAATAAATTGCAGTGAACTTGTGTTTTCCTTTTTCTAATTGAAAATGTGTTTTTAATGGCTTATATGCTGAATAAAATAATAATAAAAGCGAATCATTGTAAAAATAATCAATATTTTGGTTTTGGTGTATTTTGGGTAACTCAAGTGTAATAATTGGTGTTTATAATTAAAATCACTTTCTTTCACAGAGAAACAAAAAGAAAAGTTAGGATGTTGATTATGTGGAGTATGTGTCAAGGAAGTAAGTATTTAATGACTCGTCGTAATTATTGCATAACCATGTAAATGTTACAAAAGCGTCAAAAAATACTACCAATACCGTTTTACTGAGTCACAGTTGTTTGGATTATTACCAAACAAATAAAAATAAACAGAATATGTCTCAAAAAGATTCTCTGGCAGGAAATTAAAAACATACCAAAACCCATGACAAAAAATCATGTATATTGTAATAAATCTAGAGCCACTTATTCAGTAAATTGGCTTTTTGACAATAAAAAAAAAAATAATCACCAGCATTAGGAGGATATAGGGTAATAAAGTAAAGTCTAAAAACTATCTAGGAGTTTTTAGATAGGTTAAAAGTTGAATACTAAAACTACAAAACAATAAATAGATAAATCAACTTCACAGCTTGTTTATGTTGACTGCTTCAAAAAGAAGTTAATTATTGGAAAGCTTTCAAGAGATGCACACTAAAATACTTCAGTTGATCTTTTAATCAATATGTAGAGCCAGCTACGGTTTGATTTTTAAGTAACTGTCAATTTTCAGTTCACACTTGCGAAACAGAAAGTTAAACCCAGTTCCAGCTGGGCGAAATTAGCCCTGAAGGACTGATATGATGCCGCATCTGTCCTAATGGACTGGTGTCGACTATTTCCTGTGCTTGCATACTTCAATGCTTCTGAGAGTTATGTCGAACAGATGTTTCACTACAAAACAAGTCAGAAACCCAAGGAGCTACACTGAACACTCAAAATAAAAGCTCAATAAAAGCTTGACATCTTGGGAGACTTACCAAATCTGTAGTTTGATCTTCTTTCCTTGTAATTCGACAGTTTTAATCTTGAAGTCTATTCCTGTAAAGTAAAGGAAAAAAAAAAAGAAAAAATGTCAGACACGCTTTACAAAATAAAAACTCAGTTCATCCAAGCCACAATCTAAAAAATGTAAGTACTTGAAGCTTAGACAATGCCAGTGATGACGACACAAAATATGATAATTATGTGTGACCCGAACAAAGAGATTAAGGAAAAAAGAAACAAAGAATTACGTGTTGTTTCACCAGAGACCATATAATCCTCCATCTCTGAAGAGTCCAAAGTAGGGGTTTAAATAATAAGAACTAGAAATAATCATTCAAATAAACTCCAGACAGTTTAATTTAACCTAATTTCTCATCCTTAATCTAAACTTAATTGAAATTAAGGTGCTGGTCAATTATCTTTTTTGCAGTAAGCATGCTAAAGACATGGACGAATCTCTAACATTTCACAAAATGCATGAGAAAACACATACGGTTCAAATATTTACTATTACAAATGTTTTATTTTTCATTCCTTCCAGTCATGGTTTTACAAGTCATGGTTAACTTGCATAAGGATGTTTCGTTTGTAAATTTATGACAATAGAGGCAATTACAGCCAATTAGGTCTGAAACAGTTAATCGGGTTAATCGTGATCAATTATTTCAATTATTTAACTAATTTAGTAACAAAATAATTGATAACTGCAGCATACAGACTAAAAGACAGTTGCTGCAAGAAAAACATACTAAAAGCAGTAATGAATCAAAATAACTAAAACCACATATACATTTTGCATTCAAAAAGAAAAACCTTCTGTTTAAACCAGGTGAGTTTCATTCTCATCTGCACCAGATTCTGTAAAAACAAAATCTATGTAGCAACTTTCTCATATTATTAATCTGTCATTTAAAAACATAAATCAGCAGATTCGCTCTACAATAATTATGGTTTCAAACTGTGGGGGAAATCTTTCAGCCAAATTTGAAAATGTCAAACAAAAAGAAAGAAAACTTGAAACCAGACAAATATTTGTAGAAGAGATTTATGTGCTTTAATATTGTCTACTCAAGCTATTGTTTCCTTATTTTATTGTATAGTAACAGAAAGCGCTACCAGCAACTTGTCTGTTTTGGGATAAATAGACGGAAATAAAAAGTGCATATGTTTTGGACGAGTCACTGATGAATTACAGAATTAATTTACTGATATACTGATAAATAACTGTTGGCTGCACCCCCTATACTCGCTTATTCTAGTATTCTAGGATATCACATTAACACTTAAAATAACCTAAATGATTTATTTACATGTAAATAATACAAATCTATTTTCAGAATTCACATTCCTAACATTTTAGATTCAAATCATAAAAACATTATTATATTTATTATATGTATGTATATTTATATTATATTATTATATGTGGCTATAAATGTGGGACTCTTCTTAATCTTTTTCCAAGTCCTGGAAAGTGACGTACCGTTAGTATTTTGATTAACTAAACACAAATATTAGAATTGAATGAAATCAGTAGCGATGTAACTTGAGAGGAATTAGTTTAGTAGCATTACCTAGCTAAATAAAGTTGGTTGCTTGTTACCACTAACTCTCATACTTCTGCATGCACAAGCTAGTTTGCTTGCTTGTTTGTTAAGTCACTTTCGTACCCTCCCTAATCCTGACATCCTTTCTACACCCCTGCTAAAAAGCATGAGCCTGCCTTTTCTTTCTTATTGACCTATGGGGCCATAAAGTTTAAAATGATTAAATTCTCTTCTGTGATTTAAACCGTAAACGCTGCTTTCCTGTTTAATGACGTGCTACGTTGAGAACGTTTGAGCTGTCAAAATGTTGAAGAAACAGCTGAATTTTAGGTGTGGCGAAGTTACAGAATAATGAAGGAAGTCGCTGCCAAAATGTGATTCATCAGAATTTAAAGACACCCCAGGGAGGAGGAGGAGAGGGGAAAGTTTTAGATGGTTTGAAAGAGAGATAAATAACTGGATCATGGACATTTTTATTGATAATAGCCCATGAGTTTTAAATATTGTTTAAAAAAAAATAACTTCATGGAAAATAAACATACTTCGCCAGAAGAGGATTGTTATGACAAACTAAACCAGCAGAAAGCAGAAGAGGATCAAATCAAAAATGAAAACCACAGTTGCCCTTCACTAGTTTCTGTACAAAAAAAAAATAGATTTAAGATGTTAGGCCGACTACTACTAAAGTAAAGGAAGCACATCTTATCCATATGAAGGAAAAGATAAAAGGACAGAAAGCGAGCTGGAGAGGATAATGACAGACGGGGGGGGGGGTTTCCCTGTGGGGGTATTTTGAGAAGCAGCTGTCCCCAAAAAAGGGTACAAGAGCTGAAGAGCGCTTTCCCATTTCAAATTTTCAGTTCTGCTCTTTACTCAGTTTTGATGTACTTAAAGGCCAGTGTTTGATTTAGCAGCAACATAAAAGCTTCATGACAATTTTTCCAAGCTTTTTATACTCAAAGAATAGGTAGAAATAGTAAAATAGCAAGTATAGCAAAGGGTTTTCAATAAAAAAATGATGTAGATTATGTTAAATACAGGAAACAGACAAAAAAATTGACAGATTAGCTACTTTACTGATAAAAAATTGATAAAAACAATGTAAGTTTCTTAACCAAACCATTTCTGTTACATTGCAGTTGTCCTTGTTGACACTTTATTAGCCAAAAACTCAGCGTTTGGCCGGCCGGCTGAGATTCTCAGACCAAGAATAACATGAAAAAAATTTTTATGATGTAACAGCAATGAAAATGCTCAATTATTTCACACACCAGAACAGTAGTGTCCAACTCATTTTCATTTAAGATAAACGATCAAGAATGTGCAAAACAAAAGACCAGAATGAGCTGACAAAGCTACCTATAAAAACTGTTAAAATTAAAAAAAAAACGTCTCTGCAAAATAAACATTATTGCACGTCTTTTCACACCGATGTAAAATTGTTACTGTACAAAAATTTAGATAGATAAAATATTAAGGCTAACAGACCAGGTTTGTACAGTGGTCGTAACAACGTGTGCAAATGACATTAAAGTTCTCATGGTTATACATTTTCAATTCATTAATGTAATGCTAAAGTAAAGGTGTATGTCTAAAAACCTAGTGGACGACTAACACAAAAACATATAAAATACTAACATATTTCTCTGTAATTTCACTCAATAACTTTCAAAGTCCAGAAATGCTTGTGATTGAGTTTATTGTTTGATAGAGACTGAATATTTATCACGAACTGTTTTCACGTTTTACGCCTGACCTGCGTTATGATATTAAAAAAAATACATTCAAGCACATCGGCACACTTGTTTTCCACTTTTGATGTCTACAAGAGTACACCCAACAATTATTTTCTTAAAGTTGATATATTATGCAAAATAAGTATGCAAAAGAAGCGGTAACTTAAACCTGTTCTGCTGACTGTGGGCTCTTGAATTCATTTCCACATTACTATAAATAAAAACAGAAAAAACCTGCTGCTGCTGCCAAGACTAGCAGGCCGGGATAAAAGGTTACGCTCATTCTTTTTTTCTATAACTGAAAAACCTGTTGGTCTGCACTGCTAGTGTGTTTAAGAAGAATAACATCTTTATTTAGGATGATAGAGATCTGATGGGGTGGTGGTTTACTCTGGCCCGTTAAAAGTCATTTGAACCGACTGTAATAAACGACTAACGCTTGTGCGAGTCAAAGCTAGCAGAATAAAAACCTTCATGTAACGGCAAGCTTAGTAAGTTCATGTCTGAACTAAAACAAATGGATCCACCTCGGATGCCACAGGAAACATAGTTGCTCATAATGACTGCTTGCACTCAGAAAGTCTTGACGAAACATAGGTTAAGGAAAAATCTTGAAGTGAAAGCAGAGTTCAGTGATCAGGGACAATAATGTTAGAGCACTTATGAACACTGACTTGTGTTTCATTGTTACTCAGAGCAGGTCTTAAGCAATAAAAGTAAAAGAAGGCCCCGTTGGCTCTCATGGGATTGGACATATTTTAAAACTTACCTCATGCAACTGAGATTTTAGATGGATGTGGATAAACAAAGCTTATGATGCCACTTGGAGGATTGTCCGTCACTCTAAGTGGAGCATCTAAGGCATGCGAGCATGCATACTTAAAAATCAGAGTCAACTTTGCTTACCAGTTGCAAAAAAACAAGGTATAAAAAAACAAAGACTACTTTAACTTAAAGACACCCAACATATTTGTTTATTTACCCTTATAACATCAGATTTCTAGAAATTGTCATTTAGAGCCCCTTTGTCCTGAATGCAATCATCAAGTGATTAAGTCATCTTCTATAATGTTGTGGCAACAGATCCAAAAAGAAGAGAACCTGTTTATAGTTAATGTCAACTCTCTGTAGCCAAAACAGTTTAAAAAACATAACTTGTTATTTTACCACATCTCCAGTGTTAATACAAACATCTCTTATGAAGTGAACTTCTCAAACATAGAGGAAACATAACAGTGTTAAACATTAAAAACAGAAGACTATGTTTTTTTACTCAAAAAAGACAATTTGGGTTTTCAGAAATGATCTGGGAAATGATTTGAGAATAATAATGGCATGGAAACTAAAGGAAACCCACTATCACTCTTATGAGCACTCTGAAATATTAAAAATAGAGTTGATAAGCATTAACAGATAACTAATATAAGGTTTGTGTTAATCTATAGAAAACAGCTGGTAGACAGCAAAAAAATTAAAGTGTAACTCTTGCCTTTCTGATTTGAATAAAGAAAACAATTAGGGAAACCTTTTCAAATTGTTGAGAAAATACAGGAAGAATTTCCTACCTGACCATTTTAACCCAACAAAATTGAGACTTAGAAGTTTGTTTAGTTACTTACATCCAGAAATTACTCAGATAATTAAACAAAAACAGATGAGGAGACTCTATTTTTCTACCAAAACAGGCTAAAGTTTTTTCATAATACAAATCACAGCTAGCCATCATAGCTAAGTAAATATTTTTAGAAACAAGAAAACCAAACTATAATTCTGAATATTCATTTGTTTACTTCTTGTTAGAAAAGTAACAGACACTTAGTCCAACTAAAAAAAGGAGGCTTTATTTATTTGAAGAGGGGTAAAGCATGTATTATTAATAATTTACTAAAACCAGCTCTTTTCTTTGCTTTGCTAACTCCAGCCAAGTTTCCAATATTGCTTTCTATCACTTAACGCAAAGCCTAATTGATTTTTTTGTGTGTGATGGACATGTTTTGATACAAAGAAAGTAGGTTACATAGACTGAAAATGGATCTGTGCTCATTTTAAAGCTACTGTCATGATTTTCCCATTTAATTTTAATGTGGCTTTTACAAATAAACATCCACAGACATGTAAAACTTGTAGAAGAGATTATCTGTCACTAGCTTTGAGGGATAGTTTTTCCAGAGTTAGTCACAGTATGGCCGCCCTGCAGTGCTACCAACACGCCTGTTAGCCACTGACAAGACAAAAAAACATGTCAATGGCTACATTAAAGTCCACTCTAGAGTTAACGTGAATGTAAACTACATAAATGTTCTAGTAACTTAAATGTTAGAAGCCAAAACATGTGATTTTGATCCACTACTGGCTGTTTTTGTTTGTTTTTTTTAAAGGGAGTGGGCCGGGGCCTGGAGAAACGATAGCATGCTAGCAAGCTAACCAAATATGTCCTGCTGCACGGTGGGGGTCAGACGACTTTCCCAGCTGTCAGAAAAACGGTCTGAAACTACCAGGAACAAGCCAAACTACAGCAGCAGGTTGCGTGTCTGTCACATACCCTTCCTTACCTATGGTGGAGATGAAGGTTGTGTTGAAGGCGTCGTCGGAGAAGCGAAACAGCACACAGGTCTTCCCCACACCCGAGTCGCCGATCAGCAGCAGCTTGAACAGCAAGTCGTACGTCTTTTTCGCCATTGAAAAAAAATAATATTTGCGTGTTTTTCACCCGGGGTAGAAAAAGAAACAAAGCGTAAACTTGTTCGGCTAGTCTAAATCTAGCTCCGTTGCCAACTGAAGAAGCCGCTCCAGCCCTCCTGGCTGTTAGCAGTTAACAATCTGGGATTTGTTGATTAGCTTCGGCTAGCTAGCTAGCAGTAGGCTAAAGTATCGCCCAAAATAAAGGAACCAAGGACGTTGAAATATCCCAAATTGCTTCCTTTCTTAAAGCACAGGAAGAAAAAGTAAAAAAAAAGAAAAAAAGAATGGTAACTCCTCCTGTGTGATTCCTCTTTTCCACTCTTTTTTTCTTTTCTCCCACACAGTCGGGACAAAATGGCTTCTCTCTGCGTCTCGACCAGAACTCACTATTTTCTTCAAACTGACTGCGACCTAATTCAAATTCGCCGCACACGCCGCCGTTCCAGAGCCCGACCGAGAAGAACTGGTAAAAGCCCGGAACATGAAAGTGACATAAATTCACTGTCTGCTTGGAGGAGTTCTGTCTTGTTCAGACGCGATTAGAGCCGAAATACAGACGACCGCCTTCGAATGGGAGCCACAGCAGCGACTCCCTGGACCAATTGACACGCCCTCCTCCCGCCCTTTCTGTCAAATCCCACGCTTTTGATTGGTTGCTTAACCTGTCATTTAGCTAAACAACGCACCACGATTGGTTAGAGCTGTAAAGCCTAACCCGTTAGAGGCTGTGTGTTAAGATGACCGATAGGGCAAATGTTACTGTGTGCGGTGGTCGGCCATTAAGGCGCAGAGGTCCCTTCGCGTCCCTGTGAGGAGAACAACCTTTTGAGCAAACATGGACGCCAGTTTCATACGGATCTCAGGGCACGTTGGCACTTGGTGGGGGTGACCATCCCAGCTGTGAGTCAGGCACAGTGATGTCATATAAAATTACTGGTGCTTTTTACGGGCGTTTCCCAACGAAGAAGCTTTGGGGTTCACTTAAAAAATGGATATTTGTTTTCCAGATTAAATGTCTTGATTTAAGTGGAAAAAGTTGGCTTTAAAACTGAGGCAAGTGGTCGTTAAAAGTCAAGAAATAGTTAATAAAACTTGACTAAAGTGTTATAAATTAAAAACATATGGCTGTCTCAACTCCATATGATGGTAAAGGCTTCATCTTTCCCATCATATTTAATCTAAAAAAAGCATGTTTTTCATCAGTACTACATCATTGTTATTGTTTTCCCCATAGATGGTTTTCTTGCAGTTAGGTGGACAAAAACACAACATTTGCAAAATAGAAGAAGAAAAAAAATCCAAAATATTTGCACAATTTCCCTAAAATACTCGGACTACACCGAATTATATGCCAAGTTTATATAAATAAGAACCTAAGTAATACAAATGTTGCAAGCATGTGTTTGTCCTTGGTTTAGCCTCTCTGGATCTCTTTCTAGATTATGAGATATCAGCTTCGCGATTGAGTGGATGAAAATGTAGTACCTGGGAATATTTAATGCCTTTTGTGTGACTCACTTTAAACATGTTTCTGTTAAATCGGGTAATTTAATGTTAAACATTTCACTGGCTGTTTTGAAATCTGTTTTATTCTCTTTCTATTAGTTGAGAGAACCAGGTGATAAGAGCCAAGTTGGACAAGTTTGCGGCCAAAAGAAGAAGTACTGGTTCCACTTCGCTGTCAATGCACAGAAACATTAAATACACATAAATTTGATCGAAAGTACATTTTCAAGTTAATTTAAGGCTAATATGCATAGTATTGGGCTTTAAATGTCTATTATAACCAACAACAACAAAAAACATTCTTGCATAGATTAAGGCTTGGACCATTTTAAGGCATAAAAGTATTTTTATCTCATTATTTTCACTGTAAGTCTGTCTTTGTATTGGAAAATAATTTAGTAGAAGTACCATACTCTAAACCAAAGGAATTGGAAATAGGGTAGGGTAAGTAAAGGCAATGCAAAATGTGCATTGGTGCATTAAAACGACAGAGTATTGGTAGGTTTGCAGTTTTGCTATTGCTGTGCTCTTTAGTCTCCATTAAGCTGTTTGTTAACAAATGTTCTCTAACAAATGTTCTCACAGAACAGTTTGATTTGCACTGGTTTTAATTCACACACAGATGGATTTACTAAAAAAAAATAGACTGAAAGGAAAAGATTTGTTTAGTGGTATTTTTAGTAAAGGGTGAAAAAATGAATGCCTTTTGTTGTTGTGATACAACTTGTGCAATATTTCCAGGTTAAAATTACTAACCTGCAAGAAACTAGAGCCTAAGACTTGAATTTCTTTTACACACCATTGCTCCAAATAGTTTAAGTGTTAACTTCATCTGGCTGTGTTTAAGAGACTTATCTTCCGCCTGTCAGAGTAGTTTGACTCAGGCCGTCTTAGGAATGCTCAGTATGCCCAGATTCTTACTTCCAAGTACAGACTTGACGCAAGCCGAGGAAGGAAGCAGCACATAAATGAAGAAAGGAGGGAAAGAAACAGTAGAAGAATATAAAGTAGCTTTAGTTCCCCATGAAAGCTCTGTTATTAGAAAAGAACATGAAAAGAAAACCGCAGGAGTAAATAAAAAAATGTTAGTTAGCAGGAGAAGTTTAACCTTATTTGGTTCTGAAATTAAAATATAAGGAAATAATCAGATGTAGAAAAAAAACAAAACAAGAAACATGTTTTTACAATATCAACTAAAGTAAAATCCAGTACATTATGATTTTAGCTGTCCCTCTTTGTTTTGGCCATCAACCAAGCAAAGGTTTCCCAGGCAAAGGCAAGCGGCAACAGGAAGTAAATATTATGTTCAATGAAAGAACATGAAGAAAAGTGCATTCAAGTCCCAAAGAAAAGAAAATGCTCTGTGCTTTAAAGTATATGCTTGGCTTTGTTCCAACTTATCTGATCGAACAATCTCTGTCGGGGTGAAGCAATTGTCCTCTAATGTTGCCTCTCTGACCTGTGGGGCTCTACCAGAACAAGTACCGGGTCTATTAACATTTACATTTACAGGTGTTTAGCATAGTTAGCACCAGTTAGTCTATATATATTGAGATGTTACTTTTAAGTTAGTTTTATCTTCTTTTAAGCTTTTTCCACTGAAACTAGAGGACAACTTGGTAGATCTTGTGTTTTTGCATTGTTTCTGTTTTAAACTTAACCAATTACAACAGTTTATAATATTAATGTTAACATTTATTTCTTCCTTAGGGGGTTCTTATTTATTAATAAAAATCACATTTTTGTCCTTTTTAACAGTAAATCACAACTTTATGCACATGTTCTCCCTAACTGAATCAATGCACCCGACAATAAAAATAATAACATACAGAACATAATAATCTACAAGCTATGCAAAATTCTGAGTTCAAAACACTAACACAGCCCATTTACCATGCTCAAATTAATCCCATTTTATTTTCTTTACACGTGGCTCCCAATACTGCTCCTAATAGTCTTCAACAGACACCAATGATCTGTAACGGGTTTTCAATAATACATTATTTAGTCTACATTTTGCTGGCTATTAAAATGTGCTTAAACGTTTGTTTGTTTTTTTAACCAGACTTTTCTTCACACTTTCGTTGAATGGACCTAATTTCTTGTTATTGTTTTTTTTTTCATCTAGTGTGCTTTATAATTGTAGAATTTTGTAAAAACTAGTTTTAGCAAACATGCACCGACTTATTTTCCGACTCCTTACTAGTGCATCAGGAGAATAGAAGAAGCTAATAAGATTAAAAGGGTTTTATGTATCTCAATTTGGAAAAAGAAAGGTTTTTACCCAAATCCATGCTCATAACATCACTGTTCCTCCGCAGCTCTACAAGCTTTTGTTACTGTAATGAATCGTGCTTTAGCAGTGAAGCTTTTTATTTGGATTCAGATACATTCCTGGTTTTTGCTGCAAGGGGCCCCCAGGGTTCATCTCGCACTCCCACAGCGAGTCAACGACTACTTCTCACATTGCTTCAAACTCTGGCAAAGACATTTTGCAAGCAAAGTGTTGCACTGAGTGTTTGAATGTGTGCTGGCCTGCACTTAGTTTTTATTTGACAGCCCAGGAGGCAAGGAAACTAGAAGAGTATGGGGTGTAACCAAGCAGCATTGTGTGCTATGCATATTCATTGGATCTTCCCCTAAACTCTAATTGGTCTAAAGAAAAGGCTTTCAGCAGCTTTTCTTCCTTCTAGAGCTGAACATAAAGTGCTAGATATTCCTTTAATAAAATAAAAAAAACATTTAACACCGTATAACCATCATTTTTAGTTAGCTTTTTATTGTTTTACTTAACAAAAACTTATTTCATCATAAATATGCTTGAAAATCATTTGCTTACCAGGAAATCCTCACTTATCCGCGGATAATGAGTAAAAAAAAAAGGAAACACCTGAATGTCAACTATCTATAGTACACACACAATATGGGTAACTTTCCATTGTTGCAACAAAAACTTCCCACTAGGTTCTAGTTTGTAAACAAAACCCACATTAGTAATAAAAAGGAACATGCATTTCAAACTATTGACTACCTTATAACAAACCAACTGTGAGCCGTGAGGATTTCCCCCATGTGGTTGAAGTCTTCCCCTCTATCTGATTTAAAAAAAACATATAATGGCAGATCCCAGCAAGTTCATTTTAAAAAATCATTAAGAATTACTCATAAATATCCAGCAGGAACTGTAAAATTACTTTTTTCCCCTTATACAGTTTATAAGGAGACATACACCAGGGGGAGCTGTTGTGCAACAATTGATAAAGCTTTGATTCTGAATTTCTCTTTATATTTAGATTTGAGTAGTTTATTATTGTAATATCTGCAAATCCAACTTCATGATGTAACAGATATGTAACCTGTTTATGTGCCACCTTAAAAACACAGAACCTACCAGATTTGAGTCATCAGTTTCAGTTAGAAACTCCAGTAATCCACCCACACGGGGAATGTTTGTTCTTTTATCATGGTAATTCAGAGAGTCTCCTTTTTAATGTAAGGTTTTTCAGGCTAGTCAGTGTGCAAATTCAAATAGAAAGTGATGTCATGATTATTAACACTAAACTGGCATTTACTAGAATGTATTTAAATTTAAAATGATTTTTATTATTATGTATGAGGAGATACGTGGTGTTCATTAATAATATTATTGTGTATAGTATCTGCATTAACATTTGAGATGGAATTTGGGTTTCCATTTCTGTGGTGAAAAAGTTTTTTTTACCTAAAACCAATTCAGCCATTCTATTTTAAACCGCATGCTTTCTGTCTTGCTTGACTTTAGGTTTGTGCTCCATTTTTTCAATAAAATCAGATTTCTAGCCTTCGTTATTAACCAAATCTTTCTCATCAAACCTTAGGAGTTCCTTTCATAATAATAAATTTGTTCTTTGATAATCAATTTGTTGCACTACAATAACGGTTGAAAAAACATCACAAATTGATCATTTTTTTTTCACTTTAAACAAGACAGTCTTTGGAAAATTACCTTTCGCCCAAATGGTGGAAACATCAGTAAAAACACGTGCACAAGAAGCTGGAGAAATACCGAGGAGTCATGGAAGAAGTAGAAAGCGTCTGGCAGGTGAAGGCAACTGTAGTGGTTTCAACAGAAACTTGGAGAAACACCAGATTACTCTGTCCAGAAGAGCACAGCCCTAAGAACGGCTCAGTTGCTGCAGAGAAAGCTCCCTCTGGTAGAGGCCTGAGTATGGAGGGTTGAAGTGAGAAGAAGGGTTTTATTTATATATGCATATTCAAATACAGGGAACTTAGATACTACTGAAGTTTCATCAGCTTTGTTGTAGATGCTGATGGTGGTAGGGTGGAAGGTACAATTTCCTGTAACAGTCTGTTTTACTGCAAACTACATTTACGCCTCTGAAGACACTCTGCTGTTGAAGAACGGTCTGATGAGTTGGGTGCTACTGTAACATTCTTAGTTTTAAAAATAACTCTTCTTTGCATACCAATCAGAAAGGTGAGGGTCCAGCTAACGACCTAACATCCAAAATAGATGGAAGAGATGATGTAAACTTCCTCCTTCTCTCTCTGTCCTGCTCTGGATCCACAGCATCAGTTTTTGTCATCAATCAGCTCCTGCACTCATAAATAAATAAATAAATAAATATAATTATTCCAGCTGCACAGCGACTAAAACTAAACCTCCAACAGAAGTGGAAAAGTCTTGGAAAACAATCGGCATGTGATTGAGGAACCGAACACCATTTCCCAGAATGCTCTGTTGGACTCTGCGGTGATGTAGGGTGTGGCGAGTTGAATGAGTGTGTGAGTGGATTTCTTTTTTTTTTTCTCCACCCTACGGTATTGAATGCAGGCTGAGAGCTGCAGATCCGCTCCGGAGCATCTCTCAGCGGGCGCACTGGAGGATGCAGACCCGGGTATGTGTCGCTGCTGCCGGATCTCTGGAATCATGACGATCATGGGGAGGATGTGTGATCTGACTTGATGTCATTCCTGCCATCGTTGGATGTGCTTTTTTTCCCTTCTTTCCACCGAATGAATCTGGATGAGTGACATGACTAAGATGGAGCACCAATCCAAAGCCTGAGAGGCTGCAGTCGACAGTCTGTGTTTACGGGTAATAATAATAGTAGGCAAAGAAAATTAGAAAATAGTGGCATCTAATCAGTTGCAATGAGAATAGTTTGTCTATTTATTTGTCTTCTGAAAATGATGACATACTGGTTTTAATGTCCTTTTTGTTGTTGTTGTATTTTTTGCAGGAATAATACATCACAGAATTATTTTGAAAGGCTGAATAGAAATAACATTTATTCGATTTTATCTAATTCAAAGAAGCCAATCATGTCCAAGAATAAGAGCAGTGAGTCAGTGAAGGTGGTGGTTCGATGCCGTCCGTTGAGCAGGAAAGAGGAGTCTGGCGGTCCTCCTGGGGGGATTGTGCTGATGGACATGCGGCTGGGACAGGTGATCCTCAGGAACCCCAGGGCGCCACCGAGCGAGCCCCAGAAAACCTTCACGTTCGACGCCGTGTACGACTCCAGCTCCAAACAGCGAGACGTTTATGACGAGAGCGTCCGGCCGCTGATAGACTCTGTTCTCGCAGGGTTCAACGGGACCATCTTCGCCTACGGGCAGACGGGAACCGGGAAGACCTACACCATGCAGGGGGTCTGGCTGGACCCAGAGAAGCAAGGCGTGATCCCCAACGCCTTCGAACACATCTTCACTCACATCTCCCGCTCACAGTCCGACAAGCAGTATCTGGTGCGCGCGTCCTACCTTGAGATCTACAGGGAGGAGATCCGCGACCTCCTCGACCCCAACCACGGCAACACCAGAGGACTGGAGCTCAGGGAGAGCCCAGAGACGGGCGTGTATGTTCAGGATCTCACGTCATGCGTGTGCAAGAGCATCAAGGAGATCGAGGAGGTGATGAACGTTGGCAATCAGGCGAGGGCGGTCGGAGCGACAGACATGAACGAACATTCGTCCAGGTCCCACGCCTTGTTTCTGATCACCGTGGAATGCGGCCAGCCCGGACCGGATGGGAGGAAGCATATCCGAGTTGGGCGCCTCAATCTGGTGGACCTGGCTGGCAGTGAGCGCCAAGCCAAGACAGGAGTTCAGGGAGACCGCCTGAAAGAAGCCGCCAAGATCAACCTGTCTCTGTCAGCTCTGGGGAACGTGATCTCGGCTCTGGCAGACGGACGCAGCAGCCACGTCCCTTACCGGGACTCAAAGCTGACCCGGCTGCTGCAGGACTCGTTAGGGGGCAACGCCAAAACCGTCATGGTCGCGACGCTCGGCCCAGCGCCCCAGCATTACGATGAGACCCTCACCACCCTCCGCTATGCCAACCGCGCAAAGGACATCCAGAACCAGCCGAGAGTCAACGAGGACCCCAAAGACGCTCTGCTGCGTGAGTTCCAGAAGGAGATCGCTCGTCTGAGAGCCCAGCTCAACCACAAAAGGTTCAGGAGCAAGCAGAAGAAGGAGCAGGTGGATGGTGAGGCTTGGGGAAGTGATGCAGATGAAGAGGAAGAGGAGGAGGTGGAGGAAGAGGAGGTGGAGAAGGAGGCTAAGGAGTTTGTGAAGCTGGAGGAGCAAAGGTTGGAGAAGGAGAACGAGGCCATCAGAGATGATCAGTTCCTGCTGGCGGAGGATAAGCAGAGGATGCTGGGGGAGAACGAGCAGATGATGGGGGATCTGAGGAAGAGGCAGGAAGCCACCGAACAGCTGACCGCCAGATACAAGGTGAGGCTAGCTTCCAAAAGTTTTGCTTTGTCCATCCAATGAACCTCAGTTAAAACTTTTTTTTTTTTTTTAAAGGAGCATGCAAATAATAGTGATTCCTGCCTTGAAAATCTTTTTTCAATTATTCTAGTAGTTTCATTGTTATACTTTAAAGCTCTTTATATTCTCAGACATTTACCATAAATCTAAATTGTAGCTAAAGGGAATTAAAGCAACACTAAAGAAGATTCAGGTTTGGTCGATTTTGGTGGCCAGTGTGGGAAAAAGAGGTAGTGTGTTTGCCTAAATTAAGACTCCATTTCCCATGAGCACCAGCGCATAGCGTCGTAAAATCCTGAACTCCCTGTCAACTGCAGTTGGATTGAAGTACATTTCTGTTTCCAGTGTCTGTGTGAAGGATGAATAGCGATGAGGTGATGAATCAATGTCATATGATGATGTTGGAGATTAGAAACGGGGTAAGTGACGTATGCCGTTAAGCCGTCAGCACATTTGCAGTTGTTTTGTGTGGCAGGGTTCCTGCCACCCTCCTCAAAGTTGTCAATTAAAGCGACACGAACCCTCTGGCCATGACAGAGGTGTCATTCAATGAGCTTTAAGTCACAAAAGTTATGAAAACATTTTATGAAGATTCAAAGGTTACGTAGTGTTGCTTTAATGTGATAATGTTTCGAGTAAATGCTGAATAAGTTACTCTCTGATATGGAATTTGATGTAGATAATGTGAAATTGACCTACTAGACAAAGATACATGGAAGGTTTTGTTTAAAAAGTTGATATCTTCTCTTTTGGCAATAAAACCTCTAAGTTATAGTTTCTTAAAGAGGCAAAATTACCATTTGCTACATTGAACATCTACAGTCAAAGAATATATTACTGAGCGAAAGTTTGAATGTATGCACTTAAATAGTTAGCAGTGAATTTTAGGGTTATTCTGTATAGTTGTCCTTTATTATTAGGCACTTTTAGTTGGTTTTATTTAATTTCTTGCGGAAAAAAACGGCTTAGAATTTGGCTGTTTTCTTATTTATCAGTTTTAGCTCAGCTTTTATTTATCTTGCTATGCATTTATGATAATTTAGCTTTTAACTTTAGTCATTTGTATGGATTCACAATATATTGGCATCAACATCGGTACTAGCCGATTTCGGTCATTTTTTAGAAATATCTGTAAAACGGGGCCGATACAAGCAACAGCTATTTATTTACTGCTTGTTTCTGTTTGTGTTCGGGTTTCTAGAGGGGAGGCAATTGGATATGTGATACTTTTTTAACGATATTGATGCTATGGATATCAGGATTGGTTGTTTAAGTTAAGCATGGATGCAATGTCGGTGCTGTTGGTTGTACTGTGTTTCTAGACGTTGAAAGGACAAGAAAATAAATATAATAAAACTAAATATCAGTAAAAATCAGTATCGGCCCAAATTTAAATATCTGTGCAACCCTAGTCAATTGTAAAATCTTGCTTATTTGACATGCTTTTAACAAGCTTAATATTTAAAATTAACCATCCGTCCATCATCTATGCCTCTGGTCACCAGTCCACAGGGCAATGTAACATTTTTCTAACCATCGTTGTTTAGGACTATGGGAGGAAGTGTAATCTGTGACATCAGCTTGATTTCCTAAACTTATTATCGTCGTCATTCTTAGCCGTGTTTTCGCACCTGCTTCCATAAGCAGTCTTAATTTCCGATCTGGGACCGTGAAGTTGCTTGCATATTCAAAAATCAATTCTTTCTTAGCCGAATTCGGACAAGGGTTTCAATCACACACAGCAGTCAAACCCTGAGCAAGAGCTGCTTTAATCACGCATCCTGATTCATCGGGCAAATCCAGTCAATAAGTCACTCGTGCAGAACGACACCGAGTCACCGAGCGCTATAATCCTGTATCAGCAGCCCGGATCTTTTTACTGAGCCGCCAGAGGTTCTGAAGCTAGGCTATGAATGGAGCAGGGCAAAGTTTTGAGACGATGCGATTAAAATTTATTTGGTTTCACCACTTTTACTTTCAGTACCCGAGAGGTTTTCCCAGATTCCCAAAACTGATTTTGAAGCTTTTGGCTTGGAGTTTAGGCTTTTATTAAGTTACTATTACTCCTGAAATCTCTAAAGACGACAAGCATAGTGACCCAGATCTGTTAGATCAGAGCTATGTTCTTATATTTTTTTGTGATTCGTAGCTGTAAAAAAACAGCTAAGATCTATAAACCTTTATTTATTTTATTAGCCGTCTCTGTTTGTGTAGGGCATTTAAAAAGCTTGTCATTCTCATACATTTCCGCTCTTGTTTCGTCCTGTCGCGTTATTTGTTGGAGGACGCTGCTGTTAATACTTTTTAGTGCTAATTCATTTAAAATGCTCAGGGGTTCCTTCGGCATGATTCACTGAGCAGCTGCTGAGAGATGACAATCAAGAGTCGAACCGGACAGGGAAGCTTATTAAGGGGAAGAAGTATTTCCTGCCTTTGATGCATCACTTCCTTCTTCAAGCAAGGTTTAGGAGAAAACCTGTAAGATTTAAACCCTGTATTTATCTTCCAACGTGAAAAGTAACCCCTTTTTAAGACATTCGCTGGAAGATGAAGCTTATTTCTTCTGGCTACCTGGATGTTAGAGCATCAGCTTTGTCCAAAAATTTAAAAAAGATTGTATTATTCTGGGCTTTCAGGGGCTGTGCCTTTTAAAGCTATCACTTACCTCATTCCTGTAGACTGAGTGTGTTTGCTTTGCACAAACTCACTTCTGCTAAGGATCATTTGTTTAAAAAAATGTATTTAGTATTTTGGAGACATGAGAATTAACCAAATGATCAAATAAATCTCACGTCAACTTCAAAACCCTCTAGAAAAGACAACGTAAATCAGTAAAAAATACCTTACATCCCTATTAGAAAAGGTGCAGTTGATATTTTTCATCGTTTTTCATCGATTCATCATACGTAATATTTAGATGGATATTGTCTCAGATATTATTTATTAGAAGCAAAGAACAAAACACTTCTACATGCCAGTAAAGTGGAGCAACCACTTGTCTATATAGAGATATATATTGATCTTACCTGCGATTCTTCAACTAAGGCAGTTTGTCCAACCTACCATCGTCTTCCACCATCTTTAAATTTGGAGCGGGCTGTGTTTGATGAGATCGCGGATCCATTACTCCGCCCTGTGACGTCAGCGTAACCATTTTTTACTCGTACCCACAGAAATTGAATTTGTGTCCACAGAGATGGGAAAGAGTTCGTGGTCTCTTAGAGTTGTATTCATAAGACTCTGCACTCACAGCTTTTAGATTCATACTCTCAGACTCACAAATAGTATTTCAGCAGAATTTTGGGTACAAGAACTTGATTTTAAATATAAATGTGAATGTTAGAGTTGTTCATGCACCTTTTTGACAGCAATCTAACTCCACAGATCTCAACTTAAATAACGCCAAGTCAAAACGAAATTCAGCCCAGAATGTTCATGTTTGTATTTACTATACCTTAACCAAGTCTGTGTCAAACAAAAATATCGTTAAACTCTGTTCCAGGCGTCCATCGGCAGATATCCGGGGAAGATCTGGCTATTTTAAGGACCAAATTGTTCTTGTGCGTAGCGGTTTGCTTCGCTGGGATCTGTGAACACTAGCTCCGTGCCGTTGTGTTTCACCCTCAGTTTGGCAGGATACAGATGTCCAAGTTTAACTCCGGGTCGGTCTCGCTGCAGGTTCCTAGCTGGGGTAAACGCTGCACGGCGATTCACCGCAGCCTGTGGCAAACCTCGAAAAATCTGGTTGCAGGTCATCACCAAGCTTTACGTCTTTTTTTAATGCTACTTTTCGTAGTATTTCCTCAATGGTGTGACAGTAGTGCATCCTCAAAATCAGGTGTCGTGGCGGGACGTCGTCTACCGGGTGTGCTCGCAGGGCACTGTGGGCTGGGTCTAGCAGCGTTGCTTCATCCAGGTCCAATGCATCCTTTAACAGTTGTGCCACAAAATCACTGACACGCTGTCCATTTTCTTTACCTTCTGGCACCACAACTATCTTTATGTTCCGTTTCTTCGGACGTCCATCCAAGTCTTTACATTTTTCGGTTATCTTTTCCACCTGGCCAGAAAGTTTTGCAACTTTTTTCTCCAGCTTCACCCCGGAGTTTGACGTGCTAGTAGCTGATCCATCATGTCCTTGACTTGGTAATTGTGGTTGATTGCCACGTCATTTTCGGCCCCCAGCGCAGCAATTTAACCTCGCAAAGTGTCACAAATGTCCGCCTTCGTTTGAGTTATCTTCGCTTCCAAAGAAGCAATTGCGGTCAGCACTTGCTGGTTGCCCTGGGTGAGCTCCTCAATGGCAGGGTACGTGCTGGCGCCGATGTTATCATCTTCATTCTTCCCCGAGGCTTCACTGATGAGCTTTGCGTTCGCCTTTTTTTGGTGACATTTTAGCCCAACGCCGTGCTCCCACCAACCGCTCGTAATCAAGCTTGGTTATTTTGTGGGAAAAGTGTCTCACTTGGATGAAGATCGTAACTTTAACAAATTAGCCGTAGGAGCCGTCGACACACGCATCTTTACTCTCTCATGGCCACCAGCTGGTCTTCCCTTGGTGGATATTGTAAGTATACTGTTATTTTGTGGTCTTTATTGCTTATTTATTGCAAGTTTCATCTTCTGAGGTTGGTTTTGGTACATTTAGCATCAACCCACCAATGACTTATCATTACCTGATGGCTAATTTTTGTCATCTTTTTTTGAACAATAAAAAACGGTTTCACGGACAGAGAGAGACTTTATGTCAAATCAAGAAAAAAATATATAGATAAGATCAGATGATAATAGAATACGTCCATGAGAAACGATGAAGCTGTGTTGACTTAGCTGGTGTTCCTATCGGCCTGTTAAACTACAATTCGTCTGTCCAGTTGCTTTGTGTAGCTTTGGAGGTCCTAACAGGCAAAGGATTGTTTTTGCACTGTGTACTCATCAAATATGCATGTAAACTCTGTTTAGGCCCGATAATTTGATCTTTAGCGCACATCTTTCCTGTTCAACTACAGACAACAAGACATTGAATAAGACTTTCTTAGTTTGTTAAATGTCATAAAACACTTTTTGATTTCCAATAAGTTCTCTGAACAAGAAAAAAGAGAGTATAAAGAAGCAAAATCAACAACTCCCCCTACAGTTAATGTTTCTGAATATTTTTTGTATGTGTAAAACTGTCTGTTTAAGAGGGATCTCAACAGATAAGGCTTCTGATGCAGTTTCACTTTTACTTTTAAAGGTAGTCTTCCTCTTTTAGACTTTTATGTTTCTTCTTAGTACCATTGAGTGATATTATTTCATGAACATAATTTCTTTGGCTGCATCCCTGCTGTATATCCATGCAGCCTCTCTTCAGTGTTTCCACTGGATCATTCTGATTCCTGTTAAAATTCACTTTTTATGCGCTCATATTTAACTCTGTGCAACAAATTCGAAAGGATACAAGACAAACCTTGAGCTTTGAGCAGATGCTGTGCCCAAGCTGCACAGATAATCAATAGGAGTTATTCATTTACATCCTGTCACATCATTAAAATGATTTATTTTCTCTTAGAAAATATGTTTTTTTGTCTTTTTATTGTTAACATCAACAGTTTTGCGAACATACATACATCCTCATTTGTTTTCCCAGAACCTAACTGGTAAATAAGCATTTAAAAGCTCACTATCAGTGCTGTTTGGAAACAACTGTACGTCAGTTCAGCTACTGTTCAGAGCAGCAGCTTCCTATCAGGTGGCTCCTGTGACTGACTCTTCGGTGTACTATTCTTAGATCCACTTTCTGGGTCAAAACCACAAGGATCTCTTTGCTTTCTTCTCAGTACCTCTCATTAGAGACTGGGTCCTCTTTCGGTTTTACAATCAAACTCTAGAAAATGCTTTGGGTTTTTCTCTAATGACTTTACAGTCATTAAAATAAAAATTGTCTGGCTGATATAATCTTCTGGAGCTTTTAATCTCATTCCTTTCAGAATGACGTTTGATAAATAATATTTTTTCTCAACTATTTGTTCATGTAAACCCTCTGAGCTTTATAAACACGAGGCGCCAAAAGGACATTACTGCCACCACATTTGTCTCTGAAAAGAGTGAATGTAATAAAATAAGTTTAAAAATAAAAAGTCTTTGGCAAAAATCCCAGATTAAGTCTTTGTTGGGAAACGGCGAGCTTTTCCATTTTTAAAGCCAAATGTCATGAAGCTCTGCTGCAAACAGAAGCAGAAAATCAAAAAGGGTTTCACCATTTAGCTTTTAAGACTAACTCGTTTCCCAGTTTTTGTTTTGCTGTTTGAGGAAATGAGTGTTGACGCCTACATCCCTGCAAAATCAGCAACAATGACCATGATTTCATGGGATGTGACACAAGCAAAACACATGACACACGAGCAAAATTGTTCAATTTAGCTTCAGTTCATTTCAGATATACTCTGTTAATCCCACAGGGAAGTCAAATTTTGTAGTGTATATTATCCAAGTGTTTTCTAGGAGTTGCTCTATTGTGGGCAGTGATGGTCTCCTGCAGTGGTCTGTGACACTGTGGCTCTGAAGAAGCATCTGACTAAAGACGTTTTATAAGAGTCTGATAAAGAGGATACCCTTTATCCAAGATAGCCAATCTTTTGACAGTATTTGAGCTTTTGTGATGGTAATTATCTCATCCGAGTTGCTATAGTTACGTATCATAGCAAACATCCAAAAATAAAAATGTTGTAAAAAAATAGTCCCATCCAAAAACCAAAGGGGATAATTGTTCCATGAATGTCCATAATAAAAATGGTAAACTAACAGAGCTGTTTCAACTTTAGAAGCTCATTTAATCAATGATGTAGAAAATACATTAAGCTTTTCCACATTTTGTTAAGTTACAACCTCAAACATCAATGTATGTTTTGTAATTTGTATTTTATAGCTTAAAGTGAAGCTTATTTATTAAGTAAATAAAACAGAGTCAATTTCCTGCAGAGGTCATTTTGTTCGTTAATAGATTCCAACTGTGTGTAATTTGGTATCGATATCAATATAAAGTCAGCTATTCTGTGAAAGCCTCAGAGGATTTTTAGGGAACGTTAATAAATGATTCATATATTGAAGACTGTAACGTGGTTTGGTAAAGGAAGGTGATGAGTAGACAGCGTTAGCAAACGGGTCAAGTTTCTTCCCGGAGGGTTTTATTTTAATTTCTGTCGTCTTAAAAACCTTTGTTTGCTAAAATCTTCTTCTTCTTTTAGGATTTAATAGGAGGCTAGCCAACCATCTTCAGGTGCATTTACCGCTGCCTGCCAAACTGACGTGGGGACTTTAGTGGTTTGCCAAAACCTTACTGGTTTTTATAAAATAAGTAAACATACCTAAACCTGATTAGCTTCTTACTATTAGAAAATCTGAATCATAAAAAGTGATTTTAGTTATTTAAAAAACTAAATGGTTTGCAATGTTAACAGCTTTACGGTGAAGCTTAAAAGTTTATTCAACAGTAATAAACAATACTATAACAAAACAAAAACCTTTTCTTTTACGTCGTATCTAGTGGATGCAATTACTGACATCATCGTATAGAAACAGGAAGTGCTGAGCCAGCTCCTCCCATGCGGCGGTCCTGGATGCAGGATCTGAAAAGCCGGACAAACGATGGTGAGAATAAACAAAGAAACATGAATAAAAACCTTTAACAGATGGGAAATTGTAATAACTAATGATACAATTGTATTTACTATAAAAACATTCCTCTGGATGTAAACTGTAACATAACGCAACCCGAAACAAACCTGAGATAAAATGTGGAGCAAAGTTACAAAATAAATTTTAAACTTTAAACTGGAAAATAAAATGCAATGGGTTATAAATATGTTTTGGGGACAAAGTGGTGAGATAAAAAAACAATGAACACAGAAGGCAGTTAGTTATGCAGCGATGTTTGAAGCAGACTTCTTTACAACATCTTTAAAAAAAAACACAGATACAGTTCAATCCTTGAGCTGAAAACATAGACTAGTATGGCTTTGAACTGCAAACCTAAAATCAAATGCCAGTTCACCTCTTAACTTATCAGGAAAGCAACCGAGAGAACCATTGCAACACAGGGGATTTAAAATCCAGGCGTTGAGATCAGGTGTCCTTTAGCTTTCAGATGTGTTTCCGCTTCAACACATCTGAGTTAAACAAAGAGGAGGTGATTCGGCAGGAAAGGAGCCGGACATCTGTGTCATCCGTGCTGTACAACTCTTCATGATGTTTTCACTTTGGCTACCTTAAACCAGTAGCATGCAAGAAAATACATCAACATTCTAGCTAAGATTGTGAGTTTGATTTAGCATGAGTCAAACAGCAGCCTTTACATTTTTAAACATTGCTTAGAAGGGACGTTTAAAGGTTTGAAGACGGAATGGACCAAGGTTTCTACACACCTTATCTACTTTGTATGATCATCAGCCTTTTTTACAGTGCAAATGTTCATCATCTGTCGTGCACAGCTGGATGGAGCAGCGACGCTTCCTGCTTATACGGCTGCCTTCCTGTGAAATTAGAGCCAGAGCTTGGCTGGAGACAGGGAGGTCTGATTCAGAAGGTTAATGCTTGTGGGGGGAGGTTGATAAGGGAGCTCATCTCTGCTCTCTGTGTCTCAGCATACAGGCCTGCATACTCTGAAATATTGATGAAACGGCTCAGTGTGTGAGTGCAGATGGAAATAGCTCATGTCATTTTTTTCTTTTTACTTTGTACTGACGGGAACAAAAGGAGAAACATGGGACTCTGAATGCAGATATGAAATATTGAAAGCACGTTTGTTTGACAAGGCACTAAAACATGGACATTCGGATCGAATATTGTGTTTCCACACAGAAATTGCATACGTACAAAAAATAAATGTTTGCAAATTTTTGTGTGAATTTGGGTTCCTGATCGGGTGAATATCTTTTGGAGATGGTATAATTTGCCAGATATCTCAGACGTGGTTGTTTGCAAACGTCTGCGCCCGAGTGAGCATAAATGAGATTTGAGGCTTTAAGCTCTGGCTGCCTAAGTGGTTCCGCATCGATCAGGACAAACATGAAACGGATCGTCGGAAATATCAACCTTGCTGCTTCTTCTTCTTCTCAGCTTGAATCTGCTACTTTTCCTTTCCTTGTTTCTCTATGGTCTTTATAAGAGACCTGTTGTCGTCACATGATATTTATAGCTCAGTCGCTGGCGGCATGATCCAACCTCGCCGGGACTGACTCTGTACGGATTCGGCAGGAAATATCTCAGTTACAGCAATAGGGGCTGAGCATGCATACTTGACGATTATGTCCAGAAAAAATGTCTGCTGTCTTTACTTTCCTGTCCACTTTAGATACAGTTAAATACCTTTTTTTTATTCTTCTTTCACTGGAAAAATCAGGACAAAAACAAGCCCTCAACTCAAGTGTTTGGGTTTCATTTTTGGGCACTTCATTTATAAGCTCTGATTAATCATTAATGGAAATGAGCAAATTAAATCATAAGGTAGAAATTAATATTTGCAGAAAAATGCCGTGATGATTAGAAACCCTCATATAAACTATTGCAGGCTTTGGCACTTTGGTTTAAAGGTGGATTCCACATTTTGAACTTTTTTTCTGATTGATTTCCAATCATAAGGTTTCAAGAAAAGTCTAACTAGAATTTTTTAACCTTACTTCAAAATAGGAATTTGTAATCTTTCCCCAATTCAATTTATCAGGATTTTAGTTTTTGAAAGTTAATCTCTTCCTCTATGCAGCAAAAGTGCTGAAATCTTGCTTCTCGCATTCATTGTTTACATCCTTATTGTGAAATGTTAATTGGATGTTGTTGCAAACGAAGCTGCGCGCAGTGCAGAAAAATGTCATTTGCATTATGACACTGTCGCATGACCCCGCCGGAGGATCGCGTGGCGAATCCTTTCATCCGTAAATGAAGCCTGAACACTGAAATGTTCATCTTCTGACGTAATGAGCCAAAGCGTTTTAAGTTGCAGGATATTCCCTACCTATGTACGAAGAATGCGGCCGGTCTATCCAGGACTTTAAAAAAAGGGAACATGGGATGCACAAACGGGGGAAAAACCCTACCATGAATCCGGCCTCTAATGACGCTGAAAGAATATGTTGGAACACAAAGAGTCACACAGACTGAACACAAAGACGGCTCGAAACAAAAGAGGCTTTCAGTGCTGCGTCCGCCCTAAAGGACCCCACTGTACTCTGCAGCGGTTTAAATGTGTTTTTTTTTCTGTCTTCCTTTAAAAGGGCAGTGTGTGTGTAAATTCAGAGTCACCAGGGACTCATTGTCTTTTAGTATTAAGTGCTGAAAGGAGGAGGAGAAAAGCTTCAGAGGTTAGAGGTAGAGAAAATCAGAGAAAAAACATGATGGAGACCAAGGAAGACGGCCGACATGTCGGAGAGAAAGATGTGGAGACGTTTAGAGCAGGCTGCATGAACCATGTCAATATTGAACGGAAAAAAATCCCATTAGAAATCCATTTTGCAGTTTCCCACAAACCATGTAACACTAAACAGCTAAAGAAAGCACCCCATCTCTTCTGTGAAACATAGGGATGGCAGCTAAATATGAAGCTAAATATAAAAACAAAAGTAGAAAAACCCTTCCAGCAGGGCAGCACTTCATGAAAAGATATGCACACCACACTTTTGAGATTTTATCTGTAAACAGAAACGGCTTCATACCATGAAAAACACCAATAAATCCATATACGCTGTCACAAATTGTAGTAAATGTTTAAAAAGTATTAATAATTATTGCAAAGTTACTTAATCCTGGCCTGCGTTTGAAATGTGAACGTCGGAACTTCAGTAAAGTTTGAGCAGAGTTTAGCTTGTCATGTTGTTTCATCATGACGACGTCGAGCTGCCAGCTCGCAGCTCGGTCAGCGCGACGTTTTTGGTGATGGCAGCTTCAAAGGCAGTCTTTAACATCTGCATGGTCTTAGTTTGACCTTTGAGAGACTCAAAGGCGTCTTCAGACTCATATTAAATAGCATGAGCGTTCAAATTGCTGCTGGACGTGGATGTTATCATATGTAAACTAAAACATTTCAACTGTTTAAAATTGCTTAATCAATGATTTTGTTGCTTTTTTGTAGCTGCTACCCTGTGAAAACTTTTCATATTTCAACTTTTCTAATGTTTTTTTTGTTTGTTTTAAGTTTGATGTTGTTATTTATTCAATATTTTATTCTAAATCGGTTGAGCCAGACCTGATGTCAAAAATCAAGAATCAAAAATTGGTTTATTTATTTAGCGCCAATTTACAACAGACGTTGTCTCAAGGCACTTTACAAGAAAATCAATTAAAATCAAAGATATGTCTTAACCAAACATCAACTTTCGCACTTGGTCTAGAAAATAAAGCTCGAATTAGAGCCGCAAATGTAAAGTGAACTTTTTCTAAATACAACTTACAATTTTTGATAAACACCTAATGAAAATTAACTTAGTCATTAATTATAAAACAACATTTTAATTCATTTTATAAGGTTTTCAAACATGAACTTTTTTGCAAAAACAGGAAAAATACATCTTCTTCTATACAGTATTGTTCAGATATTGCTTAAATAATGTGTGGAAAGAAGCTAATTTACAAACTAATGACAAGGAAATAGGTAAATGAATGTATGTTGCTGGGTTTTTAAGTGTACTTTCGTTTCGGAAATGCAGTGCAATTCTTCCATGGAAAACTTGATTTGCATTTAATATTATATCTATATTTAAAAGGGTTAGATGAGCCATTGTGGAAGTACCAGACTATATGTGTCTCATGTTTTACAATCTTTCTTTCTTGGATTAAATGTTGACAAATAAAATTAATATGTAAAGTGCTCTTTTCTATATACTGAAAACAAGAATCATTTATTAGCTGGATAAAATTGCTGTAAATGATCATAATTGATTCAAATGTTTTATTTATTTTGGATTTTTAGGCAATGGAGAGCAAGCTGCTAGTCGGAGGGAAGAACATTATCGATCACACCAACGAGCAGCAGAAGATGCTGGAGATGAAGAGACAAGAGATCACTGAGCAGGTAGACGATTGTTGCTCACCCCTACATGTTTTTCCTGTTTAATCAGTGTGTTTACATCAAGATAAGGTTAAATAACTTGAGGGTAAATGTTGTTTTTCTGCTTTCAGACACGCAGCGAGCGGGAGATGCAGCAGCATTTGTTGAACCAGGACGAGGAAACGGTGGAGCTGAGGGATACTTTTACATCTCTTCAACAAGAGGTCGAGGCCAGGACCAAGAAACTCAAGAAGGTAACCGATCAAAGTGTTCCTTGGTTTGACCTTAATCGTGACCTTCTGCAATTCCAACTATATCCTGCGATGCTCCATATTTGTTGGTGCAAATACAAGCATATTAAAACCAAAATAAGACAAATTCGACTTTCATAAAACAATCGGGCAGCCTATTGTGTCAGCAATAGGTTCATAGAGTAATGCGTAACTGCCCTTCGCCCGCGTGTTGCTGGTCAACCTGCTGAAAGTAAAAATATTCAGTGTTACGAATATGTTAGCTGAAATACAAATTAGTTGTTCACTTGAAATGCTTTGCTTAAGAAAGTTATTTGCAGTTCTGTGTATGCAGATTAACACATTTGTGGATGTTTTTTTTTATGCAACGTTGCTCCTTATTATTAACAGAAAATAAGCCTATTTGCAGATTCTGTAGAGCATATGCTAAAATATCAGAAATAATATCCAGCTTTGGAAGCTAAAATGCTTATTTACGATCATACTTTATACACTATTAGCTGGTGTTTTAAAAAGCAACAAATCCATTAATTTTCCTTGTCGCTGATTGGGCCAGAGCGCAGATACAGAAGACTGTGTATGTCGTCTTGTGCTGTTATGGTTTCCACTTTGCCTAATAATGCATCACCATATTTAGTTTATTCTTGGACTATTAAAACGTTGTTTTTTTACAGGTTGTCTTGTTTATTTGTGTATGTTAGTTTTTCCTAGCATTGTGCTTCCTGTCCCGCAAATACTGGTAAACACATGACATCTACTATTTTGACGGATGGATGTAAATATAAAAATAGAAGAAATGTGTTAAGAAAACAAAACTTGAGATTCAACTGAAAATAAACCTGATGGACAAAAAAAAAAAAACCTGCAAGAGAAACATTAAAATCCAGACCATGAATCCCAATATAGGCTTTATGGCGGCACGAAATTTGAAAATCTTTCTGTTTCCTCTTTTGCTTTCTTTTCTAATCTGTTTTTCCTACATCGTTTGACCTTAAGCATTTTTTGCCAAGTCATTTATTTCTTGTATACATTTTTTACTATGTTGCAAAGACTAAATATTGCCCTGGCATGAAACAATACAACACTTTAAATTGATTAACCAAACATGATTGGACTCCAAACTGTTATTTGCAATATTGATATTGATATACTGCGGTCCTAATAGGCATAACAAACATTCAGTGCAAAATGCGTATAAATATTTTAGGTTCCAGATACAAAAATGTTCCTCTTGGGGTTTTCTGCAAAGCATCTCTTTGCTAAATGAATCAAGCCTCCTTGTTCAGAACCTGGATTCAAACCGTGAACAGCATGGAAGCACTGCAGTGGAGGAAGGAAGCAGAGGAATGAGAGGAGGGTGCTCAAGGTTGGTCTGCTCCCATTGGCTGGCCGGTCCTCCAGTGCTTCCAGTGCTGTTGCTAATGGCAACCAGTGCTGCAGCAAGCTGGGAACCGGCTCGTAGGCGACTTCTAAGGCCAAGCTTCTTACTCCATATTGATCTTTGTGCCCGTTTCTCTCTCCTAGCTGTACGCCAAGCTCCAGTGCATCAAGGCGGAGATCAAGGACGTGAACGACGAACACGTGAGGAGCCGGCAGGAGCTGGAGCAAACGCAGAACGAGCTCACCAGGGAGCTCAAGTTCAAGTGAGTCCGACAGGCAGCCGGAGAACCTCAGATACGAAACCCACTTTTGTGGAGCTTCATAATTTGACACGTGTGTGAATATGGAGCCCAAAACACCTGATCACTGATGAATGCAGTAAGATTTATTAGTTTGGAGAAGTAGTTGGCTTAAAACATATTTGTTTCTTATATTTTCCTGTTACATAAACAAAAAAGGCCAAAAATTTTTTGGGGGGGAATTTAAGTAAAGTTCAAATGTTCTATTCAAAATAAGAGTCTAACACTTTTAAAGGTTGAAATTGCACCTAACCTAAAAATTAAAGGGAGATTTTTGCTTTTAAAATAAAGATAACCTATAATCTTCAAAATAAGCGACTTAATCAGCTTGAATATGAAAATCCTCTGAAAACTCTGTGATATATGTTGGAATTTTACTAGAACAGGTTTTTAAATCTAACACTAACAACCCTACAATGTGGGGTGATTCGTGGTGTCGAGGTAGAGCGGCTGTCAGGAGTTAGATTCCCGCCTGTGACGTCTTTGTTGCATCAATTTGGTGGGAAAGATTTCCACCAACTCTGTGTGAAAAAAAACTATTTGGTTAGTCTTTCAAAATAAAGCTCTCAAATACTATGACAATAAAAGCTTTAAATTTTCGCAGCTCTTTCTTGTTACTCAGACTTTTGTATAAAAAAACTAACTAATTTAATGTTTGTGTCCAGATTTGTGTTAAACATTCATCAAGTCTTTTTTTCCCTTTTCTTACAAATGTGAGCAAAAATCCCGTCTTCAGGCTCATGAGCCGTCAGATGTTGGTAGGCTGTTTGGTGTCCAATTTGACCGTCGTTCTGCTGTGTGTTGTGAACACGCAGATACCTGATCATAGAGAACTTCATCCCTCCAGAGGAGAAGAATAAGATCATGAACAGACTCATGTTCGACCCCGAGGAGGATCAATGGAAGTTCAAGCCTCTCGTTCCAGATGAAAGGTTGGATCTTTTAAACCAAACAGTAAAGGCTTGCATATTTTAGACTTTTTGATTCCTAAATGATTATGTTGGTTATTTGTTTATCACAATGCTTTTATATAGGAAATCCGCACTGATGAAGAAAAGACCAACATCTGCAGTCGGATATAAACGGCCTATCAGCCAATATGCCCGGGTTGCTCTGGCGATGGGCGCTCACTCTAGATTCAGAGTAAGTTGGCGTCTTATTGGCCCGTTTTGTTTGTTTTCATGACATGCATTTCTATTAGAAGGTTGTTTTTTTTAACCCACAAACCTACTTTTAATACCTGAATTAATCCAAAAATAAAATGTACATGTAATAATCACTCAGCAAAATAAAATTAGATTAAACATAGGCTTGACGTATGCTGAAAAGATAAAGAAGTGACTGCAGAGATACCAGGAATTTCGCTGTTTAGTTCCCTCCAACATTATCTAATAAAAATACTCTAAATTCGTGAAGCAGCATCATCTCTTGTTGTAACATTTCGGTGTAGGCTGAGAACATCATGTTTCTGGAGCTGGACATGCCTCTTCCAAACACCTCGGCTCTGACCGACGCGCAGCAGAACCAAAGTCCATCACTCAACAACTCTCCCACCAAGGACAAAGGAATCTGCAAGTCTTCATCTTGGTGAGCCTGGATATGATCTTTTATCACTGGCTAACAAACCTTATTGTTTTGTTTTGGTTGGGGGTTTTTTGTGTGTGACCACGTCCGGTCCAACTTTATTTATAAAGAACTTCGCAATTAATATAAGTCAAAAACATAATGTACAATGAAGTAAAATCCCTATATTGAAGAAAAATAAAATTAGAAACTGTTTAGAGAGGTAGGATGGGGAAAAATTAATAATACTATCATTTAAAGACGGATGCCAACAAGGACGTGATGCTAAAATTGTTGAAATGTGCTAAAATTTCTGATTTCCAGCTAAAATATTCTTTTGCTCTATCTGGAGATGTTTAGAAAGGCATACATTATTGTCTCAAAGTGTTGCTTGGACAGAATTGGCTTTTATTTTAGCCAACTAATCCTAATCTGACTGTCAAATTTCAAGATTAGGGTTTAGTCGATTATTCCTAAATTTGCAATGACCTTATTATACTGGGCCAAGGAATTGTATTCATTTACTTTTAAAAAGAAGAAGTCCTTCAAGTCCTAATTTCCATCAAGACATTTGAGTAATGGATGCATTTTTCCTTTGATAAGCATAGATCTGACCATAAAACTGATAATAATAGCAGACCTTCAGTTGTTCTTTAAACTGTTGCGAAATATTAATTTATTTATATACATAAATAAATATATATATATATATGTATGTATATATATTTATAAATATATATATATATATATATATATATATATATATATATATATATATATATATATATATATATATATATATATATATATAT
>JAVLVB010000407.1:2192049-2280439 GCA_032876305.1 Orestias chungarensis | reverse complement strand
GTTCTTGCATAATGTGAGTATAAACCACAAACAAAGAATGCAAAACTTCGACCAAGAGCTCAGACTCTCTGAACTTAATTGAAATGGAATTTTTTCATGTTTTCATTTCAAATGTGTTTGTTGTTCTGTGATTTATTTATGCTTTTATTAAGCAGAAAATGTCCCAAGTACTTTCCATAGAAGCTAAGGTAAAGTTAAACGGTGGTTGTTTTTTTTTGCAAGCAGGATTTAAGAGTAGCATCTTACTTCGTTTTGTTTTCTAATTTCATTGTTTCAAATATCAATTGCTATTGTTTGACTACATATCCAAAATTTAGAATGAAACAGTTTAGCAGCAGTTTATATTTTCAAACAAAACTATAATTTATTATTTACACACTAAATACTTTTGCTGTAATTTTAATAAATAAATTGAAATAAAGTAAATTCTTTCTGGCAGGACTTGGTTAGTTTTACCACTTTTTAATAATTAGAAATTTTAGATCAGTTGCTTACATGTCTTTATTTTTTAAACTAAACAATCTCTAATGTTTGTTACAACTTAAATAATTAATTTTATTGTTTTTATCTTTAAATACAAATAATATTTCTGAGGCTTTTAATCTATTTTTTGCTCCAGTGTTTTTTATATATTACTTTTATTAATTCACATTTATGTTGTAAATGGGAAACCTGCTTTCAGACCGACAACTTTGCCCTAAACGGTTTAGAGTCAATAGATCTCTAAATGGGATTATCGAGGATTAGCCACACCCTCCACTTTATATCCTTAATCTCATGGTTTTATCTCTCTAGATTATCATATATGTTTTCCGTATTGCTAGATAATCCGTGAAATCTGTCTGTAAATCTAAACGTTAGCAGTTTTTAAATTATACTTATCATGTGTTTGTGCCTTTTTGCAGGTGTCAAAGCCAAAAATCCATCACTTCCTCTTCCTCTAATAATTCCTTGGCGGGTTGTCAGACGGTCACACCAACGGTGGCAATATAAAGCTTTGTTAAGACTAGTTTTATTTCTTCACTGGCTTCAAAGACCTTTAATCGCCGCTTCAAAGCAGGGACACAAACATAACAGCATCACCTCTGCTGCCTCTAAGGAGGGCATAAACTGCTGTAAACTAACCGACCAGATGAACCTCAGAGACTCTGACACATCATTCATTTTGGATCAAACTGTCCCTTTTACTCTGCATGTTTGAATTAGAGAAGTTTTCGGGGTAATTGTTTTCAAAGTAAGAGTCTGCAAACTGTGTTAAATGTCCGAGAGAGAAACAGCTGAGACCTGAGATATCTGTAAATATTCCATCTATTCAGGAGGTGGGTTTTTTTTCAGGGTAGTTGCCGTCTGTTTTATGTGTAGGACAAAGACTGTAAAGAATCGTAAACATAAACAGTTTAAAAAAAGTTATATGACATCAACAGAGTGATATGTTTATGTTAATGTTGTGAGTTTTTCTAAATGTTATCAAAGTTGATTTGCTAAGAAGGTCAAATAAAAGACATACCCTCTTTTTACTAATCTGATTGAAAATCTCATTTTCTGCATCTCCTAAACATACATTTGAAGGGAAAGAAGTAACAATTTTGTCATTAATTTAAATCAGGTTGATTTTTTTTTAATGTTGGATCTCATTTTAGTTACATTATTTTGTCTCACATCAATCTCAAAACGAGTGAAACAAGAAAGTCAGTTTATTAATCCCAGTTAGTAACCGTATTAATCCCAATCTAGATGTTGAATGACAATTTTAAATCTAAAAAACTGAACATTTTTGCAGATTTTACCTATGTGTTGATGGAAAGTGCCATCAGAATGCTCTGTAATATCAGAGCAACTGGCTGCGTACAGCAGAAAAGGATGGGATCAGCAGAAGGTCTCACTCTCGTACTCATTATCAGATTATGAAGTTGTATTTTACTACAGTAAGACAACCTGAAGAGATTTTATGTCATATCACTTTTCTAAGACTTGAGGAATAAATGCATTATTTTACTTATAAACGTTCTAAAACAGCTTTTATATTTCTTTATCTGCTTTTAAATTTTTTTTAAAAAGCGAATCTGTGATTGACGTATGGCGACATTTTTAGGTTTTATGCACCTTAAGTTTGACATTTTATCTTTACAAACAGTTGTAGTGTTTTTCTAACTCCAGTCATGAAATAAAAGGGACAACTTTAAGCACCAAGTTTTCATTTAAATATAAATGGTCCATTGTGTTGAATCAAACCCACAAGAGGTTTAGAAACCAATCTTCAAGTCGTTCCTTATGCTAAATGATAAGTTCTATTCAACCATATTGTGGCTAATTTTATATATTTAATTTCCATTGGTAAACAATCCCTAAAACATGTACTGACAACTTTAATTATAAGAACTAAATTAACAAGTTATAATTAAATAAAATTTCATTTTTTTTTTAACAATTTACCTTGAAAAATCATTCTGAAAACAGTTTTAAATAATCATTTTCGGCTTATAATAAATTAGCAATGTTAACTATAAGTTCATTGTTATTTGTTGTGATAAGTTATGACATTTTATTATGTTATTTTGACTTTTTTATGTTAGATTTAAGATTTAATATAAAGTTATATACTTAATATAGATTATATTCTAATGGATCTGTCACCTTTTAAACAATTTGGAATGAAAAAAAATCAGCTTGGGGTTCTTTTTTGTCTGTGGATGTTTCTCATCTCTTGCAGCCTGATCATGTCCAAACCATTAACCCCGACATGAAGCAGACATTTTGTATGTTTCCGGAAAAGCCTGCAAGGAGTCCTGGCTGCATTTAAAACGCAGGCTGTTATCTTTATGCCATGCAGTGTCTGTGAGTTATGCAGAAAATTAAATCATGCCTGTTAAATTGACCTGATTTCAGAGCTTGGTTCAGCCTTTTAAAGGTCTGGGAACCCGACTGACTGTCATACAGGGACAGGTCAATAGGTTCCTCTTAAAGGTAGAGGCCAACCGAGTGGGGCCAGGTTGACTAATCTCCGCTGTTTTATTAATGCAGCAGATCTAGTTGCAACTCACCCCCCAGCCAGGAGTTTAACAGTCTTTAGTTGTAGTAAAAAGGCAGATTTTGTTTCTTTTTTTTTCAACAAAGGATCAGACCTGAGATACAAAGGTGCATCATTTTGGTAAAAACAGCAGATTTTCATGATGTTCTTTCTTTTGTGAAGGGAAATCGAGTTTAAATAGGTACAAAATATACAATGTACATTTTCATTACATGCCTTTTTTTTGACAGCTTTAACCTAATTTTCCATCTATCTGGACTTTCGTCAATATGTCTGTATAAGTGACCCAGTTTGCTAGAATGAGTACATTTTCAAAGATCCATATGTATGCTGTTTAGTTAAACGTAAAATAATCTGAGTTTATTGGTCACTAAAGCAACAGCAATATAGGTTAAAATTTATTTTCCACAACACCAATGCAGAATAATATTGTATATTTATTATTGGAATGGAAAAGCCAGGAAAGTGTAAATAAAAACTTCACAAAATCAGTTGTCCGAAATACCTGAAGCGGCCATTTCTGTGTGCCGTTCAAACCTCTGTAATGCAGCTACATTACTCATTAGTATTCTCTCAACATGTGCATCAATTACGATAACAATTTTAGGCCAGCCTGCAGCACAAGGACGACGGAGGTTGGTTTGCATGGTTAGAAACCGAATGCATGATGAAAAGATCTAACTGTTCCCACCCAGTAAATAGGACCTCAGTCTGTTCCATTTCATGGTGATGGTTGGGAAATGTTGAATGAATGCATGTTTGGGCTGTGGGGGAGGGCAGGGAGGGTGGCGATGGAAGACAGAGGGGGATGGACAGATGTGGGGATTCGAACATGATCAGGAAGTAAGGGAATAACGGCGGAAGAGGAGGATACAGAGCCTGTTTCCATGGTAACCTGGCTGGTGCAGGCTGCTGGAACGTGGATGAGGTTGATGGAGTGAGGAGGTTGTGCGTCAATAACATGGTTCTCAGGCTTCCATGGCTCCAGAAAAATAAAATTCAATGAGGAGATCCATCAGCCCCCATCTAGATCGGTTCATTTCGGTTTACTCGTGGCTCCTGAGCTCTTTTTTGGCCATTATAAACGCTTAAATTAAATTTTATACAATATTTCCGTTGAAGGACGCAGAAAATGTTTCAAAGATATGAGACTAAATTATTATGTGAAATATACAGGGAACCAATCATAAGAAGATTACAGGGAATAAACAAATAAAAAATAAAAATGTAATTTACAATTGAGTAGCACCACATACGTGTTTCTTTTCTCAGCATGCTAAAATACTATTGATTGTAGGAAGAAAAAACAAAGTTTATTAAATGTTAATGTGAAGATGAATACATTTAATTTTATTAGGCGGAAAATATGTTTGCTGTTGGATATTTTAATTTTTTCTTTTTTTTGTAATATATGAATGTATTTAGGTCTGAACACCTGTATAATTTAATGTGACAAAAACTGCAGACATTAATTAGTTTAATTAATGGATTTTAAGAAGTGTTTATTATTTTTATTAATTTACAGTTTTCAAAAACTGTAAATTTAATATATTTTGTTTATTACTTTATTTTTAAGATATTTCTTTTGTAAAATAAGGAAAAAAATAAAATAATCTACATTTTCTGTTTATGTAAATGCTCATTAAACATTTTCTGCTATGAAAAGTTTAAATTAAACATTGCTGCCTTGTTAAAACTCACTTAAACAGCTCATTGCTGGATGATTGGACCTATAGCTATCCCTACTGAACATAAAACTGAATTAAAATATCTCTAAGAATTGCCTTGTTTACAAGTTTATTTTCATTTTTGGTCAGGTTTCTCTACAGACACTGTTTATAAAATCAATAATAAGTCTAAATTAAATTTAAAAAAACAACAACTTAATGTTAGCCAAAAGGTGTAGAGCACATTTACTGAGAATTTATGAACTGACATATTTTTAATACATTTTTAATTCAACACCATAAAGGCTACAAATAGCAATTTTCCTTTATGTATGAGGCAGAATGCATTTATTCTTAAACACCAAATGTTTTCCTCCAAATAGTGGATTCATGCTGGAGGACTCCAAAAAGAATAAAAAACTTTTTTTTGTCACATTTTAAGTTATTTAGAATAGATGGAGTGCAGAAATTAGTCATTCAACAAATAAACTGCATGCAAAAGAAATTGCTGCACATAGAGTCAGCTTTTAGGCTGGCTTCCAAAAATATTTAGTTTCTTACTCAGTCTTTCTTCTGAATCTCCTGCATAATATAAAAGCTATATTGCTCTTCCCTTTTTACTTTTTTTTGTTTTGTTTTTTGCATTTTATTATTTTGCCTGTCTCTAAAGTGAAGTCCTGTTTGCAGCAATACAGATGGAAATCCTCACACACAGAGACACAGAAAAGTTTGAAGAACCCCAGAATTTTCAGATCATCGAACATTTTAAAAATTGAAATCATACTAAAATCTCATACTAAAATGACAAACAGATTTAAGCTTTATAGGGTTTTAACGACTACTAATGTAACTCATTTTGGCAAAAATGGCAGTAAAAGAACAATAGCCAGTTTATATCCCAGATTTATTTTGCATGCATAACTATTTTACATTCATAAACGATGTAAAGAATAAATAACTACAGATGAAGACTACAGAGGGCGCCAAACATGCAGCTTTGGCGCCCTCTGATGGTAAAGGGATGCAAAGCAGCCTTGTTGGCTCGTTTGTCCATAAAAAAAAAACAGAACCTGTCCAATTTTCCTCAATGCTTTTCAACCACCTGAGGAGCCTAAAAAGATAGAAATGGCCAGCAGCTGAATTTGAATGATAAAAACAAATCCTCAGTACACCTCAGATTGTCGATGCATCTTTGTTTTATTTATATAATTTATAGGAAAAAGAGAGAGGTAACCCTGAATAGACTGGAAAAAAAAATATCATTATTAAATTTACATGGATTGTTTTCATTTTCATTGCATTCTCATGTTAAGACAGAGTCAACATTTAATCACTTTTTGTAGCTCCAAATGCTTTTTTAGCTGAGCAGAGTAATCTAACAGTGGCATTTTATAGAAAACAGCAGGAAATTCACACCTGAACTCCTCTATAGGACTCAGAAACATCACCTTGGTTTGTTTCATCCATGTTAAGAAGCTCTTCAGATCAGCGTTGCAGTGAAATCTGTTCTTGGACAGGTCTAGGAAGCTGAGAGATCGGAAAGCAGCCGGGTCTGGGGACGCTATGAAGTTGTCAGAGAGATGGAGGGATTTCAGACTTTTAGGCAACGTGTAGGGTGGGAGATACGCCAGGGCGTTGGATGAGAGGTCCAACTGCAGCACAGAGGTGAGACCCTTAAAGATGCCTGGAGGAAGAGAACGCAGACCGTTGGAGCTCAGGTTGAGCCTGGTCACATTTCCAAAATTGTCGAACAGATGCAGACATTTTCCCTGAGCCCAGATAGATTGCAAAGAGTTGTAATGAATATCGAGATCTTTAACATCATATGGAGCGACGTGCCTTCTGAGAGTGCACCACTTGAACGTATTTCGTCCAGACAAAAGCACCTTGAGGTGTTTCATCTGATCCAGAAGCCTATAAAGATCCTTCAGGTCCGTTAACTTGTTGTTCTGAATGCTTAGAAAGGAGACATTACGGGCAAACAGGGTGACGGTGTTCACTGATGATGACGTCAACTTGTTGTTGCTCAGATTGAGCAAATCTAAATTTGGTAAAGATCCTGGAGCACCTAAATCTCGCAAGGAGTTATCATATAAATTGAGAAATATCAGGTTGGGAAGTTCTGAAAATGAGCTGTGACCCAAAATTGCGACATGATTGCGAGACAAATCTAAACTTTCAAGGTTTGTCAAAGAAGCAAAGGTGTAAGAATGGAGTTCCCCGAGCAGATTGTTTGACAGGTTGAGCTTTTTTAGGTTGACCTGAAGACCTTCGAAAGCATTTCTGTGTATCTGATTCACTTTGTTTTGAGAAAGATCAATAACTGCGACTTCTGTCAGAGCACTGAAAAGTCTGCGACTTAATGCAAATATTCTGTTCTTAGACAGATCCAGAGAGCGGATCGAACTGTTCTTCAGGCCTTCAAACGTGTGGAGGTCTGGATCTGGGAGATTATTGAATGAAAATCCTTTTCCTATGTGTCCAGAGACTTTGAGGTGAGATATTTTTGTCCCCTTAATGGCTTGGAAAAACAGTCTTAGTTTGTCCACACTGAGTTCATTGTAAGACAAGTCAAGAGTCTGGAAAGATATTCCTCTGAAAGGATTCCCACATTTCTGCCAATCAAAACTTTCATGTGACATGTTCCTTAGATCGACACCTTTGAGGCTGAAATGTGTAAAGTGTTTTCCTTTGAAACCAACTAGATCAGACTCACAAATTTCTTGGATTTTGTTCAGCTCCAGATCCAAGTTAGTCAACTCAGTCAAATTTGCAAAGACCGCTGAAGGACGAAGTCTCCTAATCTTGTTCCCATAGAGATTAACAGTCTGTAAAGATAACAGTGGTTCCAGATAATTTCCCATCAGAATAGACTCATTAAGTGAACAGTAATCCAAGTGGAGCTTCTGGAGATTGGATAATCCAGCAAAGGCCAGCGACTCCAGCTGTAGACCAGGGTTTAATCCCAGCACCAGCCTCCGAAGGAGTCTCTGTCTAATGAAGGCATTGTTCCGGATCACTAGCGGCACCTTCTGATAGCCGAGGTCCAGGTCTTGCAGCTTCTCCAGGCCGGACAGTGAGGTGGCGTTGATCTCGCTGATCCTATTGCTCTCCAGGAACAAGTGGGTGATGTTGGGGGGAAGAGGAGGAACAGAGGGAAGGTTCTTAAACCCACAGAAGGCGAAGGAGCCAGTAATGTGGCATACAGGAAAACAAGCTTGAATCTGCAAGAAAATTCAACAAAGAAATAAAACAGCTTAATTTGCAGCATACATTTGTATCTTAATAAATAAGAATATACTAAAAAGGTTTTATAGATTTTGTTAAGAAAAAGTTTAAAAATACTAATTTGAACCAAATTTTTGTGGTTTTCATACATATTTTAAACTAAACAAGATGCATGCTACGTAGAAGAAACTGGAACTTTCTAATATAGATGTCCACACCTGCAGAAGAACACCAACCGCAACCAACCGAAAGCCGACGGTCCACATTTCTTTTTGTAGATGTTAAATCAACGCTGTCTTAACCAAGTAGTGCCCCTGTTTGCTGCAGAGCCTCCAGTGAGCAGGCATTTTATGTGTGATTGTTTACGTCAGTCTTCCAGTTCTGCAGGATTTCCCCTATTTTTTCTTTCTTTGTTTTTAGTGTCCAGGTTTACGAGAGGCAGGGAAGTACCTCTGCGTGTTTACGTTTCTCTGCCGGTTTGCACTGTCAAAGGTTTGAGTAACATGCTGAATTGCGCAACCCGCTGTCAGTTTTGTAGAACTTTGTTGTGTAACGGATCATGACCTGATTGATTTAAATCTACATCAAACTGTTTGGAGCCAAAATGTTTTAAGAGGAAATATTTAATGCGAAAAAAAAGGTTAACTGTTAGAAAAAGGGGAAGACAAAGTTAAAATAAAATACTCGTGCTTGGTGTCAATCACAAATGTTTTTAAAACAAACTGTAGAATAGTTTATCACCACTGTTACTATTTTTCAATTATCCTGTGGGAATATGGAAGTGATCTAGATATGTTTAGATATGAACTACTTTCTCTATTTCTTCTTTTAAATATCTAGACTTTGTTGCAACATATATTAACAATATTTTCTGTTCTGTGTTATTTAATCGTAAATTAAATAACACAACACTAAATAAAATGAGTTCCTCAAAGCTAACCTGTGAATTATTCAGAAGAAAAGTTCTTTGAATACACCACTATCAGGTTTGGATCAGCTTCTCTGGACAGTTTTGACCCTAACTGAAATGTTAAGCACAGACTGAGTAGTTTGTACTTTATGATAATGTGATCAGGTTTTCCCACAGGTTGTTCCTCATTCACACTGGAGTTTCCTGATTGTCTTAATTAACAAAGATGAATGCGGGGAGAAGAGGATCCAAGTGCAGATACAGATTATTGTAGAAGCAGTACTTAAAAAAACAAACCAAAGAAATAAATTCAAAATGAAAAAGATCACTAAAGGAGGAACTCACTAAATTAACTTATTTACTTCTGGAAGTTGGAGTGTATGTTTCAGTCAAGTTTTTACCACAGATCTGCTAAATTTCACAACTTCTCGCAAACAAACAAGGAAAGAGAAAAAAAGAGGAAAAAAAAGAGGAAGAAATGTTGATTGACTTTTGTACTAGTTACCGAGCTCTGTAGCCATAGCTTAATGAATTTCAAAATTACTGCTTCACATTTTATTTATACTATAACTGTCAAGGTTTCGCGATAATGACTTGAGCAGAGGTGGAATTGTGTGAGGAATAAATGATTTATTGTACGAATGAATAATCAACTGAACACAAACAGTGACAAAGGTAAGGTAGATCGGAACAGGGAATAACGCGGGATAAAAACTGGAACTACTGAAGCAGAACGCGGAAACTAAGGGAACGTGAAAAGAACAAAACAATACAAATAAACAAGGTATCGGAAGAACACAGGAGAGGAAGATGAGACAATAAACAAACTAATAATAACAAGTGACACAAGGCGAAACAGAGGAAACGAAGAAGCAAAAACACTAAAGAGATAAACTAACAAAAAACAATCACAGGGACGCGAGGGAAACCGGAGACAATAAAGGCACAAAACTACTAAAGAATACTGAGAAGGGGAACGGAGGAAAGTAATGGAAGAGAGGGAGAGAACCAGCCAGAGAACCAGGCAAGCAGGAGAGGAGCTTACTGAGAGACCGCGAGCACTGGCTGGAGATGGAGCACAGAGACGAACAGGAAGGTAAGGTAACGGACGATCCAGCGGTGAGTGAATCCATAAATGGGGCTTAAATACTGAGGAGAGGAGGTGGAGCAGTGGAGAAGATGACTAGATGATTAATGACAGATGCAAGTGATAATGAGATTAGACAGAGAGAGAAGAGGGACAGAGAACAAGGGGAACTGGAGAACACAGAAAAGATTAACAAAACAAAGATTCAACCAAAAATAGAAAATAACCAAAAGAAAAAAAATTACTAATATTAGTAAAGTAAAACAAGACAACTACAGGAAACTAAACAGAACAAAAACACAGATCATGACAATAACTGTTAATCGTGTTCCACAATTGTAATTACAACAAATTAATTTTGGTCCTCCATTCCTAGCTCTGATGATTGGACTTCAACGATGTAATGTAGTGCAAAGTTCAAACTGTGTTCATTATTAAATAGTTGGGAAAAAAAAGCAAAATAACCAAAAAAAATAAACAAAAACACAATAAACCCATAACCAATAAATCAATATTGACATTTCATTATAAATCAACATCTCATTCCCTTATTATTATAATAGTCTTAGAATTCTTAGAATTGGTTATAATTTAACTATGAAAGTTATAATGTTTAATTTTTTTATTATCTAATGTTTGTTAAAGCAACACTAAAGGAGTTTTGGTTGTTTTGCCATAAGAAGACATTTCCCATGAGGACCAGCGTACAGCTGATTGAAGTACATTTCTGTTTTCAGTTGCTGTGTGAAGGATGAATAGCGATGAGATAATTAATCTAATTGTGGCAAAAAATGTCATATGATGATGTTGAAGATAAGAAATGGGGGAAGTGACGTATGCTGTGAAGCAGTCAGCAAAATTTTTTTAGAGCCTATTAGAGAGATAGGGACCCCCTCGGGCCATGACAGAGGTGTCATTCAATGAGCTGTAAGTCAACATATGATCACAAAAGTTATACAAATATTTTATTAAGAAAAGGACTTAGTGTTGCTTCAAGTCCATCACAGGATAAAATAACATTTACTATAATTGGAATAGCTTTTATTATAAAGCATAAAATGGTCATTGCCACAGATTAAACATTTTAAACAAATTAATTAAGACTGGAGTAAGCATTGAACAAAACTGTCCTCATTGCCTGGCTTACAGTCAGTTCGCCACTATCTTTCTCATGGAACTGTATGTAGGTAAATTTTACATTTTTTGTCGTTCTTTAACTGCATCACAAATAAAACATTTTAAACAAATGCATTAAACATTGGAGTAAGCATGATACTAGAACAGAATAGAATTGTACACATTTCAGTGGCGTGCAAAAAATGTCTAAAAAATATATACAGAAAATAAACAATGTGTTGAGATCTGCAGAAATAAACTATGTATAAGAATATGAAAATATGTACAGAGATATAAACCCTATCTAGACAATTAGACAGTGGTGGTGGGATTGCACTTGTAAATAAATATAATATAAATAAATAAAATTTATAGATATTGTTATGATGGCATTGTATTGGACAGAGAGGAGGGTATTGCACAGTTAGTGTCCAGCTGAGTTCATTGTGGTGACTGCTTTGGGAAAGAACTCGTTTTTGAGTCTGTTTGTCCTGGCCTTGATGCACCTGAACCGCCTGCCAGAGGGCAAACTAGAGCAATATACTGAAGCTTTCTCACTTTCCCCTTATCTCTCTTAGCCATTTTTTTTTCTTTCCCCACACCTTTATCTATCCATCCTTCATACATATTATAAGAATAATCTATTTTAAGTCCAATGTGTATGGTTTAGACATACATTAAAAACATCCAAGTGATTGTAACCCTTGCTATGGTATATTAACTAGGCACAGGAAAATATCAGAATATGATCAATAGCTATAACTGGACCAGTATCAGAAGACAGGAGATTCTTTTTAGAGCCAGTATCTTGAACATCAATAATGACACAGACAACTGTTTAGTTTAACTTGGGCAGATTATTATTGCAACCCAACAGGTAAAATGTAAACATACACTTTTCTTTTAAAGAACAATAAACCAAAAATAATAATTAACATACTAAGCCGGAAGATTTTATTAAGAAATTAATAAAATAAAATAAAAATAAAACCTTTTCATACCCAAAATCTGTTCTTGTTGCGTTGGGGCCCTTATCCAATCAATGTGTCGCTCTGTATTTCAATCCTACCACACAGTCCCTGGGAAACGGGGAGCTGAAGGATTCTGCACACACTCAGTTTCGCTCCACGTAGTCCGGCTCGCCACCCAGTACACCTTGGAAATCTCTGGATCCTGGAAACACTCCAACAGGTGGTGGAACGTGGTCTCCTTTTAAGGCATCACCAAAAAAAACTGACTTATCTCCCCTTGCACCGGTAACAGTGATAAAATGCACTAAAAATGACCCTCTTTGATTACCATGGACATAAAATAAACTTTGCACCAAATAATCACGTTAGCGCTGCTAACTAGCGCTGCTAACTAGCGCTACTAACTAGTGCTGTTAGCGCCATTGCTAGATACAACTAACACACCATTAACATTGCAACAGTCTCAGACAGCGTAGTATTAACACCAATTACCATTAGCATCAGCTGCCTTAAAACTATCTTAACAGGTTTTAGTATTTTGTTTTTCCTTAATTTACCAATGAGTCAATGTATGAACAATTTTGGCGGTATTTCTCACGTTGCCAAACCCGCAAAAATGATCCTACCTCCCACTGTTATTTCAATGCTGGCTGGTAACAAGAGATGCTATCTGTCTGCGCCGTCCAACATGTGACCTTTCGTATCAGGAAGTTATGCGAACCCACTGATTGGTTATTCGAGGACCCAGTCATACTGAGCCCTTCACTGGAAATTAAAGTAATCTGCGAATGTCTACAGGTTTTCAGTTTCTTTCCTCACAACTTTAAACGCTTATGAATTACAGAATAACATTACGCAAAAATGTTACTTTTTTAGATGAAGACCTAATAGTTGTTTATATCTTGTGCATAAAACAACGTTAATTAATTATTTAATTCAAAATAAAATGAATTGTTTTCTTTCAAAGCCTTGCTACATGATTCACAGAAACCTTTAGTTATCAGAGAATATTTTATATTTTGCTATTTTACTGCAATTAAATAACCTAATTTTTAAGATATCAGTAAATATCAAAAATGATTTTCTTTTTTAAAAGCATGCTAAAATAATCAGCTGGTGGGTTTGACTCCACCTGGGTCCCCAACACTAAAATTAGCCCTGGGCCTCTGTTAACTTTTGTGCGGCCATGCATTTATCTAATTGTACCCACTTTTCTTTCCTTGTTTTAAAATAAATAAATAAACAAAACTTCTTCCTCTAATCTTCTACATGTGGGCTAGTTTTGAGTGAGCATGCTGTGCAAAAAAAGGGGGGCGCATGCAGAGAAGGAAGCAGAGAAGGAAACAGAGAAGGAAGTAGAGAAGGAGTGACTTTCTTCATTGCAGCAGCAACCGGTGCAGAAGCTGCTGCTGGAGGGGCTGGAGGTGAACAAACATGGCTCTTTCCAGAAACAAATAACGAGGCAGCAGAAAGATAACATCCCCAGGTGGAGGTCACAGGAAGAGCGACGTGGTGGAAAATAGCCCGAAAGCCAGCCTGCAAAACAGATAACAGACCGGGTGAGTAAAGCTCGGTCCGTGGAAACGCACAGCGGGTTTATTCTACACGTGTTAGTTGCGTTTTTGAAACAGGAACAAACTACGAGGGTTTCGGCTGTAAAAAGCCGCTTCATTCTTGGAAGTGGGGGGGGGGACTAGGTGGACAGGGGGTGAAAACTTCCCCGCAACATGGCCGCTCAAAGCTGCCACGAAAGTTGGCGAAACTTAACGGAAATTCGGGAGCGCTCGTTTTATCATCATGTGTGGAGTTGTTTGAGTGGGTTAAATGACACCGAAACAAGTCCAGAGCAGAGTGTTTGGAGCTTTTGTGTCGAAGGTTGACTCCTCCTGCCTTGAGCAAGGTATGCCCGCTTTTTAAATCAAAACGGTGTTTGGCTTGTCAGCCGCTCATCAGTGGGAGGAACGAAACTCCATTCAGAAAAGTGCAAATTCTTAGTTTAACAGACATTTATTTAAAACTCACTTACTCTGGAGCTCAAAAAACTTGTTTTTCACATTAACCAGTTTGCGCAATGAAATTCGGCTTGCCCATTTAAGAATATTAGTGCTTAAATATCAATGTTACATTTAGTTCAAACTTGCTCAAATGGAGAAGTTGAATTGAAAGACTCTTCAGAGCTTTTGGTTTGCAAAATATTTTCTCTTTTGGTTTTGAGACTGGATATGGACATTTTTAAAAGATGCCAGTCCACAACAATATTAAATACCCATAATAATGTTTCAAGATGACTAGGATTGGAAGTTAAGGAAGCTAAAACTAATTATTGTCTTTAACTCCAGTAAAAAGGCACATAGGTTTTAACCATTGACACAATTTTGTAGTTATTGCTTATGATTAAAAAAAGCATGTTTTTCTTAAATCATTGTACCATGCTTTGGTCTCATCTTATATATTTTTATAGTTTTTATATACACCTGAACTTTTAGCTTACATCTTTATGTACAAGATGCTTTTTGCCCCTCATATTTGTACATATGGTAAAACAAATCTTTGTATATTCAATTTGTTCCACTTAGTTTGAATTTCACTAAAAATTAAAGAAAAATCCATATACATTTAATTCTAATACTAATGATATTACAACAACTATATAAACTAGGGAGAACAATGATTTTTTTAGGGCGTTAGGCTGGTTTTAGATTTGCCTTGTTTCAGCCAACCCGACTAAATGAATGTGTTACTTGCAGGCCTCTTCAAAATTAATGAGAAGCTAAGGGGAAATTTCAACGACTTCAGTTTGTTGTTGCAAGAATCATTGACTCTAAATAATGGAACTTTAAACCACTAATATCTAATCTCAAGTTTTTGACTAATAGAAAAACGTCATTACCTTTCAATCTTAAACTAGGCACACCTCAGGGTCGACCTGTAAGACTCCTGTCATTTGACCTACTATAAGTATGTAAGGAAGTTGGTCTAGAGATTATTATAGTTCACGGCATGAATGAATCCTTTTTGTGAACAGGAAATTAGAGGAGGGGATTACCTAATAATTTCAAAAAATGCAAATGTCCTGTTTATGTTTTAATAAATTATGTTTAAAATAACTGAAACACTTGAGCACAATCTTTACCAAGTTTTCCTTTCTAAGGAAAGTAGCTAAAAGGAGGAAATTAGAAAGCACAGATTAAAGCATTGATTAGCTGGGTTGGGTGTTGACAGAGTTTTTGCCTGCTAGGTACATATTGTATGTTTCAGGCAAGGGAAGCTAATGTTTACACCTAAAACAGGACGAAATGAGAGGGCAAACAAGAATTAGCCATTTTGCTTTTTTCTGGGATCTACCTCCCCTCGCCTAATAAGCGGGTAGATCTGAAAATGAATCTGTTGTCTTTAAACAAAAAAAAAAATGAAGAAAAGTGCTTGAGCTGTTGTTGCTTTATTGGACCGCTGAACAGTGCAACTGTCTTCACTGTGGGTGGGGAGATAATAGCAGTGAGCACAAAACCTATGATTAGTCTGGTTTATATAATTCCCCAGGAACCAGATTATAGTGAAATTAAAGCGTTCCCGTTTTGCATGTTGGAGTAATTGCTGTAAAGTTCACGGAGGGAGTCTTCTGAGTTTATTACACAGTGTTGCTCGTAGTGTTGCCTCGAGCAAAGAAAACTGTCTCGGCGTGGCTTTTTCTCCAGAATAGAATAAACATTTCTTTCACCGATGCTTGCGATGAATATTTGCAATACAGCTTGTTTGAATTCCTGTTCAGGTTCCTTTTGAGGTCGTTGACACAACAGTATGCTTGAACAAACAGTCAGGTGAATTTGTAAAATGTTAAAAACGCACTTGAGTTTTGATGCACAAGTCACAACTTTCACTTCCTATCTCTTGCACGTTCAACTTGTTGTTTTTCTTCTTTGGTTTCTCGGTCTTATGCTTCCTTCCGGTTCCTTTAAGTCACCTCAGGTTCTGGTACATCTAATCATCCTTCTGCACTACTTTCTCTGCAATGTTTGTCCACCATATATTTTTGGCTTATTTCATCTCTAAATAAAATAACATAAAAAAAGAGTTGGTTTATCAGTTTAGATCACCGTAAATTTCAATTTGCAAGAGTCTAGCCTAATAAGAGGATATGCTTACAGTAATTAGGTGCTTCCACTGTGCAGCATTGGATGTCCGGGCTTAAAATGGCAAACAATGCAAGGGGCTGTATTGGTGGGGCAAGTTGGTTCTAGTACCAGTGAAACCATGAAATATGATCTGTGTAAAGGTCTGAAAGCCTCCCAGTTGATTTAAACTGATCTTAATGCCAGAATAAACTCAGTAAAGTGACTTATTTTGCTATATTAGGAATAAATAACTGATCTATGATATATGGTTTGAAAGAAGATCAACCACCATCTTGGTTTAAACTGTTGAATAGTCTTTGAAAAAATGTAAAAACATTCCTTTAACTAAGGATAAAATGGCGTGTCCTGCAACATTTACGTTCAAATATGTTGGTGCAAATTGGAAAGTTGTTCCAGTTTTTCATGCATTTCTCCCTAGTAAATTATCCCTGCATTAATCTCACTTCTAAAAACTTTGTATTGTGACGTCAAAATACAGTAGGACCAGGAAAATAAGCCCTAAATTTAAAAAAGATGTAGGGCAAAGTGATCTTCTACAGATTTAAATATTCCTGAAAGGCCACTTCTTTCTACTGCAATGTTTGCTGTCATGGTTTAATGCATAACGAGAAAGGTGTTACTCCTATTTTTGTGCGTATGACAACAACTTTGAGGTTCTAGACGTGTTTGAGGGTTTTCTCTTCAGCAGCTCAGGAGTAAAAGCTCAAATATAAAGTTGTATTGGAATGAGGAGTTCCAGTTCAATCTGCTTTCGTGTTGTTGTTAGTGGTATTTCTGTATATTATTTTCTATATTTATTAATAATAGCTGTGGTCTGTATTCAACTATATTTTAAATTGTACATATTTTACAGGTTTCAATGTTAGATCCATTTCTGTAAATATACAAATATAGACTTTTGTCTTGAGAATAAAACTTTGTGTGTACTATTAACTTTTCTACTTAACATTAAAACCTATAACCCCTATGATATTACATGGGTGGTTTGGGGGGAAAAAAAGACAACATATACATTTAAAAAAATATCCACTCTATGGAATGTTTTTGGATTTTTACAAGAACCAACATTTTATTTAAGTCTAGTTAATATTTTTGGGTGATTATTATTATGCATCCATCATTTTAATCCATCCATCAATGCAACCATTCATTCTTCCAGTCATGTATCTACAGTATCTAGCTGCTGTATCATTTGCTGCCATTGTGCTAAATTTATGGTCATAATTATGATTTATAATCTAAATGAAAAATTAAGATTTATCATGTTGAAAAATTTTAAAAATTGTTACATTTACATTGTTACATTTACACGTCAACACAACCTTTTGTGTTGACGTTTTTAAGAAATAATTACATAGATGTTCCACAAATCATCCAAGTTGCAACTTTTTTAGACCTGTAATTCTCTTTTTTTCTTTCTTGAAAATGTATAAGCTTTTTATTTTTATTACAAAGTCAATATAACATTTGTTCTTTTAAGATTTTATAGTGCATAAAACGGATAAATAAAACAAATATGATTAAATTTAGTTATTGTGTGGAGCTTAGTGACAGAAATCACTCTTTTTTTAATGTAAGTGGTTTTAAAAATTAGGGTATTTATTAACAACTGTAGTTATGTTTATTCTTTAAATTGATCATTTTAATTTCAATATCGCTAGTTATATAATAATATAAATTTTTCAAAACATGAATTACTTCTCTATCAGTTTAGTTATTGTGTGTCGAGACAGATTTGTGAAAACATTTAAATTATTGCTGTTTTTACTTGCACAGGATGTACTTTAAGCTGGATTAATCAGCTTTAAAATATGTTATTTGTCAGAGTTTGCCAATCTGATATTGATATTGGATATCGGTCTCATGTCAGCCAAAACAAAACCCGAACGTATATCAACCTACATATATTATCACTCCAACACAAGCGGTTCGTTCCAGAGTTTGATTATTAGTTATGTTATTGAATTTTGGAACATTCTTCCTTTGAACACATTTTAATGTATAAATAAGGAATTGATACATTTTTTAAAAACTTGCTGTTAACCATGGTTCTTTGATTAATTTAACTTAATCAAGTCTTTTCTAGTATTCCTCATTACAAACGTAATAAAAGTCTGTATGATTACTGCTAATCTATCAGGTTGATACATTTGGCCTTACTGAAACTCTGAAATATTGGTATATTGGATATCTTAGCAGGAAACCAAAACTGTAGTTATTTGTAGCTTCAGGTGCAAAATATGTTCTAAAGACTTCAATGAAGTTCAATAAAACAGAATGCAAGACCTGGAAATATCAGCGCTTTGTTTTGGCTTCTTGTTGCACCTTAAACACTGTTTTGAACTGAAAACAAGTTATTACGTTGGCTAAAGTTTTAAAGCAACACTAGGCACGTTTAGATTTTGTCGACCCATTGTGGACAAAAGCCTGAATAAGACTGCATTTCCCATGAGCACCAGTGCGTATCGTGGTAAAATCCTGATCTCCCGGTCGCTTGCAGTTGGACTAAAGTACATTTCTGTTTCCAGTGTCTGTGTGAAGGATGAAAAGCGATGAGGTGATGAATCTAATTGTGGCAAAAACGATGTCATATAATGATGTTAAAAATAAGAAACTGGGGAAGTGACGTATGCCGTAAAGCAGGCAGCACATTTGTAGCTGTCTTGTGTGTCAGGGTTCCTGCCAACCTCCTCAAAGGTACTTAGTGCGGGTTAAAGCAATGAGGTTTAAGTATAATCACGTATAATCGCAAAAGTTATGAAAATATTTTATAAAGTTTGAAAAGTTACTTAGTTTTGCTTTAATGTTGTTTTTTTAAACCTATAAACATTTTATCCCTAGATCTTGAGTTTATGAGAACATGTTTGCCTTTTTTTCCCAACCCCCTTGGAAAACTATATCTTCAAAGACAATCACAAGTATTGGCTCAATGTAACTCACACGCACAGGATCAATGCACGGGATTTGAACCCAGGACCTTCCTTCTGCAAGGTCAAAGTTATTTACACCTTTGGTAATGTGGTGACCTCAACGATTCGCACTCTTCTCTACTTCCTAAAGTCATAGTTTTTCAAACGTCGCTTTAGAAAACTATTCCAAGCTTTACAAAGCCCTTAGAGTAAACATGATGGCTTGTGCATTACGGCGAAAGGTCGTTTAGAGGATAAATGGCGGGCGTCTCTGTACGAGGCTGCTGTCTAAAGTTGCTGCACATAGTATTGTAAATTTAACACGCTCGCTCAGAGCGCTGTCAGGTCCAAGACGGTGGTGGACAGCTGCAAGGGGTCATGTGCTCATATGGAGTTCTTGTTGTGTGCAGTAAACACCCTCATTCCCCTCTTTAGTTTCCCCCTCGACTGATGGACGCCCTGATCCCTGCCTCACTGCTGCTTCTTTAGTTTGACAAAATAATCTCGGAGCTTTTCTGTTCTACTTCTGAACACGGGTGAGTTTTATAGTCAAAACTGTACTGTATTTGTTTTAGTGCAGCGGGGAATCAACAGCTGCTTTACCTGTTGGCAGAAAAGAGAGAAAACCTCCGGTTAGCGTTAGTTAGTTTGTTTTCAGGTCCATTCGCGTACTAAGGTGCAGGACGGAGGACAGTGTGTGGCGGCTGTTATTAGACAGGTGTGCTGGTTGGGTGGTGTGCTCTCCTCTAAGCCACAGTGGTAAGGAAAACTATTGCATGCTTGTATTATTCTTTTTTCTTATTTAATATAACAGAACAATGTTGAGGAATGGAAATTATGCATTAATGGGAAGAAAATGTAACTAATTTACAATCATTTATATTATAGATGTTCCATAGTAACTTTAATTTAAAACGCAAAATTTTGACGATACTGCAGGCAAGTACAATATTGAACCGATTCGATATCGGCATAAATCATGCAAATGTTTATTAGTTTTAAAGTAAAAAGGGATTGATTAAGGGACAATAATCAAGAAGAAAACAATAGTTTGTAACAGTAAACTTGACGAAAAATTTACCAGTTTATTAACCTATGGGTTGCATAAATTTGAAACTTAAGCATAAGAATGTTCTACATGTTATGAAGCCCAAGTTGTTTTTGCAAAGTTAAAAGCTTATAGTATTATAATTTTGCGTTTTTATTTCAATTTTAGAATGTAGTATCTAGTATCTGCCACTAACAATTATTTTCATTATCGATTAATATGTCGATTTTATTTTTTACGATTGATCGATTAATTGCTTTTTATTATTAATTTATACAGCATTAACTTTTCCATATAAGCTCAAATTTAATTGTATTAAGAAAAAGCAAAAGACAAGAGAATAGTGCCGTTCACTTTAATTTATGTAACTTTGTTTAAAGGAACAAATTAGCTCAACTGTGTAAAATATGTGTAAATTTTTAGGCAAAAAACAAACAGAAATAGGTAAACTTCAATACAACCAATAGTGTGCAGCATATTAACAAAAATCTCAGCCCTTAATATGCTCTACATTTAAATTCATATTTCATTGAGACTTTATTCTGAATTATTAGCATGAGGCTGACTTAGTTGGACATTATTTTTACTAATAATATGAACTTGACCAGCATGTTTAGAACAGAGTTCTTAACTGGGGGGGTGAGCGTGTTGTTCCACATGAATTTGTTTACTGTTGCTGGGTTTTTTCTGCACACCTGTAAGTCTAAATTGATATTACTGGAATACATTAAAAGTAAATATCGCATTTATTTTCTTATTAGCTATCGGTTATTTTACCGCGCTTGCTCTTCCTCTCCTGTTTCAACTCCGACATGTTTTTGTTTCAGATGTTTACTTAGTGAAGACTTTCGTATGTTTTCCTGCTCCGCCATCTTGCTCAGGGCAAATCTGTATATGTCAGCAAAACAAGGCTACCGATTGGCTGATTTCTTCTTCTACTGCTCCACTGGTAGATCACAGCGTTTTCGATAGCTCACTAGCACCTATTGACGGTAGATGAAAGGGATTGTGTTAAAAACTATCCCAATAATCGATTAGTTTTTTCAGGTCTAGTTAGTTGTAGTTTAACTAACGCTGATTGTATTTCTTTAATACTGAAATGATTTCTCCTTATTAGAGCTAAGTTTGTTTTCAGATCCTGATTTATGTTAATGTTCAGCTCTTTACACAGTGATTGTTTGACTCATTTAGAGAAATAATTGGTCATATTAAACTTCCCTAGTTCTGTGCCACCATAGGAAACTCGTGCGTGATACGTTTTACACTCAGCTAAAACCCCTTCGACTTTAAAGAAAATAACTGCAACACTGCAAACATGTTGCCGCAGATTAAATGCTGCATCAGACTGCTTTTGTTGGAGACATTATATTCGAGATTTTAGATTCAGGGAGACATTATATTCAAGATTTTAGATTCAGGGAGACATTCACTTATTGCTGATATCAGACCAATATCCGATATCAACATTGGACTGGGAAACAACTAGGTTTACTCACAGCTTCATGAGTATTGTGATTTAGATAAAAAGTTAAAATAACAACAGTTTGCAGAACTTCGAGCCTGCTTACAGATTACTTCTATTTTTAGTTTTTGATCAGTGCATTCTTTTTTTTTTTAGATCAGTCAAATAAAGCTTTATTAAATTCATAAAGCAATTTACAAATGCTGATTTTGTTCTTGATGATCATTGTATGGAACTAACCAGGTTTGTTAAAAAGTAATTATTAAATCCAGATTTATGCCAGATTGGCTATAGGAAAACCTATTTATTATATTTCAGCTGAAATTCAGTGATTGCTGGCATAAGACTAGGCCTAATAGGAGAAGAAGAAGAAGTGGAGGAGGTTGAAGAAGAATAGCAAATTAAGTAAAGGCCAAGTTTTCCTTTCTTCTGTTTCTTCATGCTCTTCTATGCTTTAAATCCAGGTCAGGTCATCTGCTCTTTTCTAAATGCTTCCTTTCACCAGGGCTATAAATCTAACCAAGCAGATCAATCAGAAGAGTTCTCAACTGTAAATGGTCCCACTAAACACACAGAGGGATTTTCTGGCTAGAGTGAACAGATGGGTGGAGGTGGCGTGTTTTACTGCTAGCCGTGCTGCAATCAGAAGCATAGAGTCTTTCAGTTTTTATAAATGTGATGTTTTGATTGATCAAATAATCTCCTCTGGGGTTTTGACAGGATTTTGACATTGTAGAATAGGTTAAAATTCAATAGAGAGCTGTTTAGTTTCTTTAAAAGGTACCCCAAATTTATTTAGTTTTTGATTTATCATCAAATTAAACAATTCAGATTATTGTTGCTTGATTTTTTTCTTTTAGCGTTTACCTGACTTTGTTCTGTTTAAGCATTGATAAATTCAAAAGATATGAATAAATCCAGGTAAGTTTATTCATAGATGTCTGACTTCTTTGTTTTTCAAGAGTATTTGTGTTTATCATTATTTTTTAGCAGAACCACAAGATATAGTGATGAAATGTTAGATCCATATCACTAACCCTTAGTATGGATAACTTATTTTGCTTTTAAAGAAGGAAGTAATGACTTGAAAACTAATTTTTGGCTTTTTTCAGATATTTGATGTGTTCTCTTTGACCCTTTAAGTATTTAAAAAAATAGTTTATCGCACTGTATGATACAAAAAAGAAAAATTTCAATCTTTAAAATTGTGTGCAGCACACTTTGTAAACCACCAAGCAAGTGTGATAAAACGCAACAAAATAAAGCTGAAAACACTGAGTGATGTTTACACTTCAGTTGAGTGTCAGGAATATGATCTGCTCAGGTTTGGATGCCGACATCAACATTCCTAAAAATTTTAACACCTAATACTAATCACTTTATTGCATTCAAACTTTGGCAGCTGCTCACTATTTACTTCTTTTTCTTATTTCCTACAGAACGCCTCATTAGATCAAACAAAAAACACTCGCTTGCAAAGCCGTTTCCATTGATGCTAATTTGACATGCTTTGGAAAATGTCATAATTATTTCAATAAGAATCCCACATTTACTTTGACTTTAGTGCATTTTGTGTATTCAACAGTAAATCCTGTGGCAACATAAAGACTTGATAGTATCCTAAGCTTGTTTCTTGCGCAGTTTGCCCTCAAATAACCTTTGACGTTATTGTCAACAAGCTAAAAAGATATTTTTCTTCTCTTCCTGTTTCTCTGATAGACATCCTTGATTGAAGACCTCCTCACCACCAACCCCCCTCCTCCTCCCCTAAGGTACTACCACAAATGCACTCAAATTCACAGAAACTAAACAGGTATACTGAGACGCTTTTAATTTGGGGGATAAAAAGAACCATGCTGCTCTCTTTTATTCCTAATTTAAAACCAAATTTAGCTGTCGTTGGCCTGGAAAAACGATCCCTCCTTTTAAAATCTGAATGATTTTTATTTTTGTGAACCACCTCAAATGTCAGCCATAATAAAACACAATCACCACCCCCTTATGCAGTGAAAGCCAACACATGCAGTCCGCAGCCCTCTAAACACAATTATCGCCAAACGCAGGGCTGCAAATCCGTCTTTTATCGTGTCAGTTTTTTCCTCGGATCATGCTTGAAAAAAAAAAAAAAGTGGTGCTGTCCGACCAAACCGCATGGGTGGAGCAACCTTGAAGACGGGCAAAGAGCTGACGAAGGAAGGACGTGGAGCTTTTGACTACCGGTCTACTGAAGGGCTTATTGCAGTGAAATGGTTTGCAGTTAAATGGTTTGACAACAAATGTGTGAACCTGCTTAGCAATGCCTGTGGGATTGCAACTCTTTCCTCTGTCAAACGTTGGAGCAAAGACGTCAATTCAAAGGTCGTCATCCCATGCCCATCACTCATCCCTCCTCTACAATCGGCAAATGGGAGGGCATTGATCTATCTGACATGCTGGTACACATGTACAAAACTCCAGTCAAATCAAGGCGATGGTACTTTCCCCTGTTTGGATACATTCTTGACCTGTGCATTTCAAATGCCTGTCCCGTCTACAAGAGGGACTGCAGCCTCCTGAACGAAACACCGCTGCCTCTCAAAAGGTTCCGTCTGGCAGTCGCCCACACTTTGGCACAAGTCAACCAGCCACCATCCAAAGTTGGATGACCACCATTCTCCTCTCCACCACACATGTCATCTCAGAAAAGATCCAGCACTCCAAGACCCTTTCAGCCACAACCAGATGTCCGATATGACAACTGTGGACATTTGCCACAGGCTGTGCAACCTCTGTCCAAAGGGAGTATCAAGATCGAAATGCCGGAAATGCAGTGTATTTATGTGTTTAAATGCAAAGCAGGGATGCTTCACAGCATACCATCAGAAATAGTGTATTTAGAGTGTAAAGTGCTGTTGCACCCTTGACCAAAATCGTTAGTGCAGTTGCAACACATGTCAAAAGCCCTTTGTGCGGTTGCACAACCACAAAAAAAGATTTGTACTATTGCCATTAAATATTAGGCATGTAAGCCTTAAGAATGAACAAATTCTATTAATTTCTTGAACAAAACTATTCCTTTATTGGACTTGTTCTCAATGGTTTTGTATACATAAAATGTACATGGTACGTTTATTATGAACAGACCTCTCAACCGTTTGGTAGAGGCCTATATCTAAAAAACTGTGGAGTCTGAGTTTGGAAAAACAGTTGATTGTTGTTATTGTTATCCTAATTAAGCAATAAATGCAAATAATTATTTTATTTTTTTCTTGGTGGACCTTAAAGGGTTAAACACGGGGTAGCTGTATTATGGTGTAGATATATTTATCTTTAGTTGGGGAAGTAGTTGATGGATGAAGAGTAAAATACCCTGAGAAAAAATCCTGACACTAAGATTTTGGCAAATGTTCAACTTCCAACAGGGAACGACATCCAACAACATCCAGAGCCAGTCAAGAGGAATGAGTTAGGAAAAAGTTTAAGATACTTGGAGGCTGATTGGTCACGTTTATTTAAGATTTTTTTCCAGCTTTGATCCTGTGTTTGGGAAAGTGACCGCCTGGCCGTTTCCAGCCTTCTGTCGCTATGATTTAAAACTTTCACGGCTAAAATGGGAAACGGATATCACAAGGCAAACGTTGTCCCATGTCAGCTTTACTCACCCTCAGACAGACATGGACAGGCAGACTGGGAGTAGTTATCGCCGAGACTAGGCTGGAAATAACAACTAATTCACCGTGAGAGACCAGCGTGGTTACTGGTGAGCTGCTTGGAGAAGTCACTGTCCTATTTTAGGCTTATATATCTGTCCAATCAGAAACGAGTTCAAATGAGATCATAGAATGTATTATTGGCTCCCTCCCACCTGTTTAACTGAATCCTTAGAAAATATCCGTAGGGTGAATTGTAAAACTGTATTGAAAACAACAAAAATCTTTTTTAAGATGGTGGTAAAACCCACAAAAAAGCTTTATTTTTTATTTATTTTTGTGTTTTTTTCCCACTCTGTGTGGACAATTATGAGACATGTAATTTTTAGGATTATTTTTATTCATCACTAGTTTAAGTGTTTTATTATGGCTTAAGCATCCCGCTGTGACTTTTTGACTTTAGGGCGTCAATTAAATCTACATCTACAATATACCGTCAACAGAATCTATAGTCCATCTGAAAAATCAGCCAATCGGTGCATTGGATTGAGTGAAATATTTTTTCATCCTTCCACAACATCTCTACTTTTCTAATCCCCCATTTAAAGAGATAAAAGCTTTTGTTAATAATGTTAAAGCCACAATTTAAGAGTTTCGACAAATATTTGTGCACTAAGTTACTGTTATTGTAAATCTTGTCAAATAAACAGTATTTACCCTTTCAGATTTATTTTATTTTGCTTATTTATCAACTTCAGTGTTAATTACTAAGGAAAAAGCATATCCAATCCAACCTATGCCTATTTATCATAAGAATCAGCAAAAGGACTAGGACTTTTCGATCCAGAACCATTGCTTTGGTGGTGGTTGACAAGTTTTGATGAAGCATCATCACCAACTGGAATAGGGAGTGGCTCAGAATACCAAATTGCTTAAAATATTAGGGAACACTAAAAAATAATCAAGGTAATTTACGGATCTGATTTTGATATAAGCAAAAAACAATACAAATATTTTCTTAGGGGTGGGCAACATGGATAAGAAATGTCATCACGCTCTCTTGTGGTACTATAAAAAAGTTAGATAAAGAAGTCTGTTTTCTATCACTAAACTGCAAACTGAATTTTTCATACCACTAATGGAACAAACGGTGAGAAAGAAAAGTTTTGATATTGTGTTGATAAATCACAATTCTTATCACGGTAAGTTTATCATAATAACAATGAACTTTATCGGATTAAATCGGCACCTGTCTCCCGATTTGTTTGTCTCGTTGTTTGTCTCTTGGATGGGCTGTCCTGAAAGTCATTTCACTCCAAGTTGTATTTTGTATGACTTGTATGTGACAGTAAAGCGATTCAATACTCAATACATCTATTTAAAATCTCCAATATAAACACTGTATTTGTCTGATTAAAAATGAATGCGCCTATCGGATGCTAAAAATAGGAGTAGTTTATAAGTAATTCAAATAATTTTTGCAATGTTAAAGATGAGGTATCTGAGTTTGTAAAAGTAAAAAAAAGAAAAGTTAACCCTTGAGTAAACCTATGGGTGTCCCAGTCTGATATTAAAATCTGATATCGGTTATATAGTAAAAAAAAAAACAATATCAACCTGCATATAAAATCAATGTAATCAATCCAGCACAAATATTTAATCTTGCCACCATTTCTATTGAGCAACTTTTATCCTGCATGTTATAGTCATAACTGTTTATATGTAATTATATATAAAGTAGAAATGTTCTGGAGGGATGTCAGCAGTGCGGCGGTACGTTTGGTTAAAGTTTAAGGTGTTTAAGTTGAGTCAAAACTTGTCAAGCAGAAGTTTCCCATTGTGGCACAGAATACAACCAATTGGTCAAATAATCGCAGTACAAAGGGCTTAAAATTCACATAAAACAAGATACGGAATTGAACAGAGCTCTAATGAGGTGAAAGACTTTTAGTACATGTATTAATAAACAAACAAATTTAAAGAGGGCTTAAACTACGTGATAAATGTATTAAAATTCACCTTCTGGGATTTCCACACAACTAAAAACAGAATAAGTACAATAAACTTCATCTCGCAACTTGTGCAGCAAGTAGGAAAAAAGGTGTTTGTAGTGTGAACAGCAGTGGTGCATTCAAGGGCAATCCGACAAGCTATGATTAGTTTCTCTGAATAGGATTCATGCCGATATTTTCCAGGTTAATATTGATATTGGGAGTATCGGGACACGCCTAATATAAACATAGCGTTGTTGTGACGCATCTAGCGTCTTTGTAGCCAGTCACTGATTTTATCTTTTGACAAAAAAAAAAAAGTGATTATGTAACTTATGGCTTTAACTGTCTAAAACCTCTTAAATTTTAGTATATTCATTTGTATGTGTTAGAACCAAGCTCATTATTCAAGTATATTAATAGTCCTGAAAATTTTGGGTTTGAAAATATAAATTTGCTTCTGTTTGTGTTTGGTTTTGTATCGGGTAATGATCAAGATTTTCAAAAAAAAAACAAAAAAAACTGTACTTGCATCTTTTTACAATTGGTTTCTGAACATTTTGTCACAGTTTTTTTTAAATAAGTAGTTAAAGTTTGACTAAACTAGTAGCATTCCTGCCTTGTTACTGTTTTAAAGTGTGCGAGGATGAGTGTTATTCTGAGGAAGAGTGAGTAAGTGAAATGAGGAATCTTTTTCTTTTTTTCCTACTGGATGAAGCACAAAGTCTCCTGGGAGGCCTTCAAATCCTCTCTGGAATGTGAACGAGTGAGCTGGGGGGTGGACTTGTCACCACATTTGTACCAAGAATGCAAATATTTGTGTGCAACCATGTCTTTTCAGTTACGCGTTTGGGATAACTTTGCTTTTTTCTCTTCAGTGGAACATTTTAATACTTTCTTTTTTGTTGTTTGTCAGAATAACAGCATCAAATTCTGATTTCTTATTCTTTTCTTCTTGATTCTTGTTTATTTACTGAGCAGTCTGTTTTAGACCGTGTTAAAGATAAATAAGCAGCTGCAGTGATCGTTTTTGTTGTTTTGAATGTGACCGTAATTGATCAAGGGATTTAAATGAATCCCAGTCCTGTTAATGTGTTGTACTGACCAGTCTGCTTCAGTACCTCCAATCAGTGGTTCTGCTAATTCTGTAAAAGTGTATAAAATTATTGAATTTAAATATTCACAGGTCAGTATAAGTTTTTAAAAACCTGTTTCCTATCCCAACCAGCCGTTAATTTACTCAATCATGCGTTCAATATTTTATTCTGACTGAGGCTTTATTAGATTGAGCTTCACATTTTTTTATTGTGAGACTTATGCAAAAGGAATTATTTTTTACATGTGATTTTAAAAGGGATTGTTTGTTTTTGATGGGGATTCTGACTCTTACTTTCCCAATTGTTCTCCTTTTTAGGTAGGATGGTGATGGCTGAAGGATCCCAGCGAGACAGAGGGAGAGTTGCGCCAACAGCAGAGGGGAGTCAGATCTTTTTGGAGCTTGGTGAGAAAATTTACTTTTTATTGTGTCACAATTTATTTTTTTCATATCGTCCGATCTAGATTATCGATCTTGTCAATCTTCCAATTTTAAAAGCATCTGTGCTGAAAACAAAAACAAAAAACTGGAAATTACCACAATGTTTTATGAAAATATGAAGCAAAAACAAAGGAAATTAAATTAGATTAACAAACAATGTATTTAAGTACATTTACTTAACAAGCAAATTTTAAATAGCGCCCGGACTGCTTATATCGGACCAATATGCGAGATCAATATCTAATCAGGACAAACACTAATTAATAAAGATAGCATAATTGCTCAGGCTTACTTGTAGCTAGCATTCTCATCATTGCAATGTTTTAACAAAGTTTTAACTTTTCCTGATGAATTAATGGTGTTTTTTGTCTGTTTTTTTTTGTTTGTTTTGTTATTTTTTACAGGAGAACAGAACTTTGATTCCATTTGTCTCTCTGCATATCGGACCGGCTGCAAGCTCAGATTTATTCAGAAGAAATGCAACCGTGAGCGTCGTCATGGCTAAAAACCGACAGTTTTAAGAGTTGTTCACGACCTAGGTTTGGAAAAGGTCAGAGAAGGCTAACTGGTGTTGAATCCTCCTCCCTCCAGTGCATCTGATCGACATTTACAACGTGATCGAGGCGGTGCGGGACGCTGGGCTGAATGTGGTGGAGCTCCACGCCGGCATCTCTGTCACCAGACTTGAGAACCTGGTTTCCTCGCTGTTCAACCAGCTCAGCAAACGCCTTCCCACCACACACATCATCAACCCCCAAGAAAGCACAGCCCTCCTAGTTGAATTCATACTTGCCGCCATTGATTGGTAAACGTTTGTATATGAGAGTTTTATTTAGTTAAATGTTATGTTTTGTAAAAAGAAAAAACCATGTGTTTTTGTCGTTCTAGTGAGCCGGAAAGCCGTCTGACGGTTCTCTCAGTTAAAGCGATGCTCTCTATACTTTGTGGAGGGAAGCTGGTAGACAAACTGCGCTGTGAGTACGGGTCGTCATTTCACATTTGGGTTCAAAGACTTTAAATATCGCTCAAAAATATTGCAAAAAATCTTTTTTTTTTATTATGGGTAAGAAAAGCAAGATATTGGAAAAAGTTGACATTACAAATATATATTGGAATATAAAAAATATCGGCTTTATATAATGCAAAGCACCTCATATTATGCTTCCCTATTGACAATCTTGTTGAAAATCTGAACTGGTCTGACCTCTTTTTCTGAACACTACGAGATTTTGGTCTGTATTTAAAGGTTAATTGTATTAGAAATGTACGGCATTAGGAAAGCTTGCACTTTAGATATATTGCTAAATATTTTTTTTCTTCTTTAATTCATCCTCATTAGCTGATCTCTGTAACTACAGTTCTGTATTCTGCTCTTATTGGTGAATATTAGACAAAGAGATACAAAAATAAAGATTTAAAAATACTATTTCATGTATTATACAACAGCAGCTATCCAAACCAGCTAGGCTCTGTGTGAAAAAGTAATTACCCCGTAAACCTAATAAATAGTTAAGCTTTCTTTCAAATAACAACAGCTGTAAAGTGTTTCTAACAACGTACACTGTGTCTTTTAAAAACTTTTAAAGCCCCTTCTCTTTCCAGAATTGTTTTACCTCAGCAAAAATAATCAAGTGACATAATCTCAGTCAGATGTGAGCTCAGGCTTTGACTAGGCCTCTCCCAACGCCTTTGAACAACTTAGAGGGGGACCATCCAGTGGCATAACCCAATCATCCTTGAGTTTAAGAGCGCCATGTTTGGATGTTCTTGCTGCTTGAGGGTGATGGAGAGCAGATTTACAACAAACCTATTTTGAGTCAGAAGAGCAGTCATTTACCAAACGTTTTAGCAGTTTTCAATATCTTTTTTGGAAAAGGTCCGACAAGCCTTTGTGGTCTTTTTTTAATCAGTGGATTTGGACTTCAAGAACCATTTTGATTTGCCTCGATTGAGGCAAATCAGGTCACGATTTCTCCATTCCTTGATAATGACTCTTACTATGGTTTTTAGGTATTTGAGTTTTTTTATTCAGATTGTGACATAGTCATTGTGATTTTTGAGACTTGTTTTAGCCTACTTGATGTTATCAGACAGGTTGTATTGAAGTTATTTCTTGATTGATCAAGTCTGCCAATAATTGTTGGTGTGGTGAGCAATTTCAGTTAATCACTGACTTTTTTTATATAAATCATTAACTGGTTACGGAAAAAGTGCCCCTCTCATCAACTCTGCTTAGTTTGATATGAATCATTTACATTTGACAAAAATTCAAATACTTTACAGACAAGTTTGTTTTTAGATATTTTACGCGCATGATTGACAGACAGCTATTGTGGTAACTCACAAGCCAAATATTATTAACGTTTGTGTGTTTGCAGATGTGTTTTCTCAGGTGTCCGATTCTAAAGGTGTCATGGTTCTGTCCAAGTTTGACGGTTTTCTCAGAGAGGCTCTTAAGCTTCCCACAGCTCTGCACGAAGGACCGTCATTTGGATACACGCACACTGTTGCTCGCTCCTGTTTCCCACAACAGGTACAAAGAGATAAGTTGCATCTTCTTATAAGGAAATATAAAGATGTTTGGTAGTAAAATTTCTTGGAAACTTTTGATAATCTGATATTTTTTGACGTGCAGAAACGGGTGATGCTCAACATGTTTCTGGATATCGTAGCCGAACCTCCGGATTGTCTCGTCTGGCTGCCGTTGATGCATCGCATGGCCAACGTGGAACATGGTACGAACAATTATACACAGGCACTCAATCACATTCAGATACAACTACAAAGGATCCAAGGAAGCCATCTACAATGTGGTCACTCTGTGATTAAAGCAACTCTAAGTAACTTTTCAGCCTTCAAAAAATACTTTCATAACTTTTATGATTATACGTCGACATACAGCTCGTTGAATGAAACCACTGTCATCGCCCCGGGGGGTCCGTATTGCTCAAAGCAACTTTGAGGAGGGTTGCAGGAAACCTGCCACACAAAACAACTAGAAATGTGCTGACTGCTTTACAGCATACACCGATTCTTAATTATCAACATCATCTTATAACATTGTTTCACAACAATTAGATTCATCACCTAATCACTTTTCATCCGTCACACAGCCACTGGAAACAGAAATGTACTTCAGTCCAACTACAGGTGACTGGGAGATCAGGATTTTATGACGCTAAGCGCTGGTGCTCATGGGAAACGCAGTCCTCCTTCAGGCAAAACACTACCGCTTTTGTCCAGACTGGCCGCCAAAATCAACCAAAACTGAAACTTTAGTGTTGCTTTAAGGACCTGGAGCAGTGAGAGACTTCACAGATATCAATTGGCACAGATTAGTTTTGGACCAAAAGTGGAGCATTTAAGTCTGCACACAGATTTAGTTATTAAAACTACAAACTACAGATCAGCCTCAGACCTTAACCCCCGAGACACAAAGACAATTACAAATCCGGTCTTCTATTACCTGACGAACATTTCTAGGATTAAAGAATAAGCAACACATTACAAATCTGCTGTCATTTCTATCAACCTTCCAGATTACTCAGGTCGGCTGGTTCTACTCTTATCTGCATCCGTATAACCTAAAATAACATAAGAAAGCAGCATTTCATATTTATCAAACTAATCTGGAAAAAAACTGCTTAACATCTGAAACTGAATTTGTTTAAATTACGGCTTGACACTCATTTGTTTAGAGCTTCCATAGATAGATAGATAGATAGATAGATAGATAGATAGATAGATAGTCTTTCAAGTTGTAATCGCTTTTATCAGCAGTTGTTTAATTTTCCATTTTATAATTTAAAGCCGTTTTATTCTGTTGCTAAGAATGTGCTAAACAATGTATACCAAAATTTTAAAGCACCGGCATTGGAGTTCTTTCCATAGGGGAAAAAGTTATAGGAGAGGTTAAAGTGAATTGCATCAGTGGCTATTTATAAAAAATAGAGGAGAGTAACACAGAAGTACTCTTTTGGACAAAAATCATAGATAAACAAGATGTAGAGCAAACTTGGTGGTTCTGCTAAAACAGTGATAGCTTGTTTTTGTTTTTACATCAGAATCTGCTTTATTCGTCAAGTTTGGGAAAATAATGGATGAATTTGTCTTCAGTTAAAATATAGATATATTAAAAAAAAAATGTTTTCTTTATTGTAGAAATTAATATGAAAAGTTTTTACCAAAGAGTAGGTGAAAGTAAATGTAATTTTGGATAATAATTGTACCTTTTATAGCTTTCACTGGAGGTTTTGGACGAAAAGATTAAAATAAATCTTATCCAAAAACGGCCTTGTATAAGTTTCTTTGTTGCTAAATCGTACATATATTTTGTATGTATTGGGAAGAGAGCCTCAACTGAACAGTTTCTGGATAATCTCTGGTTTGTTTTTCAGTCTATCATCCAGTTTCCTGCTCCTACTGCCGCAGCAATGGGATCACCGGTTTCCGCTATCGCTGCCTCCGCTGCCGCGGTTATCAGCTCTGCCAGAATTGCTTCTGGCGTGGAAACGCCAGCGGTTCCCACAGCAGCCAACACCAGATGAAGGAGCACTCCTCCTGGGTGTGTTTACTTCTGTGTCACACCAGGAAGTAAACATTTAAACTAAACATCTTTCAGGAAATCACAATCCATCTTATCCTCTTCTTTTTTCTTAAAAAGGCTTATAGGGATTTAGACTGGAGTGTTATTTAATACATATTTTTTTCCAGTTTATCCTGAGAATCTACATCTATCAGGCATTGTGTTTTAAAACCTCGATTAGATAATTACAAAGTTACAGCAGCTGGAGCGTAAAATAACCTGCCTTTCCAACAGATTCTTCTTATAGTCAATAAATCAAAAAATAGATTTTAATTATAATCTTTACTCTCTGAGATGTTTTAGTTTGCAGGTTTTTATCTCCATGTTGCCATTAGTTGTTTGTAAAATAGTTTTCAAATTAGTAAAAGTGCTATTATAATTACGGCTGAAACAATTAATCTGATTTATAATGATGCATCAATTATTGAAGTAAGCCAGTTTAAAGAATACGTATCAAGCAGAAGTTCAGTACAAAACTGTACAAAAAATATATAGATTTTGGATTTAAGATAAAAAAAACTGTCAGTAAATCTATTTTTTGTGTAATCTGGCAAAGCTAGCAAATGTTTATTGAAGGAAGTTGAGGAAAGTTTTAATTGTTTTTGCCATTTAGACGTCAGAATATTTGATATAATATTTACGTAATTAGAATTATTGTTTATCTGAAAATGAACTAAATCTGATGCTAATTATTCAGTCTATCCATAAATTCATTCATCCATACATCTATAGTTTTATCCAATGTCCATTCATTTATAAAGTTTCTTTGGATAAAAGCATCTGCTAAATGCATAAACATAACTTCATCCATCCGTTTATGAAGTCACTCATCCATCCATCGATTAATCCATCCGTCCATAGTTTCATCCAATGTCCATTCCTCCATAACTTCATCCATACCTCCATAACCTCATCCATCCGTCCATAATTTCATCCATCCATCAATTTACCATCCATCCTAACCTCAGTCTATACAGCTGTCCATGCATCCTTTCAATGTTCCATCCATCCACAGTTTCATCAATCGTTGTATTTTTAAACTAAATTAGAAATTGCATAAACCCCTTTATTTTGTCTTACAGTCAAAAAGTTAAAACGTTTTTTTAGGTTTGCAAGTAAATCTTTGTCTTAAATGTGAATAATTTTCAAGGTAAGAAGTTTAAAAATAAAAAAAAGTCCGCTAAAATAATAATGTTTGTTTTTTTGCAGAAATCGCCTGCGAAAAAGCTCGGTCGCGCCCTGAGCAGAACTCTGGGTTGTGTGTCCTCGAGAGAACCGCCTCACCCGATCTACCCCGAGGAGCCAGAGAGAACCCTTAACCTCACGAATATAGTGTATGAAAAAGAACATTTCTGTGAAAGACGCTGAATAACATTTGTTTGGTGTTACTAGTAGAAGCAAAGCACAGATCATCTCTGTTTTATATCAGCATAGGTCCTGTAAGGATGAACACACAATCCTCACATTAACATACTTTGATTAATTGCAGTTTTGGATGATTGCAAATACATTTTTTTGCTAATATCGTTCATATTACTTACAAAATGTGTTAAATTTACATCGACATATCTCATTTCAGATTTAAACAAATATTTTATGTATTTTTCCTTTACAATGGAATGAAACATAAAAAGCCTGGCTTATAATAGAACAGATATATTTTTTTTAAGCAAATGTTTAGCCTTCTTTTTATTTTCTATTCTGGCCCATATAAGACATTCATTTGCTGAAGAGAAATACGGATAGCATTGATAAACTCACAGAACCATCTCTGTAAGCATTGCTGCTCTCGCTCCGCCCATCGTGGTGGATAAGTGCTATTCGATGGTTGCAGCTGCAGACTGGGTCGCTTCAGACCTAAAGACATTATTCTCAGGGAAGCACATAGAGCGCGGATGTGAGTACGATAATAATGCTTTTTTTTAAGACTCATCTTAACTGAAACATTTATATTTTGGTTCCTACACAGATCCGTTCAAACTCTCTTTTCCTTTTTTTTTTTCTCTCCCTCTGTCGATCTTTGGCCTGTCTATGTTTGCTCAGACTATATAACGATTCGCTGTTGCATGAATGCACTCAGAACCACGTGACAGTCTGTGTGGGTATGCGAGTGCCAGAATGTGTGTCTTCTAATGGCGCTTTTCAAGTTTTAGCATTTCTAGCCTTCTTCCAAGCTTAAATCGCTCATAGTAATGTCTTTATGGATACATATGTTTGTTTTTCAGCCCCACCAGACCGATTGGAAACACCAACGAGGCAATGTTGCTGTCTTCGTCGGTGCCAGAGTCTTCCAAGAGGTAAAGAGTGACGCAAAAAGTAGAGAAATATTAACTTCTTACTTTCGGTTTGGGTTTGTTATGGTTAAAAGTCAGTCGAGCTCGCATTTAAAATACAAAATCCGTCATCATTCACTTCTCCTATATGGTATTCGATTACATCCAAACTAAGAATATAGCAATGACATGTATTATTTTAATTCCAACTGAATAGTAGGATATTTGTTTAATGGAATCTGCTACTATAAGTTGGACATTTGTTTGTGATTGGGTCAGGTAAGCCAGAAGGGGTGTAATATCAGATGTATTCATTTATGCTAATCTTTGAATTGGTGTTCATGTGCCTGATCTAGCAGCATGCAGTAAGCACCACTTTTGATACGATCAAGCTATTTATGAGATATATTAATTAGCCCTACGCCTTCCTGAAACATGAGTGGTATTGACAGCTGTCTGGTTTCCAGTACTACTTTAAAAGATGTGGTGTATGATGACAGATGCATAGTAGGTGGAGACTGTTTTTTTTAGATGGTTTTGATAAAAACATTTTTTTTCCTTAGGTTTGGGGTTGTTTTTTTTTGTTTGTTTTTTTTGCAGCTAAATTTATATTAAAAAAATAATGAAGTTCACAATTTCGTACAATTTTTAAAGTTTGATTTTGGCTTTCTCTAAAAAAAACAACAACATGAATTTCAAGGCTTTTAACAGCTAACTGTTCTCCTATCAGACATGTTTTTGAATGTTATTGCAATGTAAAGTATGACATAATGAACCATAATTGTTACAAAAGCAACAGAATTGCTCATTTGTAGAATAAAATGTATAGAGGCCGGAGACGGTAAAGAAAGAATTACCAATATTTAAATATAATAAGATATTTATTACAATGCAACACAATCATTAATTGCTGAACCTCCAAGACTTAGAATTTTCTTGTCGACATGAAGTCATGTGAATGTTTCCACTTAAAACTGTGAGTTCATCAGCTTGAGTCAACCAACCGTCTGCTTTTCTTTTTTTCTCAGTTTGGCAGCGGCTCAGAGGATGAACGAGGAGCATGCTCTGATTGCGGCGTATGTCAACCGCCTGCAGAGCGGCCCCTGGTGAGTAGACGCACAAACACACCCGTAAGGGCTTTATTAGTGGATCAGAGGAGCCTGGAAAGAGTTCAAATCCCAGCCTTTGGTCATTCTAAATGGAGTTTGCATATTATCCTGTGCAGCTGTGGGTTCTTGCCAGATACTCCGGCTTCCTCCCTCAGTCCAAAAACCTTATTGTTAGTTTAACTGGTGTCTGTGCGTGGTTGTTTCCCTGTCATGAACTGGTGACCCAGCTTCTACAGACTGGCACCAGCAAGGATGGATCAGTCTATTGATGGAAGGATTTTTGGATGGAAGGATTTTTGTAAAAAAAAAAAAAGGAATAAAAATCTCAAAAAGCATGCCGTTAAATTTCACCCAGTTTACAGTTGGCCTTCTACTATGTACTATAAAGGATTCTGCTTTGCCTTAAAAAGTCAGCCGCTGGTGCTCGCTTTCTCACTAAAATTAGGAAAATAATCCCACTTATAAAGTCCTTATGCTGGCTCTCTCTAGCTCAGAAAATAAACATTATAATACTCCTGTTAGTCCATAAATCGCTGAATCTCTTGACACCAACATTCATTAAAGCTCCGCAGTCACCGTATCAACCTTTCAGATCCCTCAGGTCTTCTGGTTCCAGCTTACTCTGGTTCCCCAGAACCAAACATCAGTTTTTATGATTGCCTAATTTTGAATGAACTCCCAGAGAACTACAAGTCAGCTGAAACACTTAGTTTTTTTAAATCATGGCTAAAAATCCACTTGTTAAGTGCACCTTTGATTAATAACAACTTAAAACGGGGATTAATAAAAATTGAGGGTTGATTGTTCTTGATGATGTTGATAATAAACTGATATGCTGCTTATAATGTTTTTTTTATCATTGTAAAGCACTTTGAACCGCCTTGCTGCTGAAATGTGCTGTACAAATAAACCAGTCAACAACTCATCATATGCTCCAGACACTTGTGAATAATCTATTCATTTAAGTGAGGAATGAAGCAGCAGGGAACAACCTAAATCATGCACCACATTGGGTTCTAAAGACCTGCGTTGCAAACCACTGTTATAGATGATTACCGCAGTCTAATGAAGCAAACAAATTGGCCTTACAACTTCTCGAATTAATTTTCTGACAATAATTTAGTGTCTGAAAGTTTCAAGAAGTACTTCACTTACTTCCAAGGTGCAGGAAGAGGAAGCGAAAATGTTTCAATCCAAGAACTTCAGCTATATTTCAAGTGCAGAGGAACCAACTTTAATAAAATACCAACGAGAATCCAAGATAAAATCGACATGTAAGAAGAAATAAAAATATTAAAATAAAAACACACACTCTTATGTAAAGGGAACCTTAGGCAAACCAATTTACACAACTGTCATGTGTTTAATTGAGGGAGGAAGTTGGAGTACCAGGTAAGAACCAAAAAATGCATACGGAGAACCTGTTAGCACAATGCAGCATCTTACTGCAAGAAATGTGGACATGGACCATTCTGATAAACTAAAACTATCTAGTTTTAACATTTTTGGGGGAATTTTCTGTCTAATATTGACAATTATTAATGTTTAGTTAAAAAATCTGACATGCTCTTTCGGCCTCTTGAGTTTTTTTATTTAATCTGTCAGTATTGAACATTTTTATGCACTTTTTTCTTAGTTTTTCTGCTTTTTAATGCCATTGTTTATCAACTAGATATTTGTGTGTTGCAGCGCTGTAGACAGTCCCAGCAGGCAGGACGACGAGCACAAGCTAATCGCCCGCTACACATCTCGACTGGCAGAGACGGAGAGCACAGGCGTGAGTGACAAATATTGTGTTTAACAATTTAAGCTGTGAAATTTAGTTAAAAGCCCTCATTAGAAAGCGTTTGTTTTGTTTTTATTTATTGAGAAAATAAAATAAAACTCCATCCGTGTGTGTTTTCTCCTAGATTATACCAACAAGAAGCATCAACTTTGATGCAAACAAACAGAAGAGGGAGCTGATTGCTCAGCTGGAGTGCAAAAACAGGTACAGATGTTTCAATTTAATGCAAAAAAAAAAGATTGACAGCTCTTTACCTTTTACAGTAACAAAAATCAATAGAACTTACAAAAAGTTAAACTCTAAAACAAATTTATTTTAGGGAGAATCATAATAGTAAAATAATAATAATTTATGATTATATTTAATATTATTATTGAAACCCCGGGCAGTTTTATATGAATGGTTCTTTTGCAAATGAGATGTGCAAAACAAAAAATGACAATCAATAAAATCCAATTTAAATGTTTTTTTTAATCTTTTTTTTTTAAATTTCCTATAGAAACAGTCCAATAAAATCCTTACATTACTGCTGTTACTTATATTTTCATTATAGATTTCTTTTATACTTTGTATTTGTTTTAAGATATTTTTAAATAGATAAAATAAATAGATTTGTAACAGTGAAGATAGCAGACAGGGTCAATACAGTTTCATACATGTGATCTGTTGTAAACTGTAAATCAAAAGCTGATTCACAGAGAAACTAATTTATTTGTACAGTGTATTAGTCGCAAATCAAGGAAACCGCTGACAAAAAGATGGCAGTTCTACAAATTATAATATTTAATCTCCATACCAAATGGTCAAGGTCTAGTGTATTTCTCAAATTTAGCAGTTGAATATCTCAAAGAGGGGCTCCCTCCAATAAATCTATCTCCTGTCTTAAATCTGTCTCTTTTTTCTTTTCTTTATACTTGTTAGTAAATTTTCGAAAACACAAAAAAAAACCTGAAAGAACTGTCTATATTTTAACCTGTAATTAGTCTGATTTCTTTGCTCACATTGAAATCGTACAAAAAATGTGCCGCAGACGTTTTGCAACACAAAACTCAGCAGCGACCAAGGTCAGGTCTGTTGGTCTGTAACCCTTTGACCTTTGTGATGATGAAAAGTCTTCCAATATTTATTCATGCAAACTATCTCCACTGACCTGAGCTTGAAGTACCTGACTGTTGCTTTGCAGATGTTTAGCCATTCCTCCCCAAATAATCTTTACATTAGCTATTATTAGCTTCCTTCTCCCATCTTATTTGTTGTGGAATGACCGCTATCTGGCTGGAAGGTAAACTTTTTGGAGATCTGTTTTCTGGTTAAATAACATTAATGTTTTTAGATGGATGGATGGATAGATGGCTGGATGGATGGATAATCTTTAGCTCCTTCAGTTTAGGACTCTGACTGTGCACCTTAAAAACTTTATTTTACTTCCAGTCAGAAGAAACCTGTTAAAATTTAGGGATTACTTTAACCCTGTCAGGGGTTATGAATAGTTTTGCGCTTAACCCTAATGTGTAGATTAACGTTATTAACATGATTACATTCTTTTTGACTGAAAAATATAACGTCTAATTATGATGAACATAAAGAAACTGAGAGATAAACGGGGGAGGTGGGTGTTTTGTAAAGGCTGACCGACGTGGTTTTTCTGATTTCCCAGAGAGATCTTGGCAGAAATCAAGCGTCTGCGTGTGGAGCATGACGCAGCGTGTCAGCTGAGCCCAGAGAGAGGCAGCAGCAACCCAGCTCTGCTGGCTGAGCTTCGGCAGCTCAGGTAACAAAACTACAACTGCCATTAATGTATTTATTTATTTAGCTTTGTCAGAAAGTTAACTTTAAACAAAGTGGAGAGGTTTCCAAATCAATTTAAAGAGGCAAAAATGTGATCTGGCACAAATGTTTTGGTTTCTCCGCAGCCTAAAGGAGACGTTGCCAGTGGCAGATGGCAAAGGCAGATGGTGAAATATCTGTGTTTAATTTTTTTCAAAAACAATCTGAAAACATGTTTCTGCTAAAAACAAAAGCAAGATTAAAAGGCTATTGATTATGGTAAATTAAAAATGGCTGACCAGGTTAGGTGCTCAGAATACGCTTTTGATTAAGTATATTAAGACTTATATGGAAGTACTTATATTTTCTAAAAGTCTTAACCGATTATATTATAAAATCAATGCAAATTATTTGTTTCACAAATTTGTGGCTTTCTGATAAAATGTGCTGAAAAGCAGCCACTAGGAGGCGCCAAATCAACATGGTTTTTTTGTTTTGTACAACATGGTTTTACATGTATCACGGAACATGAAGGGAGTCAGCGTCCTACCTGCATGATTTGCAATGCCAAGTTGAGCAACTCCAGTCTCGCACCTACAAAACGGAAGGAACGCTTCTTGAAGCTGCATGGAGATGGGGCATACAAAAACACAACGCTTGCTGAATTCAAGATGAAAAGAGCCAGATTCGATGGAAGGGCCACTCTGCCTGCTCTTAGATCTGTACCCATAAACAAACCGATCCTCACCGCATCGTACGAAGTTGCTTACCTGCACACTATCGGTGAAACACTCATAAAACCAGCGACGTTAAGATTGGGAATCTGATACTCGGAACAGCAGCAAGGTAAATTATCCCAAATTCCTCTTTCAAATGACACCATCAATGACAGAATAGAGTGCATGAGTAAAGACATCATGGCTCAAGTAGTCGCAGATCTAATTTCAAGTCCGGCAAAATTCAGCCTTCAACTCGACGAGACCACAGACATTTCTAATGTAAGCCTGCTTGCTGTTTTCGTGCGCTATGTGAAAGACAACATGATAAAAGAAGAGTTTTTATTTTGCAAGCCTCTTACAACAACAACTAAGGCAGCTGATGTGAAGAAGCTTGTGGAGGACTTTCTCAGAGACAACAATCTTTCATGGGATATAGTTTCTGCAGTTTGTACGGACGGAGTTCCAGTCATGCTGGGAAGAATAAAAGCTGATGCACCACACATCATTGTTACGCATTGTATTCTGCACAGGCATGGGTTGGCAACAAAAACCTTGCCTCCAAAAATGGCGGAAGTATTAAAAACTGTAGTGGAATGTGTGAACTATGTGCAAAATAGTGCTCTGAGGCACCGCATCTTCAGAGAGCTGTGTAAAGAAATGGGCGCTGAATTCGAGGTACTCCTGTACCATTCTAATGTTCGGTGGTCATCCTGGGGACAGGTGCTGAATCGTGTTTTTGCCATGCGTGTGGAATTAGCCCTGTTTTTGCACGAGCACCAACATTGTCATGCAGATTGCTTCAAAAATCCAGAGTTCATTCTCATTTTAGCATAAATGGCTGATATATTTGCAGCTCTAAATTATCTCAATCAGCAGATGCAGGGTGGTGGAGTCAACATCATGGAAGCAGAAGAAAACCTGAAGGCTTTTAAAAAAAAAAAAAACTACCGTTATGGAAACAATAACTTTGCACACTTTCCCCTTCTGGACGACTGTGTAAGTAAGATCGAAGATGTGCCTGGAATCTGAGACATTTCTGTATCCATGGAACTGAAGCAAACAATTGCAACGCATTTAGATGAGCTTGCAAAGTCTCTCGAAGGGTATTTCCCTACAAGAGATTCCTTTCCAGCCTGGGTGAGACAGCCGTTCACGTTTGATGTTGAGAAAGCAGATGCCAACGATGAATACCTCGACGAAATCATTGAAATACAGCAGAGCCAGGTTCAACAGCAACTCTTCAGAACAACAACACTCTCAACGTTTTGGTGTCGACAGTTGGAAAAGTACCAAATTATTGCTAAGGAAGCCCTGGAATTTTTTATATTTTATATTTGTTACAACATATCTCTGCGAACAATCCTTTTCGAGGATGCTGGACATAAAAACAAAGTAAAGGAACAGACTTTGCTGTGAAAATGACATGAGAGTAGCGCTTGCCAAGGTGAAGCCACACATATCTGAACTGGTCTCTCAAAAACAACAGCAGAAGTCACACTGATTTCGTTTTGTTCTTTGATAAAGGTGATGTTCCTGCACGTTTCATTTTGTGTACCAGTAAAGAAACATATACCTACAGTATGTCTTGAATTTGGAAAAAAAATCATATTTGATTTATCAATAAAGAAGGATTCGGTGAATGTGCATATGAAACTGGTGGGTTCGGTACCTCAAACAAGGTTAAGAACCAATGGATTAGCCATTATCTCTTCTTCAGTTTCTATTTAATTTATATCGCTGGAACAGAAACGAACTTTAGCATCATTTCGTTCCATGATTTATGGAGCATACAGAGCATAAAACCCTAATATATGTAGGATTTTTTTTTTACTTCAAAGTGTGTATCTTTGGGTACTTTTATGGCCAGTTTCTTGCTTCTCTGTCTACTCAGGAACGGATGCCTAAACTCTATTATTAAGACGATAAAGGCAAAAGAAAAACAGGGGTGCACTTTATCTACAAAATTGTCTTGCACCTTTATTTTGCACTAAGTATTTGGCAAATTCTGAAATGGGGAATGTTTAGAAAATCCTGTTAATTTTTGCTTTTGCCAGATCTTGCAGCACAAGGCAGAAATTTGGTTGTTTGTTTGCTGTTTTTCAAAATCGCTTCTGGTTTGCATCTGATGACACCACTTATAATTTTGTAATGTGGGACTAAACCATAGAAATTTAAAAATATATATTTTTATTAGATTTATTACAGAATAAATTAAATTAATTAGGTTGAGAAGAAAAACAGTTTTTTGCTGCTTTAACATGTAAAAGTATCTATTTTGACATCCTAAATCTTTGTTTGAATAACATCTGCTCCCCTAAAGGTTTTCTAATCAGTATTCGGTGCAGAAAGTTCAGTACCTGCTTCTGGGTCTTCCGACTCTTGTTCTCGTTTTCCATAACCGTTCAGGCTCGAGAAGTTGTCAGGGATTTGAAGCCTAATGTTTTCCCCATCCTTTGATCTCCTTTAATCCAGGCTCACGTCTAATAACTTTAGGGTTTTCTTTTTCTATGGTAAACCCAGGCTTCTCCTGAATTTGACTCGTTTTGGATGAAGCGAAGTTGATTTTCATCCATTAATTAACTTCTTGAGATCCTGATTATTATGTAATAAAAAAGTATTTTTTCTATGAAAGGTGCGGCTTGGTTCCTTTCATGTTGCCCCGTTGGTTTTCTGGCAGACACTTTGCCCTCAGGGCATCTTTGTGCTGCGGTTTTTGTTTTTGTGACAGTAATGAGGTGTTTTGGTTTGTGTGTCGCAGACAGAAGAAGGATGAACTGGAGCAGAGGATGTCGTCCCTGCAAGAGAGCAGGAGGGAGCTGATGGTACAGCTGGAGGGGCTGATGAAGCTGCTCAAGGTGACACTCAGTCTAAATAAAGAGCCCATGAATGTTGCAGAGGACAAAGTTTCTCTACTTTCCCCATTTCTCGCTGTTCCACTACCCCTGCTTCTTTTTCCTCCTTTAAGATTTCACCCTTTTTTGTGCTGATTGTTTGACCTCTCTCCTTTTTCCACTCTTGTTTCTCCCCTTTCTGTTTCTGGCGGCCATTGTTGTTGCCCTGTAGGATGAGGAGCAGCGGCAGGCAGTAAGTTTATGTCCGTTTCCCTTCACAAAGGCCGAAGTAAAACTGGGGTTTAAATCTGATGATTTGAAAATAGGTCGTCTTTTAAAGAAGTACAGCTGCATCACAATAAGGAAATGTTGCTACTGGCATTTATGCTAACTTTGATGATGGTGGCTTTACATCTAATGGAAACCAATAACTTTTCAACCTTCAAAACAATATTTTCATAACTTTTGTGATTATACGTCGACTTGCAGCTCGTTGAATGACGCCTCTGTCATGGCCCGAGGGGGTCCCAATCCCTTTAACCGGCACTAAGCAACTTTGAGGAGGGTGGCAGGAACCCCGACACATAAAACGACTACAATCGTCCTGACTGCTTTACGGCATACATCACTTCCCCCGTTTCTTAATTTCAACATCATCATATGATATTGTTTCGCCGCAGTTAGATTCATCACTTCATTGCTATTCATCCTTCACACAGACACTGAAAACAGAAATGTAGTTCAATCCAACTGCAGGCGACCGGGAGATCAGGGCTTTAATACACTCATGGGAAATCCAGGCTTCCTGCAGGCAAAACACTACCGCTTTTGTCCACTGGTCGCCAAAATCCACCAAAACTGAAACGTCTTTAGTATTTTTTTAAATCATTTATTTATTTATTTATATAACAATAATTTGTAACACATGTAGTCTCAAGGAACTTTGCAAAAAAAAATCATTAAGTTTCGATCTTGCATGCATTCAAATTGATCCTGGGTGTCTTATAGTTAATCAAATTTGGTTTATTATTCAAATTTGATTAAAAGGAAGTTTAGCACATTGCATTGAGTCATTGATTTCCAGTGGAGATGGTAGACAACAGCTTGCATTGTGGTGTCAACCTCACAGCAATCCCTCATACTGAGCATGCATAAAGGGACAGTGGAGAGGAAAATCTCCTGTTTAACAGGAGGGAACCTCCAGCAGATCTTGGCTCAGTGCGAGCAGGTGTCTGCCACGACCGACTGGAGGTTTAACGAGACAGAAAACAAAAATAAAAGCAGAGGAACTGATGTACTTTATTAGGTAAACTACAGTAAAATCTTAACAGCAGGAGGTGCAGAACGTCGAACTGCTGGCAACAGCTGATGTCAAAGCTAACAGAACACCAGATCAGGTGTAGCTTCTATGGAGAGGAAAACACTAACAGAAAACTAAAAGTTAACAGCTGATTGGATGACGACGAAGAAAGTATCAGAGGGAGAAGTGGTCAGATTGTCCTCCAGCAGTCTAGGCCAAAGGCAGCATAATACAGACGGCTGAGCGTCAAAAAAGGTCTCGGCTCTTCAGAGTGCTGAGAAAATGAGTGGAAAATTAAGTGTTGTAAAAAGAGGGACGTACTGTATATCCTCAGCCTTCTGACTTTTGGAAGCTGTACTTGCATGTCAATACTAGAAGCCTGTCTTATTTCCATCTCGTGGTTGGTTATGTAACAGTTTTACATTGAAAACACATTTGGCGGTCATTGAACTCAAACATATCACTACGTTTCCATGCCACGCTGCACTGATGCAGTAATTAGACCAAAAAGATTGTCAAATCAATCACTCAAATCAAAAATTCTTTATCCCAAATGGAAATTAAAGCAGCCATGAATTCAATGCATGTAGGCACATTAATACGTTTTTAGTTGGAAAATTAAAGAAATTTGTTTGTATTGTATAATATTAAAATTATCTGATTATTTGGGAATTTCATTAGCTGTAAGTTATAACCATCAAAACTGACGTAAATCACTCTGTATATGAAATGTATTTTATTTGTATAATTTTATTACTGAAAGAAAAAGGTTTTCGATTGTGTTATTTTTTACCGACATGCTTTAGTTTGATTTATTCACACTTGACGTCTCAGTTTATCACAACTGCGGCTTGCTGCTATTAAAAGAAAAATCTTTCTTATCATGTTTATATAGATAATTGTGTTATATTGTTTTCAATTTGACCTCACAGGCGCAGGCAGCCGGCTCGTCTCACGCCTCCCCCGCTCGACCGAGTCCGTCCTCCGCTCGCTCGCTCGGCGCTCCGTCTCCTCAGGCTCACATGTTCCTCCCTCAAGACTCGCTCGCCGGTGTCGGCGGCGATGTACAGGAAGCCTTCGCTCAAGGTACGATCTGGAAGATAACTCTTTTATTTGTGTCTAATTTTTCTAAGAATCTATCCGGATCTATACTTCAATTGTAACAGCTGTAGGACAAGTAAGCAAAAAAATCTTTGGATTAAGCGGGTAAATGGCGTTTTTTCGCTTAACGTAGAAATAAAATCTAACCATAATAGGACAAATCCCTTGAGTTAATCAAGGTTGTGGATTTTGGGAAAGTTTTGCTTCGGTCCTAATTCATAGATAAACAATGTAAAGTGAGTTAGAAATTAGCTCGAAATCTAGAAACTTTGGTTTTGTTTGTTTTTCAGGCCCAAGAAGAAACCTCAGAAACGACCTTCTGGTAGCCGCCGACTCCATCACTAATACCGTGTCCTCGCTGGTCAGAGAGCTCCACTCTGGTACGCAACAATTCACCAGTTGTTGGTCATAATGAAACTTCATTATAGTTGCTTGCTTTTATAGTATTAAAAAGTAAAACACTTAAACCCAAACAGATGAAGGCCGAGAGGAAGAAGAGAGGTTGCTAAATGGGAAAGACAGAGGTAAATACATTTTATACACGCTCCATTTTTGTTCACCTGCAGTCTAGAAAAATATTACTTCTTAAAAAATTCCTTTGCTTACTGTTTTGCTCCCTTTTTCTGTCCTTTTTGCTTGTCTGCATCTGCATGAAAACATCCGTTACGCCCATTGCTGGTAATTTTTTTAATGAATCGGTTTGATAAGTAAAACTGCGCCGATATTAGCAATCGATGTTTATTTCTATCTTGTTGCTGTTTGTGTTTGCGTTTGATCAGGTGGTATTTTTTCTTCATTTTTAACAGTCTTACTTTCTGTCGTTCGTTCTTGTTAGAATAAGCTCTCACTCTTTCCTGACTTGTTTTTGTCGCTCTTTGTTTTGCGCTTTCCTTCCCTCTTCACCTCGCTTTTTCTCTAGATCTTTCAACTACTCTTTCATACTTTACCTTTTGTCTCTAGCTTCCTCCCTTCCTTTTTTCCTTCCTTCTTTTCTATCCATCTCCTTGCATCCTTTCCTTGCGCTTTTCCTTGTTTTTTCCAAACTTCACATGCTCACTAGCACTCCACTGAGAGCTAGCTCCACAGTGTTTAACTGAGAAAGTAAACAGAAAGACAGATGTTTACCTGCTAGTTGTGCTAACTTCTCTTTCATGAACACATTTGTTTTCATCCTTTCCTTAATTTCCTTTCTTACTTTTTAGTAACAAAACAAAAAAGCCACTGACCTTTAGAGAGTCATTGACCAACACCAATATTACAGTTTGAAAGAAAGTCTTAAGTGAATAATTCACTTAATTAAAAGACGTTTATTTATGTAGAATCTCCAGCAGTCTCTTCAAAAAACACATTGTTGCTTCAGATATTCTAAAATGTTTAAGTCATTGGTGGCTTTTACTAAAGTATAGAGTTATACTTCTGAATGTCTGAGGAAAGGGTTAAAAATTATTTTGCTATACTCTTCAAATTGGGACTCCTGGTTGAGGACGCGTTTCTGTTTCTTGGTTTTGCTTTTGCGTGTTTAAAACTCGTTCCCTAAGCCGGCCTTTAAAGGCTCGAGTTCTCGTAGACGTTCTCTCTCCCGGGGTCTCTGCATATCGTCTCAAGGTGCTCCTGTTTCTCTGTAATAAGCTTCGTTAACATGCCATCTTATTAGCCATGCTTTATAAAACCCCTCCTTTTTAACGAGGGCCAACCTCCTGCAGAGAAGTGCTGGGTCCACTTCCTTGTCTCCTCCCTCGTCTCGGAGTTAATCGATACGACGCTAACCTGCTGTACTAATCCAACCATCGCAGAACAGTCAGACAGACAGAGACCGGGATACAGCTCCATGATCGCCTCAGTTGAGTCCTAAAGTTTAAAATAAGCCTAATTTTAACAGGTTGCTTGACCTTTTGAAGAAATGGCTACCGTCATGTGTTTTCGATGAGTATTTTATCGTTGCCGTGGAGAAACATCGGCTCGCTCTTCTTTACGGGATTGTTTTAATTCAAAGACATTGGATCAGTTTCAAACATGAACAGTGTGCTTCAAGTCTAAAACAACATTCCATGAACCAAAGACGTACCTTTGCTGGTTGTACTTCTGATTGTTGAAAACCGATTGCATGGTGTATTAACAGCCGGTCGTTTAGGTCCTGAAGAAGCAAAAGGCACTCCTGGAAAAGTTTCACCACTGTTTCATCTTTTCTGTTTTTGCTTTTCTGGTGTACCAAAGCCTTAGAATCCGTTTTGCAAACATTTCCAGACGGATACAACTTTCGTCACTAAAAACTAAAAAAGGATGTTAATTAGTCAGTTTAATTATAGGGAGGAAAATATATTTGGACGGAAGGCCGAGTTAATTTGGAAATATGCAGAAGTTGTATATTCTGTTTACTAAGGTTCTTTTTTATTTAAATATTGTGAATTTTTCAATAATCTTGAGTCTTATTATCAAAGTTTCTGTTTTTTTTTCTTTTCTCTTTAGCAGCTTGATGTGCTGTCAGAAGATGGGTAAAAAAGTAAGTATATACTCACCATTTTTTAAATGTCTTTTTCTTTTTTTTAGATACCAGATATTCTAAATGTCTTTCTAAAAAATACAAGCAGTTTTAATACTTTTTAATAGCTCTACATGTTTTTTTAAGCTTAGAAAGTAAATCGTTTATGGTTTAATCCTGCATTTTCATCAGAAGATTAAACAAACTCGATGATTTTATGACTCGGTATATTTGATAACTAGAAACAATTTAAATAAATGTATGATTTGTAATAAAGATTTTTTGCCTTGGGACGACTTCATAAATAAACGGAAATGAAAACTGAAATGAAACTTTAACCTACGTTAGTTTTTGTTTAGGCTGTACTTAACAGCTAGTGTTGGTTTTAGTAGGATCTGTGAAGTGAACTAGTTAAACGTTAGAAAAGAAAACACAATATAACGTCTGAAAGTTTTTTTCTTATTCTCAAATGCTTAAAGTGTAATTAAATGTAATTTTGCTTGGTTTAAATTTCATTTTTAGCGACTTAATTAAGGTAATTTGCTGTTTCACTAAGGAAATCATCTTCACCACCAAAGACGAGCGATCCCCATCAGAACTTCAGTGTATCTCAATACATTACGGTATGCAGTGGGTGGATTCGATTTTCTACGCCAATCATGATGCTGGACGCCAAAGGGCCGCTCTTGGTTTCTACTGATGTGATTTTTTATTTTTATTTTGTCAGGTTGTATTTTACTTTTGCAGTTTTGATTTGATCTTGCGTAATCAAATGAGGAATCTGAAATCTACTGATCTGTACTGTAGCACGTTTGTGTGAACTGTTGAGGTGGAAGAGGGTCGAGTAAGTGGGAGGGACTCCTAATGGAGGATGTGTTTCGGGATGCTGGAAGGTTTTGTGTTTTATTAGATTTGGTAGGATTTGTTGAAGAAGAAAACTAAAGGAAATAAAATTCAAGAAAGTTGAAAAAGTGAGAGGTGAGTTGATAAAGTTTGAGCACCGTGTGCTTAGTATTTATTTCTGTGACTTGTTTTTTGTTTTTGTTAGTTTTGCCATGTATTCATTCAGTTTGAAAGCTTTCTGTGTATATGAGAGTGGTCAGATCCTGCTGAGGCATTTAAGCTTTAATGAGCTAATTCCCACCATGCTCCCCCAGTGATTCTCTTAACTTCACAAAGTTAAGGACAGAAATCAAATGTCATAGCCCGACTCCGGTTCTTGCACTGTCAGACTGAACTCTACTGATTTCTGTCTGAACCGAGGAAGCGCGTGGCATTACGGCAGCTCAGTGTCGAGTCTGTACTGTGTATTTCCGGTACTTCAGTCGAAGAGGAGCTATCTGATTACTGTGGTGTGTGTGAGTGTGTTTATGTACATTATGTGTATCTTGTTGAGGAAAGCGTTAGTGCGAAACGTTTACCTCTATCACTAGGAAGAATTGCAGTGCCTTGCAAAAGTAGTGCGCACAGAATCTTTTGCTAAAGCGCATCATTTCAAGAAATTTGTTAAAATCAAAAATTTTAACAAACCCTTCCACTGAATTTCTGGTTGTAAGTTTAGGTCCTGCAGGGACATCTTCCCCCAATCTTTTTTGCAACCTCTAATAAGAGTTTACGCGTCTGGTTGACGTGTTGATGATGAAAAGTTTGTTTTCACAATAGTTTGAGGGGTTTGGATATTTTTGTGAAGCACTGTAAATATCTGGTTAAGATAGTAGCTGTGTCTTAACCAGGTTTGTGGGTAATGGATTATATTTTTTACAATCACTTCAGATTGTCTTTAATTTTATCTGTTCATGCTGTTTTTCTTCGTGAATTGAGTTTTTGTTTCTTAACCGATTCATAACAAGATCAACTCTATATGAAGGGATATCTATTTTTTTTCCTGCTTTTTGTTTATTTTATTATTAATTGTTCAGTTTTTGAAGCTTAATCCTTAAACCTTGAATTGGCACACATACCCTGTAGGAGGGGCTGAGATTTAAAAAAATTTTTTTGTTGTGGATACAACAAAGAAATAAAAACAAAGTTTAAGTCTCAGAATATTGATTTATTATTTAAGTATTTCTTGTCATTTGGGTTCTGACATAAAATTGTTCTGGTTGCATTGCCTTGTATTTTTATTGCTTGTTAAAGACAATTAATGACTTAGATTAAAATTGGGCATGTTTAACAAATAAATAATGTAGAAGTTGTAATTTGGTGCATTTGAATTTTTTATAAAGTAACCAAAGGACTACAGCAGCAGTCTGACATCCTGTACTTAATGCCAATGATGTAATTAATGTGTCTTTTATCTTCTAAAAGCTACCTGGCCAAGCCAACTCTTTACTTTGCTGTCTTTTTTTTTTTGCTTTATGTAAATTATAATTGACTGTTTTTAAGAGTTTGAGTTTAATCCCAAAAACAGCATGCAAAAAAACCAACATATGACCCAAAGATGTTTCGTTTCATTAGATTTTTAGCTTTTCAGAGTTTCCGCTTATTGTTTGAAGTCTGAAATCCAACATGTTGCACATCGAGTTTTTACTTTCTTGTTTTTCCAGCAGCTGTTTATGTTGTTTGACTGACTTCTTCCAACTGGGATGGTCACGTTTCCAGTCTGACCGACTGGATAAATGATTTTACAAACGAACAAGCTCGCGTTTCTGCATTCGTGTCTTAACAGTTGACTGAGAGCCTCGACTGGACAGACTTACTTAGACCCTGACATGAAAACTGTAAACACCCCCAGCTCTGAACTTGCTGGAGCAGATGAGACTGAAAAGTGTGCATCTGTGTTTCATCTGCAATAAATAATATTTATCGTCAAACTCAGAGTTTGTTTCTGTCTTCGTGACGAGTGGTTTTGATTCAAGACCTCTCAGCAGCATGAATACATGAAGTATGTTGTGAATTGCTTGCTTGCTTGTTTGTGACCTCGGATCTCAACTGTTTGACCAAACAAACCTAGGAAAGCAGTGGAACAAGTTGGAAATGAGTCTTCATTCGGTTACTGGAAAGCAATCCTATGTAATATTTCTAGAGTTAACTCATCTACTGTACACATTCGCTTTAAAGAATAAAAAGTTAAAATGCATATAAAAAAATAACAGCCTGGTATGGTTCCTGTATATTACAGATTTCCATAGTATTGAAGAATTTAAATTATAACTAAAAACAGAAGTATATATTTTTTAGATGTCTTTTTTTCCCCAAAAGAATCTATTGTTTGTCCTATTGTTGCCCGGGACCGGTGGTTGTGGTACTTTCACAACGTTACCTAGCCCTAGTCCTTGTGTTCCAGTATAAAAGCTGCAGCTGCTCATTCTTTAATTGATGCAAAGAGGAAGAATCTTTAAATCCCACAACACCGTAAAACTTTATAGTTTTGTTTTTATCCATGCAAAACTTCCTTCATTGTTTCACCCAATCCTGCATTTATATGATTATACTTTTCAAATAGGCCAGGTGTCTTTTGAGATTCATAATCCAGGAATAACGGGGTCTTAGGTTGTTTCCTAGCCTTCAGAGCAATAATTATCTAGTTTAAAAGGGACAGTGGGAGCATTATCCAAAGGTAAATACTACAAACAGTGAAATCTGTAGTAGTAATTTACGTTTGGCAAAAGCTGTGGAAGCAGCTGTAAATACTTCTGATTAGTTGCTGCTTTAAATCAATGCCAAGTAAAAGCAGAAATATCATTCTAACAGTAGGATAAGATTGAAGTCTCACATTATCATGCTTAAACGATGGCCAAAAATAAATGTTTCTTTGAACACCCAATAAAAACTTTGAAGTTTTAGTTTCTTCGTCGTTACTTGTTAGCCTTTCCTACAATTTCCATGAGTTTCCTTCAGAGGTCCAATGTGGGTTGTGGGCACGTCTTGAGGACGGGGTGTGTGAGCCATCGTCTAAATAAAGCCCATTGAGATTAGTCTGTTGTTGAAGACCTCCCAGTTAGCCGTAAATAACCCCCTACTGATCCCCTCCCACTATCAAACACAATGACATGGCGCTGTTACGACCTAACGTAGTAAAGATCGTCGTCCTGTGCTCAAAGGTCAATCTGAGTTCAAACTCTTCTTCACCGGAGAAAAAAAACAGGTTGCCAGTCCATCGCAGAGACGAAAGTACCAAAAAGAGACCAGTTAAACTCACATCCATGTTTTTTTTTTGACTGTGAGAGGAAGCTGGAGTACCTGGAGAGAACCCATGCATTCAAGGGTAGAACATGGATAAAGGCCGAAGGCCAGGATTTAAACCTGGGATCGTCTTGATCTTCTAAATAATTGATTAATGTTGATAACATGTGCTTGTTTAAAACGACAGTAAGTGAAAAAAATATCTGTAAATTGAAGTAGTACAATATTGAAGATTTGTTAGTGTAAAACAAGCTATTTTTGTGCAAGAAATACACAAAAACACTATTTGAGATTATGTGTGGTTTTAAAGAGACAAAATCAAAAGAGTCAAAGTCAAAAGTCAAATGGCATTTAATCATTGGTGCCAATATTTAGCATGACTAACTGTTAACCCTACTCAGAAAAGGAAACAGATGGGGCCTTATTATTGGTTAGTGTCTGGTATACTGTGATCATGTGATTGTTGTTTGCTATTTCAGAACCCTATAGCTGTTCGCCCCTGCATAAACTTTAATCTCTAGTTTTCCTGCTGAAGATGAACCTGCTCTGCTTTGCTATTCTGAATTAGCACCAAATTCCTGGCAGCCCAACACTTTATTCAGATAAAGACTTTTCTGATCTTAGCTTGCAGACGCCTATAAAATATGAGGCTGTAAAAAATAGACAACAAATAAAATACAGTTGTCATAAAATAAAATGTCTTTATGGAGGAAACTTATTGTTAAAAAAAGCTATAATATACTAAAAAAGAAACTCTTGGCACCACATAGTGATTATGTTTGGTCCCATTGAATGTTATTGTGGCCATAAATACCAAAATAGAAGATAGAGTATTTTACTGCTACTCAATAATAATATCAACAACTCACTGCAAAAGCTGAAGATGTAATAAAGTTGTCATACATCTTGTTTTACTTAAAGTCAGGAGCTGATGTAGAATCCAGTTGAAGGCCGTTTATAAAAATAATTGCTATTCTATTAAAAACATTCCTCATTCTTCTGTAATTAGACTGGATTATGCAACAAGCATCATTTTATAGAGTTGACATCTGATATGACATATAAGCATCATCATGGGAAGCATAAGATCTCTTGCCAATAAACTGAATAAGTTAACAGCTCTTAACCACCATTAAAGGAGGTTGAGGGAAAGGAGCCTCATCTGACTAAAAGATGGTTGACAATGCTAATTTCAAACACAAAAATATACTTGGACCGTTTTTCAAAACATTTCTGAAAATATGATGGATATATCCCTGTCTGGTTAAGAACTTAGAGAGATGTTGGAGTAGGGGATATGATCCTTACCCATTATGATCAATTAAAGAGATTTTTTGAACTTCCTTAACCAGGTCATAATATCATCCGTTCTCAGATGTGGCTATTAGGCTCTCTTATAAAAAAAGAAAAAATTAACAAGTCTGAGATTGTGACTAGCTTCAATGATTGACATGTGAGTTGTGGTTGTGTTTCTAAAATTTGACACTACAAAAGATTGATGCCAATACCAGGTGATTGATTATGGGTATCTGGCAATAGAAGACTGAACTATTCTATTCTTTGTTGTTTTGTAATCCTCTCCTGAACTATTTTTAATATCATAACATCTGGTTAACTATACTACGATCCCAACTTCCAAAACGGCAGGTTCTCACCGCATTCCCTTAGCACACCTTCCTGCCTGTCCGTCGGCTTTAGGACCCCGCGGAAAGGAAGGAGGCTGCAGCCTCTGCGGCTCGTGAGGGACGGAACGCGCACGAGCCGCGAGAGAAACACAGACGGAGCGGGGCGAGCGAAGAACGGGGGGGAAAAGGCGGGGGAGCGAAGGAGCCAAAGAGTGAAGGAAAGAGCGACGAGGAACGGAGGAAAACGGTAAATATGAGTCGTTACATATGCGGCTCTCCACAAGCTAGCCAGGGCTAAAGTCGCTGCTCGCGCGGTCAGGGGAGGAGAGCCGCTGGTTCGGCTGATGTGAGGACGGAGAGGCTCGCGCGCAGGGGCGACTGAACTTGAGGGTTTTCTCTCCCTCTCTCTTTCTTATCCATCTTTTTAATGGCGAGAGAGAAAAAGAACACTGCAACAAGACGAGCGTTAACCGTTGCCGGCGCTAAAGATGTCCGCTGTGCCTCCTCTCCAGGTCACGGTTAACCGGTAACCGTCCTCCGTTGCCAACAGATGCAGACAGACACATCAGCGCGAGGAGCTGTCCGCGGGAGCGAGCGGCAGGGGGAACGCGCTCGTTGGGGTTAACGGGTGCATTCGGTGTGAAACGCGGTCCCGTGAGTGTTGTTTTCTGTTTCTTCATAACCTGACCCTCTAACACTGATCGTGTTTACACCTCTAAGAGACGCGCTCGTGTCCATGATCAGCCGTGATGTGATTGTTTTTCTTATCAATTTTTAAAGGTTGTCTGTTAAAAGGCCGCCTGAGGTCGCTCCCGGTATTAATTGTCTAGTCAAGCTAGCAGAAACCACCACACTCACTGTGGGACTTTCAAAATAAAAGACAAGTCATTCCAAGTTTTCTCCACCTGTAGTCAGTTAAATGTTTCTACAGTCTTTATAACAAGTTATGACCTTTAACAACATCCTTAAATATGCTGTTGTTGTGTAATTTTGGTAATGTTTCTATTTGTTTCAGAGACATACAAATAAACAAACGAAAAACAAAACAAAGCAACAGAAAGTGTAATTAAAGAGTGTAATAGGGACCACTTGCAGATTTCTGTTCGATCACTGATCGGCCTGATCCGCTAATTTTGATTTTTGCCGATACTGATTTTTTTGAATTATCACAAAGTTACCAATAAAGAATTTGTTTAAAATTAATGGTGTCCCGATACAACTTTTTCACTTTCAATACAATACAAATATTTCAGCCTTCAGTATTGATACCTGATACGATATTGCCATGAATCATACATATTTACATATTACTTTTGTAGTATAAAATGTTATAAAAGGATCAAATGGGGAACAGTAGGTCGCAAAAATAGGGAATTAGCAAACGCTGTTGGTCTGTATACTGGATACAAGCTGCTAAATAATGGATTAAATGCTGGAACCGACTGCTTGTACTAAAATGCTGATAACTAAGATTTTAGATGTATGTTGATATAATCACATAATGATATGAGAATTTATCCCATGTTCAGCCTGCTACAAAAACTATTTCTCTAAACAGCAAAGTTAAAGTCTGTTGATCTAAAGCACTATTTAACTTAATTTGATAAAGTTCTGCAAATTTTGAGGATTTTTTGCCTTTATAGGCTCCTACCAATAAATCCTCCTCAGGAAAACAAAAGTTAATGTTAAAACACACAAAGTCTTATTGTACAAAATATTCAGGTTTATTTATTGTAAGTGGTTGGTGGATATCTATTTTATTTAATTTTTTTCTATTTTTATTGTCACATTTATTAAATACACAGCTTTCTGTAATAATTTATTAGATGGGAAGACTATAACATTTTCCAAGATTGTGGGGCTCCGGCCCACCCTGGATTTCCAGCTATAAGAATGTGTCATTATCTTTACGTAATGAATTTTTTTTTCCATTATGTCATGACAAACTCTGAACTTTTTTCTGAAGAAGACAAATTATCATAGAAGGTAATTTTGTGGCAGTTGAAAGTAAAGCAAATGTCGGCTTTTATTGTGAAAGAGCCCTTTCTGTGTTGTCACTGCCCAACTTTCAGTACCTTTACAGACCCCAGAGGTTTTTCTCTGCGCAAATATCTCTCCTCCCAGCAGTGCAGGCTTTTGCCTGGGCCTCCGACTGTGGTCTAATTTAAACCACAGCCGTCATGAAGCTTGGAACAATTTAAATCGCTGAATAGGGACTTGCTGTCGGAGCGTAAGGTGTACGCCTGTGACCTAAATACTCTGAACTTGGAGGAGTTTCTTTGGCCAGCAGCCTGGAGCTCGTACAGGCAGCTCCAGGGATGGATTATGTACAATTATTTGGTGCAAAGTTTCCATCTGCAGCCAATGTGTCAGGCAGACACATTGGCTGCAGTCAAACTGTGCTCTCATCCAAATCCCTATTGGGATCTGGTTCACTTTTTAGGAACGGATAAGCAACTCATTTTAGTCTCAGTTTGAGAGTATTCATATTGACATCTTCATGTGACAACTTTGCATTCATAATGCTTTGTATTAATTCAGACAATTGCTGTTGAAATATGCTTGTTTTAACAGGGGCAAGATTAAATCGTAAGACTGTTCCAAAATCTGATTTTCATGAACATAATAAAAGTGGAAAATCACCATTTCCTTTGTTAATATGCAATCTTTATATTTAATTAGTGAAAATCAGTAGGAAACACCTTTGAAAGTGTCAATCATTGCCGCAGGTTTGCCAGCAACTGACAAATCTGCTAATCAATAAACTAATCATTACACAAATTCTGCTCCTGAGAAACAAACAAATTTAAAATACGTTTCTTTTGGATATAAGGCTAAAACGCAGGATAGATTATTTTTTCCTGGATACCCAGCTACGAGTGGATGAGACTTAAAATTGTACCTGGGAGCAGTTTAAATCCCTCCCACTTTCTGAGTTGAAAGTCAAACACCAGTTGGTGTTTTAGTTGATGAAGTCCAGTTTACAAGTTCTCACTGCGAGTATAACGCAGTGTCAAGCAAAGACACGACAGGCGACACTGAAGTTGGGAAAAATAATCAGCAGCCATATCAGCTTTCAACAAGCAGCAACAGTAGAGGGAGGGTTGGACAAACAGGAGAAAGGACCAGAGGGAAATATGAGGAGATAAAACGCTAGAAATGCTTTGGAAAAGTTAGGGTGTTTAACTGTCTTAGACAGAATAGTGTTGGTGCTAAAATACTGAACTACCCAATGAGGTGTGACGTCGCTGGATTAAAGATACTAAAAAGCAATCCATCCTCGGAAAGTTAAAGTGTGGAGCAGTGTGTCATTTTGATTTGATAAATGTATAGGAACCCATTTTTTTTCCGCTCAGTCAAGTATGAGTTCAGATGTTGGTTCTGTTACCCTTGCAGGTGATGTACTCCTTTTTCGTTTATATTTTGAACCCTCCGACTCTGCCTGAAGCGAGACTGCTGTTTTCTGATTTTACAGGCATTGGGTGGTTTGGAATAAGGCTGCAAGTGAAACTGCTGACAAACATACGTTGAATGGTTTCTGCTTGCCAAAGGTCTGTCAAAAACAAATGCAAACAAATCAGGGAGGCAGTCTTGAGGGCTAAATATTGATTGTTAATTTTAAAAATAAACAACTTTTTCTTGATGCTCACTTAGTTTTGATCTATATTCACAAACTAACATAAAAACACTAATTAGTGCATAAAAAAGGGAAAGCCAAAGTGATGAAGTTACAAGGTCACTCAATGTTGACTTTTAACTAAGCAGTTCCCTTTAGAGCTGCACTTTATAAATATAATCAGGCTCTAATGAAACGTTCATTATGGTAGAATAATCTTAACACTAGAAAAGTTTCGGATTTAAAGAAGATAATTCTATTTTACTGTAAGCTGGATATCCTTAGGTTCATATTCCCATTTGCCTGGGAAATGAAATTGGTCTTTCTCAGGCATATCAGTCTAGCTGACAGCTGTGATGACAGCTACTCTCACTCTATTACTCTCTCAAAAGAACACCTGTGGGTGTTTTTACCTGTTACAGCTAGGAATTTGGATATTTCGCTTTGCTCCTGTCCATCATTTGCAATTCACTGAAACAAACACACATCTTGATGCACAGCCATGACTTAGCACTTGTGTGCACCCACATGCTTGAATATAGATTGATGCTTCATTCAAATTACTTTTTTGGTCGCTTGTTTTGTAATGTTTTTCTTTTCTTTTCTTTTTTTCTTGTAGGAGAGGTTTAAGGCCCGACAGAAAGAGAGATTTTTGACTTACCAGCAGATTGAATGAAGCTTCACCTGGTGTTTCTAAGGGCCCTCTCCATGTTCTGATCTGCTCAGTGTTTTTATTTTAGAAAGTTGGTTTCACACAGCCGATTCCTACTATGCCGTCCAACAGTCCCGCTGCCGCAGAGCCGACTCAGACGCCAGAGAATGAAACGTCAAATGATTTGGTAAGACAAAAAATTTTGCTCTTATTATTTTAAGTCAAAAAAATGACAAGAACTACGTAGCTGTTGTAAAAACAAAAATATTTAAACTTCGTCCGAATTTACTTAGGCTAATCTTTTATACGCCATATACTGTAAATTTTTGTCATTTTACACAAACTTTATTTTACTTGGAGTTACATGATAAATCAACGCAAACGATCACATCATTGCAAAGTCTAAGGACAATGATGCATGGTTTTCAAAATAAAAATGTGCTAAGCATTTGCATTCTAATACTTATACCAACCAATTGCCTTTCAGTAAAACTACTACAGAAAATTTATTTATGTGTAATTTACTTTCAGCATAAATACCACTTTTGATTAAAGACCTCAGAGACTTGCAAAACAAGGGTAGGACATGACTAACTGAGAGCTTAGATAAGGCTAACATTAATTAATTAGAGAAACAATAATTTAACTGAATTTTTTATGGAGATTCAGCCAGTGGTAGTAAAGGTTGGTTGCAAAACAGGTGTGTCAGAGGAATTTTTGGAGCAACAGCAAACAAACCAGGAAAGTTGAAACATGGAGTGAGTTAGGACACTGAAGAAAGCTGGGGAAAATCCAGTAACGAGGAATTAAAGGAACAAATGACTGTGGGAGAAGGACAAGGCGCAGGTAGGAATGGTCAACAATCAACACGAGAAAACACTGAGATCACTTGTACAGCCTGACTACCAAATGAGGTGAGACAACGATATGGTATCTTCTCCAGGGAAACTGCTGCTCTTTTAAAACCTCTCTTCATTAGCGTGATGAGAGGGATCAGCTGGAGCCACACCTGCCAGGCGTACCCTGAGGACTGTAGGAGAAACCACATATAAATAAACATACACACAACTCTGGAGACCTAACTGTACTCTGCTTGTTCCTTGGGCAAGTTTTGGGAAATTAGAAGAGATGCACTTGAAAGGGCTGGTTTGATCTGAGAGATGTGAAAAACTGGGTGGACAGAGAGATAAGAAAGGGAGCTTGAGGCAAGATGTTGATGGAGTGATAACAGCCAATAGTGAACAGAGCCAGAAGTCTAAGTCAAAGTATTTTGGAGACCAGACCTTTCGAATGGGAAAGTATGTGCGACAAAGAATGCCTTTTTAATCAGCGATTCTTTTGTTCTGAGCTGCGGAAGGTTGGAAGGATGCATTACTTTGTTTCCACAACCTTCAAAAGGCTTGCAGTTGGGTTTTGTTTGAAGGAAAGACTGAATGAGGTATTGTGGTCGGCAAGAGGGATGGTCGGTATCCAAATGATGCTGTGCGTTAAGACAGACCGGAAGTGAAGGAGATACGTAAATTATGAGCATATTCAATTTAAGTAAAATTAATGCTCCATGAAGTGGGGTTGGCGGCACAAACACAACAGAAGGTATATTTCAACTCGTCGTATGAACATTTGCAGTGTTAGTTTGGGAATGGAATCCAGAGAAGAGCTGGTGATGCACCAAGAGTGAAACAAAAGTACTTCAAAACAGGGGAGATGAAATGTGGCCCATGGTTGGAGATAATTTTTGTGGGTATACCATGCAGTCTTAGAGGCTTGAAAAGATTTGTAGTTTCATCTGATGCAGGGAATCTGGGGGGAGAGTGACCAGCTGACAAGCTTTAGAGAACTGGTCAATTACGGTCAAGACCAAGAGACTTAGTTTTGGATTTTGGGAGTCTATTGATGAAATCTAAAGCAATATGATATCAAGTAAATCTGATAACAGGGAGTGGCTGTAGAAATCAGGAAGGTAAACTCACATTACAGGTATAGATGAAAAGAAAAAATATATTCAATTACTTCTATTTTGATAAATGGCTACTAGAAGTACCTCAGAAGTAAGGTATTCTTTTGGCTCAGACCCAGAATGGATTGAAAATTGTAATCAAGGGCCCCTATGAACGGTTTCTGATTGAATAGTTGTTTAAGTAAACAAGTGGCTCAGCGACTTTTAGGTGGACTTGACAGGAGGAAAGTTGTAAAGTGTCAAACCACACTAACCTACCTCCTCAAAAGTTGGACAAGGTCTGCTGATTTGGAGGAGCTCTGGAAATGAATGAGACTTAGATGAGTTGGAACTGGTTCTGCTGAAATTGTTACAACTGGAATGAACAGGGGATGGCATGGTTTTGTTTTAGAACTTTCACTGATATAATTATCAATTTTTATGTTAAGATTTTATGGTCCATCTTGACTGGTCATCTTGTCCTTAGTTTTTATTTTATAAATTGCGTGATAGAAGGCTGCTTTGAGGACCAGACTGCTCCACCCTGACTTAGCCCCCTGGGTGTCTTATTTCCATGTTTAAGGTTCCATGGTCTTCGGTTATTCTTCTTTAGAGTTTTCTGGACAGAAAGTGTTCTTAAACAGTTTGAGAATCTCATCGGTGAGTGGCTGATGCACATGCAATGGAGGGTAGACGGGTTGCTAAGCAGTTGGACAAAGGTAAGTCATTTTCTTAGAGAAAGGAAGGAAGGAGCAAGGGAACCAGTTAAAGTGGTCCAGTATGTGGAACATAGACTTAATGAGGATAAAACAATTAAATAGAAGCCAATTAAATATCCAGGAGAAACAAATTCAGGGATTTAATAACTGCGGGAGTAGGGCAAGAAACGGGTAAAAAGAATTGACAATCATGCGTAGAAAACACTTGTAAGGCTTGATTATTATACAAGGTGAGACAACGATTTGCCGTCTTATACATGAACTCGCTCCACTTGGTGCCCCACCTTTCAGTATCACTCTGAGAAACATACGAAGAAATCACATACAAACAAACACACATGTCAAACAACTCTGGAAACTTTACAAAAAGAGACTCATGGTAACTCTGAAGGAAATACAGAGATGCAAAGCTCATTTATTAGGATTTCACTTGGAAAAAGAGCAAGAAGAAATTTGTTTTTAAAAGAAAGTCAGAGGAAGTTTCAATCGTCTTTTTACTCAAGTCATGTTCGGGAATTTTAAAATACATAAGAGGAAATCTCAGACAAAAGATTTGATTTTTATGCACATGCTCTGTGTGCTGAAAAACTAGTTCTGCACATCCCCCCGAATACACCTTCCAACAGTGAAACAGGTTGTTTGCAGTATCATGCTATGAGGATACTGTCCTATTTTGAAGAGTAAGGGAAAGATATCTTAAACTATTAGAAATATACCCCAACAAATCTGCTGCTATATTATTGTAGTATTTTAGTGTTTGTTTCTAGGGGCTTAGTGTATTTACATTTCCATTTCCAAAAATGAAACAACAGAAAGCAGTGTATTGTTTTGCTTCCATGTCCCTTTGGTATGCATGAAAATACATTGCTCCTAAGTAGATGTTGTAGCAATTTTGTTTTCAAATATTGATTAAAAAAATAAACAAAATACCAAAAATCTACTAATATTGTCACGGAACTGTAAATTTGACTCGAGGAGAGGTGGATTTGCGAGAAAGGAATACTGATTTATTGTAGCATGGATATGGAACAGAACATAAATAGAAACTGAATAAATGCGGCACGGAGGTGGCACAAAAAAACAAGGATAACGCAGGACCAGAACTAGAAAGGAATACAAACAACGAACAAACAAAAACATAAACAACTGAGAGGGGCGCGAGAAAAACTACAGGCGACGAAGCGACAAACAACGGACGAACTAAACTAAGGAAGAGAACGGAATAACACGAAAGGGGCCAGAGACCACCAAAGTGAAACCAGGCGAGCAGATTAGGGAGATTTACTAGGAGACGATGAGGACTAGCAGGAGAAGGAGCACAGAGAAAACAAGGAGAGGTAAGGTACAGAATAATCCAGTGGTGAGTGAATGAGGGAACCAGGTTTATATACTGAGGAGCAGGAGGTGGAGTAGTGGAGAAGATGACCAGATAATTGATAACAGGTGGAAAAGATAATGAGGGAACTCAAGCGGAGGGAAAACACACAGAGTAAAAGAGAGAGGCAGAGAAGAGGGACAGAGAGCAGGGTGAACTGGAGAACAAAGAAAATAATAACAAAACTAAGACTCAACCAAAATAGAAAATAACCTAAAGAAAAAATTAACTAATAATAATAAAGTAAAACTAGACAACTACAGCAAACTAAACAGAACAAAACCACAGATCATGACAAATATATCCATCCTGATGATTATGTTTCACCTTTTTCTAATGGCACTTTCAATGCTTCTTTATTTTTACACAGTGGTTCAGAACCTCTGCTGTTATTCTTGCAGCTTTTGGTTAATATTATACCTGCCACTTCTTTTACTACAGCTGTCATTAACACCACTACTTGGCTTCATTGCCCATGGTTAAGGGGCTTATTTCATCCAAGACACACAAAGCCTGGTAGGCAACTGAGAGTTTGTAATAATTAAACCTGGAGTTATTTATTTACATTCTCTGCAGACCATTTTGCTTTCCACATTCTCTGCAACATGTGGGAGACATGAGGGGCTTTAACGTTTTATCTATTGTACACATAAACGAGCACGAAAATGTTAGTATGCCATTCGACAGGTGAAAAATGTTCCTTTCATTTGCACCCCGAAGCGCTGGGCAGTCTTCGTAAATCAAGTAGAAGTTTGAAGTTCATTCTATACAACAGGCACATAAAGACCTGTCTCTTTTGCTTACTTCCACGCGCTAGCAGAGAGCCAAAGCAAAGTTTCCCTTATAGAGCTGTTTCTTTTAAACTTTCAGAGATCTCAAGGAAAGCCCCCCCAAATAAACAGGGGAAGCTGCCTTTTTTCAAGACTAGGAAATAGTTTTGTAAGAAATTCATGACATTTATAGTCAAATCCACTTGACATCACCTTATGTTTGCATTTTGACTATAGAAATACAGCTCTATAGGATCAGAAAACAGGTAGTTTTATTTCTTTTGTATGCTTTTAATCTTGTATGTAGTGTTCAAAAGCTATTTTAAAGATGTATACAAAATTGGAATGTAAAACTATAATAATCCTATGCTTTAAAAAAGTTTTTGCCTTTATTAAGTAATTTGAAGTAATATATGTTTACACTTTATATTCATGCTAAGTTCAGATGTGTTTTCTGTAAAAGACTAGTAAATTAATTAAACCTGGTAAAGAATAAACGTTTACAATTTATCCTGACTATTTTCTGTCTGGCTGCCAGTGACAATAAATATTACAAACTACAAAAAGACTTTGATGGCTGTCAAAGGCCTTGGGTGTAGCAATTATGTGTAACTGATCATGTGGAAAAAACATCCTTTATTCTGTCTCCAAACCCTAAAGGCTGTAATATGCCTAAATAGCCAGACATATCAAGGAATCAAGGAATCTAGGAATTTTTATTTGTCATCACATCACATGTGGTACAAGAGGTGGGACGAAATTCTAATCCCCCGGTCCAGTTTACACCCTGATAGCAATTTTAAATAATATAATAAAATATAAGAACTATGCGAGAATAGACATATGTCCACAATGGCAAAGTGTTTTATTAGGCTATGAGTATATATTAAAAAAACATTTTCATTATTGTTTTTTATCTTTCCAATTAAACCTTTAGGTAAAAATATATATTTTTTAAATGACTTTCTAAAATAAGCATGACCTAATCCGAATTTGTTCACCTGATGTGAAAACGATTGGTTTAAATGTTAGATCTATCAACAAAAAAATTATTGAACTTACTGGTACTAGGTGATTTGATACAGTTAAAACAAAACCTTTAAGAATCTATTAAACATCTATTAATAATAATTTCACGTTTAAGTTCGCAAATACTATTAGTGTGTAATTTTCTAATTAAGCGTTTTTATTCACTATAATGGAAAAAAAATTGAACCCATCTATTTTTGTGCAGTTTAATTATATGTGATTCACATAGAGAACGGAGTTACCGGAATAAATTAACTTTTTAATATTATTCTATTATGATAAAAGGTTTATTGACCTTAAGTGGTCTGACATTAAGAAAAATTGAAGTTTTTTCTCATGATTGGCTTTGTTTAGTGACTTTTTTGCCTAAAACAGAGACATAAATTTGTATGCCATTTCCAAGGTGAACCTTACTCAGCACATGTATCAATCAAATTTCCAACCTCAAGAAATCCTTGAAGACCGAGCTCTTCCGAGAGTATCTATTGCCCTGAAAGATCTAAAAGCACTTATTACCTCAATTACCTTAATTAGCACTCAGTGTATGGTACTTGGGGCTTGTGTGTTTACCTAAATCCTGTAAATGAGTGTCATCATTAATATTAAATCCTCTCATAGCATATTGCAGGTAAATTGCGTCGTAGTTCAATGTTAAACCCTGTTTTTGTAAGTCGCTTGGGATAAAAGTGTCTGTTAAATGCAAAAATGTAAATGTAAATCAATTGTTGTAAAGCTTCACTGTTGCGTCTCAAGTCCAGTCTGTTTTTCAGATAAACGCAGAGGTATTTATATTCCTCAACCATCTCGACTTCTTCTGCCATGATGGAAATAGGGATTGATCTGACCCTGTTTCTCATGAAATCTAAAATCTTCAGTCTGACAAACTTTGGTATGTCAGGTAGTCATTGATCCAGTCTTCTGGAATTTCTGACAAAGCAAATCCGGCTGAATTGTGTTAAATGCACTTGAGAAATCAAAGAACATGATCCTCACAAAGCTGCCTGCTTTATCCAGGTGACAGTGGGATTGTTAAAGCGGGTGTTTGATGGCATCTTTAACTCCAAACCAATGGCGATAAGCAAACTGCAAAGGTTCCTGGGATATGCTCGTTTAATTACACAGGTGGGCCAATAGGAATTTGTCCAGGACCTTCATGATGTTGGATGTCAGACCAACAGGTCTGTAGTCATTAATGTCTGATGGTTGAGGTTTTTTTGGTAGTGGAACCAGATAGGATGTCTTCAACAACAGTGGAACCATCTTTAAGGTTGAAGAGGTGTTGCAAAATTCTATAGAGCCGCTTTGCACAGGCCTTCAGGACTCTGGGGCTGACACCATCTGGACCTGCAGCTTTGTTCAGGTTCAGTCTTTCCAGCGGCCTCTTCACCAGACGTCTAGACAGAGAACAGTGGGAGGAGGAAAGGGTAGCAGGATCTCCTGATTTGGCTGAAGACAAACTTATGGAACCAGACGAGTCCATGACTTAGATAGAGGATAACATATCTAAGGTCTGACTGGAAAGCTTTTGGTCAAAGGGAGGTGGTGTGTCTGGTTGGCTGGGTGCAGGAGGAGATGATGGTGAGCTTGTTCCTGAACAAAACCTGTTGTAGAATGTGTTCAGCTCATTTACTCTGTCCGCACTCCTATCAATCCTTCAGTTTCTGCCTGTGATGTTCTTCATTCCTGACCACAGATCTCTGATATTGTTCCTCTCCAGTTTACTCTCCAGCTTCTTTGTATAGACCTCCTTGCTCTGTCTGTATACTCCTCAATAACTCTCTGTCTTTCTCCCTAAATGCTCTTACAGTTTACTTGAGCTGATGAAATTATTATTATTATTATTATTATTATTATTATTACTACTATTATTGTTCTCTGCTCTCTGTTTTTATATGTCCTATTGATAATTCGGGTTTGTTCCAGGTATTGGCATGAGGTCAAAACACAGAAGTGCCTCAGCTTGGAAGAAACTTTCATATTTCTTATTTTTTGAATAAAAGCACATTATCTTTAACCTTTAATGTTATTTGAAAGAGTTAAAAACATAAACAGTTTTGTTAGACTAACCTAACAATGTGGATAGACTTCTGTATGCTGTTCTTAAATCAAACGAAAACATAAAGCAGCTTTACGGGTTGCTGAGAGTATGACTAGCTATAATCGCAATTTAAAAATATAATAATTATGACATGTTTTTGTTTTTCTAATCCGTTGTGTAAAAAATACAATATTTAGTTCTGAGAATGTTTTATATTGGCAGATGTAGATAACATGTTATCTTCTTGGCTAGTTAATTGGTAGCAGAAACACAGTGAGAAAGCGTATGAGAACGCAGGAAACAAGGCCAAAGGAAAAACTAGAGTGAGATTGATCAGGAAGACATGGAGGTTAGGGGAAAAGAAAAGAGGACAGGCTGTCTGCTGCTGATGGGAGCCTCCTCTGCCTCCTCTGGTGTGCAGTCTGGTTGCCTAGAAACTGCCTAAAATAACCTGCAGGGAGACAGAAATAGACCCAAGATATACAGCCAGAATGGCCATTGTTGGTTTCAGAGTGTGTTGGCATACATTTTAGGGACTTAGCTTGGTGGGGTTTTTTTCTTTCTCGAAACACATATTTGATCACATTGTGAGGACAATATTGCAGTGCATATTGTTAAATGCGTGTAAATGTGCCAATGAGTGTTAATCGTGATGCAGACATATGCACCGCACAGCAGGCCAACAGGCAGAAAGCCATTAGTCGTTTTAGCCGGTTGCTAAGCTGATCGTCGGCAAACTGATCACATTGTTTAGTCAGCATCGCCACCCTGCCGGAGACAGTTGCTAAGCAGTTTCTGCACCTTAGCAACCACACCATTATCACCATATGATACCCTCTGTCCAAAGGTTTTCATTTAATTTGTCTAATAGAATACTCCATAATTATAGTATCAAACCTGGTTTACATTGGCTGTATTTTGAAGGCCATTTCTTTGCGGCTTAGTTAAACTTGTAATTAGAAATTTGACTTCTCCTCTTGACTGTTTTCTAAAGGATGTTGGGTTTATGCAGGTTCTTAAAGCAACAATTACTAAAACACTTTGGGCTGTTAAAAAAGTTTGGGCTGTTAGACCAGACAAGGATAAAATTTAGACCAGGCTTCAGAAAAAAATTAGAGAGGGGGGGGCATACTCCTTCAACCCACATTTTATTTGCCTGAAGTCTAACAGTGGCTCTCTGGCCATATATATATATATATATGTGTATATATATATATATATATATATATATATATATATATATATATATATATATTACTGGTTTCACTACAGCTGCCTTTTTTTTTTACACATTCAGAGCTGCTAGCTAATGTTTTTTTCTCTGGTCTTTTCATTTAATCTTTGCCCGAGGCAGAGATGCATATAACAAGCTGTCAAGTATGTATGAAAATCTCAAATAGAAACTATTTGCATGAGCCAAACTCCTTCTGGCTTCAAAAAACTCTCAAAGTGGCCCACATTCTCTCCAGCACGATGGCCCTTCATGAAAGTTTGGACTGTTAAACCTGAGGTTACGGCAGGTGCTCCCTTTTTTATTTGGCTCTTTTACTTGTCCTCTTGGGTCTTGTAAAAACATTGCTCACTCTTGCTTGGCAGCCAGTCGAACTGCATCAAGCTGATGTAAGAAATAGAACTGGATTTTCATTGGATAATTTGGCAAAGATAACCCTGTACCTTTTCTAAAAGGAAACCTTTTTTTATGGCCCTACAGAAGAAAACAATGTTGGCTGTGATTGTTGATCTATTATTAAGTAAGCAACACACAAACAAGTGACTATGGGGATTTCAGTGAAGCTCATTTTGGAGGTCACAAAACAACGAATAGGCTGCAAATAATTAGAAAGTGTCCTAAGACAGTTTATTTAATGGAGAATTAATTACTGTGACGCAATATCACAGCAGGTTTTATTTGACACCACCTTAACAGCTTGTCTATATTCAACTTACAAACTGTTATCATTGGTATGTAGTTTCAGGAGATCCCGGTTTAGTGTTCTTCATCGTGCCAGGACATGTACCTGGTTTCACCTGAATCACTAATTTCTGCTTACTTTTCAGCCTTTGGAGAAGCATTGGAAGCCTAAATAATCATTCCTTTTGCTGCATCACCTCTGTGTCATTTTATCCAGTCATCTTCTAAATCAGTTACATGATGTGGTCATCTGATTGGCCTCTGTTAAAGTAAAGAACCTCGCTGTTATTTTTGATCAGGATATCTCTTCTCTTTTAGCTTTTCACTTATAAGGTCCAAAATACAATTTAAGATTTTCCATCCAACACAAAGCCATAAATAATTCACTAATCATACGTCAGATATCTGATTGTTCCTATCAGAGGAGTTTGCTCTCAGACTGCAGGTTTACTGGTGATTCCTGGAGTTTATAAAAGTAGAATAGGAGGCAGCTCTTTAGTTATCAGCTCTTCTCCTGTGGAGCCAGCTCCCAGCTTTAGTCTGTAAGGCAGACATCCTGTCTACTTGTATTTCTAGACTTAAAACTTTTTTGATAACGCTTATAGTTAAAAACAACAAGAGATTTTTCCACTTGTTAGATAAGTAGAGTAGTAGGAAGAAGTTGTCATGGTCTGTGACAGTTTCCTTGTTGTATTTTTAGTAAATCTTAGTCGGTTCTGTATATTCAGTTCTCATCCTGTTTATATTGTGTTCTCTACACGTTTTTGTTTATGCATTCCCTGTCGTTTTTTTCCCTGCTGTCACTTTCACCCTCAGTCTGCCACTTTAAAAATAATATCAGCCCCATTTACTGTCATTGATTAGGTTCTTCCTCTCACTAACGGTATTTACGCTTTCATCCTCCTTTTCCACCCCTCCCGATTCTCCCTCATGGTTCCCTGTGTTCCTAGTTCCCGCACGTTTTTGTAAGTCATCATTATGCTAAATAAATCCTCTACTTTGAGACAGCCCCTGTCAGTGGTCTCTGGTCTCCCGCGTGGTGCCCTCCATCCTCTGAGTCGCTCACTGAACTGTTCGTTGCCTACTGAGTCTGGATTCCCACCGCAGATCATCTCTGGTTCCCCTCCGTCATCCGTCGCCGTTTGTCCCCATTGGTTCAAGATCACATCCAAACTCTTCAATAAACTTTGTAATTGTACTCCTGACAGTCCTCGTTTTTATGTGGGTCAGAAGCTTGAATAACATTATGACAGAAGCCTGATTGAGTTTGTTGATAAGTTGAACCCAAGATTATCTAGAATTGGTTTAACAACAACAAAATCTCAAATTTGTCATTTGAAAGGAAGATCGTTTTCTCAACCTAATTTTTTTTATTTTTCAGTGTTATAAAGGTTTGCTGCAGCCGTAGCTGAGCATATGCTTAAATTCTTCTATTCTTCAAATGTAGGAGCCTCATATAATTTACGAAGCCACAAATCCTTCATTCAGTTTGTCTGTCTATTTTTCAAGCTGCTGGCCTGGCGAGTGTGTTTGGGTTTTAAATTGTTGTTTTAATGCGGTCCGTCTGAAGACACCAGTGTTGGATTCGTTTAAAATCACTTGTAAGTGCTTGATGTGAGCTCTTTTTGATTCTGCACAGAGTGAAAACGGAGCAGATCAGGACAGTCCAGAGGAGGGTACGCCAGAGAGCAACCACAACAAGAGAAGAGTCGGCCGCCCCAGCAGGAAACGCAAGCAGCTGCTTCCGGTGAGTACTCACAAAATGGTCACTATATGGAGCTTTAGTAGAACGAGGGATTATTGTTTTATTTGTTTAAAAAAAATCCATCCACAACAATTGTACGTCTCTCATAAGAAAATATTGCTTTGGATTCCAGCCTCCAGACACTTTCAGCCTCAGTTAATTTTGTTTGACAGATACAATCTGCTCTATGATAAGTGTGGGTTGCTTTTTTGCCCTTAAAAGATGTCAGATTTCAGTTTATCTAAGAGCGGGGGGTTTCCCTGTGGATTGACTGGTTGCAATTGCATGCAGTGTGTTAACTCTTCCTGCACATGTAACGATAACCATGTACCCTCGCCATTATCAGTCACCAGCAAGGCTCTAACTCCCACATTTTCCCCTTGCTCACTTTCCAGTCGCATTCAGACTGCAGTTAAAAGCTTCTTGGGTAACTGTCATGTGATAAATTTGAACTTCAAGTGTTTAAAAGCTGACGTGTTATTTAAATGCTTAGGGATGCTGAAGCTTAGAGAGGAGGTGGATTTAAAACCAGAATATTTTTGTCCGTAAAGGTTTAAACACTAACCTCCTAATTAGCATGCTAACTAATGATCTAAATTTAAATTAGATTCAGCTTACTCCTAAATCGTGATTGAACATAATTGTTTTAGCAAAGCAAATATCTTATGATTTAGGGTAACTAAACTGTAAACCATTGGAAATGTCTTATTGTGCATTAGATTTCAACTATTCAACAGACTTTTACTTATTTTTGCTAGATTTGTTCATCTTCTACTGGAACATCTATGTTAAGCTTTTTTGAATTATTTATTTCTGCAGAAACCTTCTGACCCTTTAGAGATGGTCCTTTGTTGTATTTCTGGCTTTCAAATATTTTACACTATCAAACTAATTTTACCTTGTTAAAATACAAACAGCACTTATCCAAATTCTTATGTGAAAACACAGTTTTGCCCTTTTTTAAATCACAAAATGAATTGAGAGTAACCACATTTTTGGAAAAGCTGGTTGTAAAATTACTAGGCAAACCCAGATTCATGAAATCGTTAAATTTTTATGAGAACATGATGTAGACTGAACGTTTTCAAAAAGAAGCACATGATGCTCTAAAGATTCAAGAACATAATAGACACAAATCACAAAAATCAGCACTGAAAAAGTTAAAAGTGAACCACAATGATATCTTAACACTAGCTAAGATTGCATCAAGGACTTTGACGGAACGTGACAGAAGAAAACCAGAACGACACTAAAGCATTTGCCTTCCTCACTTGCCTCATTTACAATTGTGTTATTGATCAACGAAAGGGCAAATACTAAAGCTGTCCTCTCAGCAATTTTGTTTCCCTCCATGAAATATGTATATGTATATTTTTTGCTAACACAATCAGATGTCTGTGAAACACCTACAAACGACTGACGGCATCTTAAATAATACCCAGATATACTAGAAATGACACGGCGTAGCAATCTGCATCAACAGGAGACAGCCACTCTGTGAGCTGTTCAGTCAGATGTACCTCCCAAAAAAAATCCTTGCAGTATCCTGTCTGTAATTTGTTTTTAGTAGCAATAAAACAGCCTAGCTCATCGCTCCGATTATACTTCTCCCTAATCTAAACCATAGAAATTTTTTTTAAGTACCAGCTCTCTGCAAAAAAAACAGCATGTAGTGCCAAAAACAAGCTAAAAAGAAATGCAGCCATTAGTTTACCGTTTGGTTGTGTTTTTGCAGTGTGGGCAACAACAGCTCTGGGATAAAAGCTGTTATTCAGGAAAGGTTTTTCAACTACTTTCCTTTCCTTGGCGTGGACTTGTTCATTTTTTGGCACAAACTGTTTAGCTTGTGCCAAAATACACAAAATGTGCAAGAAGGTTTTCCTAATTGTTTCCTTAAACAACTACAAGTGTGGAAAACCTTTCACAGTTTGGGGGAAGACATTTAAGAGAAGTTAGATCTGAATTTCCTTTCCTTAATAACATCCGATATGTTCACTCAGACTAATTACAACAGTTTCAATTTAACACGAACGCAGAAGGAAAGATTGATACATGCTGGGTTGCCTGTTTCATTGTGATAAACTCCTTGTTATTTTGTTGGTGAACCTAAAATAAAACCTTTAAAAATATTATGTAACAAACAGATCAGTGCTTAAAGAGGATGTGAAAAAGAAAATACATCATTACAAAGTTGAAGATTGGTCTGATATTAACTGGCAACCTTCCAGTTTTTTCTTGTCTGCTAACATTACCTCATAAAAACTGTTTAAGAGTCCGATTATTGCTATAATATCTACGTATGTAGTGATTATTCAGTGTCTCTGTTTTTGGTAAGTCTTCATATTCATAGCGCTCCCCCCACACATTCATTCGTTGCTCACATTGTGCCTTTGAGTTGACCAAGCTGTTCATCAGAAGCTGCAAGTCAGCTTAGATCAAACACTAGAGCTAGACCGCCTTAGTTTTTTCCTTTTTTTATTCATAAAAAAACAAAAACAATGTCTGCAAGAGGGCAGGTTTTATCACGCTTTGATGTCTGAGCACTGACATGGCGGGTGGAATTAATGTGAGCCATGTCTCACACACACACACACACACACACACACACACACACACACACACACACACACACACACACACACACAACAAAACAAACACGTGAGAAATAAGTCTTCACATCTCCACCAGTACCTTTCCACTTGACATTCCATGTTAAAATACTATCAATCACTGAAAAACACAAAGGAAACTATCAGTTGTTTAAGCAGAAATATGTATACAAGTTTTTAGAGTGCTTCTTTTTTTTCCCGTCTTTGTCTGTGAGTTAAACTCATGTATGTGTAGAGCTTGGGGCTTTTACTTACTCATTCCAACAATGTTTAAATTACAGTAGTAATAAACTAACAAACAACTTCTGTCTTTTATGCGGTGGTTTTAGTCGAGAATCTTCACCGTTGGGTGCAGAGGCCTTTAAAGTAGCCGTAACCTTTCCTCAAGTAAAAGTACCACTATTTTAAATGATTCAATTGTAAAAGAAACTTCAGATACAATACCGGATAAATCATACAGACCTTTAATCACTGTTGTAGTCTGAAATTTTAGAAAAGAACACTTTTTAAGAACTATAGTTTGGAAAACAATTGATCAATATATTAATTATCAATGTGTTACATAAAAATTAAACGTTCTTAAAAAAAAGAAGAATAAAGTAAATCACAGGTTTTGCATTGTTGACAAGGATTGAACACAGGAAAAGACTGCATCTCTTAGAGGGATAACATCTGAAGTTTTATAATTAGACCAACATCAATATCGTATCGGTATACCTCTACTTTTAATTTAAAAATATACATTTATATATGGATTCTGGTATTTTTTCCTTATAAACAATGATAAAAAATAAAAATATTTACTCACTCCAATGGATCGGCACACTATCCAAGGATAAGTGTATATAGACTTCAGATAATTGGGTAGAATATCCATTAAATTTCCAAATTGTATTTAACTTTGACCGAACGTTAAATTTATATGGTGCACTATATTAAGAACAATAAAAGAAACAATAGGAAACACAAACACTACTTATTAAAACGTACCAATTCTAAATAGGCTTCCTTAGATGCCATTTTCAAAAGGAATTTCTATTTCATTAAACTGCGCAAAGTAACTGCATTAAATTATTATTTTTTTATTTGTTGATGCTGTGATTGAACCTACATTGGGAACAAAATATTCCAGCTATGTTTGGCACGCCATTAATCCTAAATTGTTCTGACGCTGAATCACAATACCGATACCGATGAAAGATACGATAAATGCTAACCATTAGTTGCAAAATTTCACAACATAAAGCTTATGAGCTGATAATTAAACAGTAAAAATATGCATAGCTTACGGTATTTAACATTGTTTTTTTGGCCGATGTTAGCTGTGTTCTAGGATATTGACATTAATCCGATAAGTAAAAATGGGCCGATGTTAACAACCGATGTTTTTGCCAATCTTTTTGCCGTTTGTGTTTCAGGGAGTGGACGGTATTGATCATGTGGTATTTGTTTAGTCATGTGACACAGATGATGATGCAGTACAAGATTGTGGAGATGCTTCTCTGAAGTAGTGGTGTGGCTGTTTCTTAAAGGTGGTAAAAGGGTAAATGAATATGTATAAAATAATTTTTATCTGTAAACTTTGGAAATTATTATGGTAATAATTCAAATAGTTATATTGACCAACAGTTTTAAATTGCTAAACATCCTTAGTTAAAAGTAGAATACAAATATAACAACAATAAAGTTCGGTTTGAAACTACTGTGATATTTATTCAGTGAATAATGTAGATGTTTGTGAAGTAGCCAGAAATTATATTCAGGTAAGAGTAGCACTAATTTGCCATTACATTAAACATGAAGGAAATTTAATATTTCCCACCTTTTAGTTAGTTTAATGTGTACTTGGATTAATATTTTTTTTTACTACACAGTGATAAATTGATTACATAGAAAAAGGTTTAATAATTATATCAGTAGGTTTAAATCCGTGAGTTGGGTTCTTGATTTACTTTTGGCACATGTGCAAATTTCTAGGTCTTTTTTATTTAGGTATTTTTTCTTTGCTTGAACCAGAAATAATTAAGCAAATCTGTGATTGCAGTATTTATCTAACAGTTGTCAAACCCCCAGGCTGGTTAATTTAGAAAAATGCTTTGTTTAGTTTTACTAATCTTGATTTACTTAACAGCTTGAGCAGCGTCTGATGTGTTAAGAGATCACACCTGGGTGCAAACAGACACAGTTTACATACAGCCTGACTATCTTGACAGAACGAAAAAAAGTTTAATAAGAAGAAGAAATGAAACAATGATTGTTGAGTACGCTGTCGGACAAAACGTTCTATGAAAAATTGTACGTCAGATATTAAAAGACTCAAAGGTTTGCTGCTGCAGCTTTGAGGCAACAAGGCAAACCTTTGTGAGCTTTGGTATTTTAAACTATATTATTTATATCAGGTTTGGAAATCAAGGAATGCATCTCGTAGGCCAAATATTTAGTGGCCATGCAAATCTTGAAAGCATGGCACTTGAAATTAGAGTTAGGCAAAAGTAGCGTAGGTTTATATCACAAATAAGCATTTTTATAAGTTCTGGTTTTACCTTATTTTTTGGCCAATGACTGTAATAGTAGTAACGAGGATGGTGTAAAGTATAACCACACTATTAGCTGAATCTAATTTGATTTGATGATGAAAGAATAAATAAAACACCTCTGCATCAAATGTTGACATTGTAAATATGCAGTTTAACATTTAGGATTTTTTCTTATTTCCTTTACAATCTGCTAAGTGGTGCATTGGAACCAGTAATCTTATAAAAAAGAGACATTTGTCATTAAGTCAGGAATTTTCAAAGCGTCATACAGAAGAAAAAAAAAACTTTGGATGGCAACGGAAAAATGTTAAAATTATTATTTTAACTATTAGGCACCTTAGGACAGCATATTTCTGTACTAAATAATATATAAATGTATCAAACAGCAATAATTATCTATTGTCACATTTATTTATTGAGTCAACATACTTGTGGTATTAAACAAGGTAATCACTAAAAATAAACAACTGTTACTAATTGGTAAAGCAACTGGTTTAAATTTTAGTATAAGCAGCTATATTTAAATAATAGTTTATGGAAAGCTTGTCTTTATGTTCATCATTATCTTTTTTGAGTTAGTGGCTATTTCTGGAAAACCACTGCAAGTCTAAAATTTTTAACTACAGTAAAAAGAAAAATAAAGGAAGTCAGTCTTTCCTTCTGAATTATTTCATAGTCTGACTGTAAGTGGTATAAGGTTCTTCCCTAGTGCTGTTTATACTTCAGACTTTGTGGCTGCATCCATTTTTAATGCCAGCCCATAATTAATGTAAGATGTTTAAACGCAGTACTGTCTAGTAATACTGCAACAGTCTGTCTCTTTGTAGAGCACCTTGTTGTGACGTTTTAAAGATACATTTTTGGCTTTTTAAATGACTTGATTAATAAACTAAAGGAAAATCTTTGTGGCAGTTTCATGAAATAACTTCAAAACAGTTGATTTTGGATTTTCTGTTGTATTTGATTTGTGTGTATATATACATACATATCTTAATATATATATAGAGTGTCTGATTCATTATTGATGATCATTTTCTTTGTATAGGAAGTAAGCAAACAAAGATTTTGACTGACTCTGATAATTAATAGTGAAACATATGTTAGATTGCAGTATAACACATTTATGGGAAAACAGTTATGTTTACTGCTTTTTACACGGAATTGGTGGAACTCACTAGTAAAGGTTTATAAAAGTGCTCTAACTAAATTTGTCTTTTATTACAGTAGTAAATCTGACATTGAAAAGATAAAGAAATGTAAAATTCACCTTACTATATCTGTAACTGAAGCAGTTTACAACTGTTTTACACATTAGTTTCTAAGTTGGATTAGGGTTTCAGAGTACTTAGATGTCCTCTCTGCACAATCTCTTGGGATTATGCAAGGTCCTGCTCCTTCTTTAATACACTTTTCAATGTGACTCTGCAGCACTGAGCACTAAAATGGACATGGAAAGGTTAGTTTTATTACTGCTGACGTCCTTCTTTGCACATTTTTCTTGTATATATCTTGCATTTTAAGCCAGTTAGTAGTTTTTTGGTGAAAAGAGTTTCAAAAATCACACATACTATGAGATTGTGTTGGTGTGACATGCTGGTAAAACAAGCGTTTGGTGCATAGTTAGCTTTTAATGGTCGCTGTTGCTAACAGTGAGACATAAAACATTTTATTTACCCTTCCTTTCTGTCCTAAGATTAACCTACTTAAAAGTGATACAAACAAATATCAGATCAATTTATCTTTTACTAATTGATAGTCGTATAGACTATTCTTTTGTGAGTTTATGTTACATTTTCTGCCAATAGTTGTTGGTGGGAGTTGCATTTGGGTAGGATGAACCTTTAATCTTTAGCAGTTACTTATATTTTGAATGGTATGTAACCCCCTTGAGCACACATTTTAGAAATATCTCAGTTTATCAAAGTCACAACAGAAACAGCTACAACACATTTGGCTCCTCTTTAAACAGCTTTTGTTGTGGTTTTTGCATCCATCTGCGCAACAATTGACTACTCGGTTGCAGATTCATTACTCATGGTTCAACTGAGGCCGTTGTTATTGTTTGTTTCTTTATTTTTGGTTCACAATTGTTTTATTGTTTGCTACATCCTACTCTCTGCTCTGCCTCCCATTGTGTATCTTCAGAGTCCCACCTAATACCGTATTGTGTACGGAGTTTAGTGTCCATCGGCTGTGGAGAAAACTTGGGTACTTTCCACACCGTATGTCATTAACGATCATGGGAGACTTAGACTCTGAGAAAAGAGGAAGTGGAGGACTTATTAGGTATAAAACGGGAGAAACATCTTTAGTTTCCAGTGAACAACTGCGTTAATATTCAGTCTGATTAACCAAAGTTATCATTGTGGTGAATGCTTGGTCATTTCTGTTTCAACTGTCATACTTACAAGCTGCATTAAGCATAATCTTGTTGTAGCTCCACTGAATGAACTGACATTCAGGTTATTACTTTTTAGTTTACCTTCACAAAAACGTAACTCAAACTTTATGCACCTGCAAATGCAAAGACAAGTGCACAGCCAGCTCACTCAGCCTGACTGTGCACTTCCTGTTCAGCGATAAGTGGCACATAGAAGCGAAGCGGCAGAAGATTGTCGAGTCGGTATAAATGAAAAGAAATCCAGGTGTTTTTTTTTTCCTCTGGAGTGTTTTTTTTTTCTTTTTTTCGGACCAAACCAGAGCTGAAATGAGTTTACATTCGACACTTGGCCAAAAAGACGACTGCGAGCCCAGATTCCTGTGTTTCTGCTGAATGTGTAAGTAGTCAGTTGTTTGCCTAAACGTTAGCTGTAGAAGCTTCTACAGCGATGTCTTAAATTGCTTAATGCAGCTTTAAAATGAATTTTGGTGCTAAACATCCTAAATGCTAATGCCACGTGCTCGTTTGTTTGCCACATGTTTGAGCTTCATCTTAGACAATGCTTCACTCATCTGTTTTACTCATCCCAGGCTTGCTTTCTGCATATTATGTTAATCATCTAAGTTAATCGTACTTATGTTTTACATCGCAAGTTTTTTTCATCCATGTGACCATGTGGTTGGACTCGTTTGATTTATTTAGTTAAAACTTAAGCTAAGGATCTTTTTCGGTTTTCCCTTTATCGTTTTATCTGTTCATTTCTAATTGACAGAATCATATTTTTGCTGCTTCTAACCAGTTAAGCTGAGCTATTGCACCATTGTTGGAATATTTGAATTATAAGCTGTTTTGTCATAACATAGCCAGAGTTAGTCTGACTTGCTGCCTGTTAGGAAGAATAAAACTAATTGGATGTACCGGAGATTAAAAAAACTCCCAGCCGCCTTTTAGCCCTGGATCGAGCATTAACTTATACAGCTGATACAGCAGGAAATTAGCGGCCTAATACTAGCGTTAGGATTAGCTGAATCAGTGTTGCACAATGGGGTATTTAGGGTTTGATGAAATTCACATTTGTTAAAAAAAAGCTTTGTTCTGATTGAGTATCAGTGTGAAAAGTGTGCTGGTGTGGTTCAGTCTGTCCTGAGGCTCCTTCGGTCACCTTTCCTGTGCGCTCCCTTTTACAAGCCTCCTCAGCTGTTCATTATAGCCTTTGTGGGCTTGTTAGTACGGGCTGATGTTGCTGTAGCCTTTAAACTTCACGTTTGTCGCTGTTCTCTCCTGTTTTAACTTCCCTCCCATAAAACCCCTTCAGCAGTACACGTATAAAAAAAACCCGCTGTCCTTTTAGAGCTTAAACAGAGAAAGTTTAGCAACATTGATGCCGGACAGCTAATGAATAAGCTTAATTAAGGTAGCTTTCGTTTATCAGTTTCCCAGCAGAGGTGGCTAATATTAATTTTAACTTAATGCTTTCTTACTTTCAAACCCAAACATTTGCTTTTCATCTCTTCAGGACTTTTATCTAATTTATCCAACCCTCTCTGATGTGCTTGTTAATCATCAACACTGGTACCAATTTCAATGCTTCCCACGTCTTTTCCAGTAGATTGTCTGCTTCTGTTAATGGAAGTCCTGCTTGATATAAATTACCTGCTCAGTGTTACGCTAATGAGGTTAGACTCATTGGTATGCGCAGGTTAGGTTATCTCTAGTTTGTCCGACTGTATAAAGCCTGCACAAGTGCACGTACGATCTTTGTTAATCTGTGGCCTTTAAATTGTCTAGCAAGGGGTAGAATGGCAGTTTTTCTCTGATCTAGACTTTGCTCGCTCTGATTCCCTCAGGAAATGGCGACCTCTAACCCTTGTGCAAATGCCCCTCCAACTCCACCCGAGGAATCTGAGACCTCTCCCTCTTCCCAGAAGAAGGGAAGGCGTCGAAAAACAAGGCAAACTGAAAGGCATCAAGGTAAAGCTTCATTATATTCCACTGATTCTGAGTCAAATAATCAAAATTTTTGGCTTTAAAAATTCATTTCCCCATTTTAAAGACTTCTTCTGTTTTACTATTGTGTCACCTCTTTTTGTAGTAGACTAATCTTAATGTTAAACAGCGATAACATAAGTAGTTTACAAACGCTAATTTTATTCATCATGCAAATCCATGAAATCGTTACTGTTGTATGAACTGGTTGCGTCAATTTTGGCTACCTTTTTTGCAGAAATATTTTTAATTGATCAATTTTACAATTTTAGGTTTTCAAGTAGGAGCAGCCAGTTTAAAATCACATCACAGGATTAGAATCGGGTTAAAGATGGGTTGTGGATCCTTATTCTGCTGTGAATTACATTTGAGTTTAAATTACTATTCATGATCCATCAATTGTAACAATACTTATTGTCCTGAAGAAGCAAAGATCACCTCACTAGACAGTGTTTGTGGTGCTGTGCTAATTTGAACTGGATGAAAGACGATGAACACCTTCTGTGTTGACTTTCCATATCGATGTCAATGGCTGTTTCTAATCTGTCAAAATTCCTTGGACCAAGCCATGACTAATTCTGTCTTAAGATGTTGTAGCCTGCTTTATGCTGTTCGACAAGTTCTTTTCAAGCTATTTCCTAATTCTACCAATGTAGCATTAATCGAGCGTGGCTACAGCTTGTAAAATTAAACAAAAGGTGTTTGTTTTTTTATTTTTACTGATTTTAAAGTTTGTCTCAAAGAAAGCAAAACTAAGAATTCTGTACAATGTTAAATTTTTTTCACTTTAACAGGATTGTATGTAAAGATTTTAATCAATTTCAATTAATTCCTTAGTTTTAACTCTGAGCCAAATATCACTGTAACTTTCTCAGACGCTGTGACTTCAAATAAAGCAGCTTTGACAGAGTGATGAAAACCATGACCCTTCCTCCTCATTAAACTTCTCGTTAAAACTGAACTAACAGCAGATTTACTTTTTTTCTCTCTTCTGCAGACGAGCCAGATGAGAGAAACTGCGACTCTCCCAGAGAGGTGGGAAAACTACTAGCTGCAACAACTTTGCTTGTGCTTATTTCTCCATGTTGAACTGACATGGTGCTGACTCTGGTGATGTTTGCTTGTTGGTGCACAGGAAGAGACTGGGAGACTCAGGAGGAGGTCAGTACCCAGAGTGACTTTCCAGGCTGGGGATCCTTACTATATCAGCAGAAGGCAGAAGGAAGAATGGCTCAGCCGCTGGAAGATGGAGGTCAGCTCTCAGTTTGTGTGAATGACTACAAATGTATTCACAATGCTTGAACCTTTTCACATTTTGCCACTTAACAAAAATAAACTTGAATGTTTCAATGCACACCCCTATTTTTTTTATTATTGTAAAAACATGAAAAATGTATCTTTAATTTCATAAGTATACGCAGATTTGTTTTGATCTGTCTGAAAAAGCACAGCAGTGTTTTGCATGTTGCTGCATGTCCACTCTGGAGTGTTGATCAGAGTAAACAAAAATAGAGTCCGATTTTAGAGTAAATGTACCATCTTAAAAGTTTTATTAGGTTATGTTGTACTTGTAGTTTTCTACAGTAGTGTAATTGAATCCGGTTTTAGCTGTGTTTTATTTTTGTGAAGGGAAAATCCCTCAGTCCTAAAGCAATAAACTAGGGAGTATCACAATGAGTGTAATTGGTTTAACTTCATGTCAAAGATTTCAATGTAGTAATTCAGCTTTATATTTACTTAATAAAACAAGACTTTTTTGTTTGTTTTTCTAATAAAAATGTATATGCTGCATTGTACCTACTAAACTGCAACCTTGCTTATGTTTCCACCACCTTAAAACTACGCTGTTCCTATTCAGTTTGACCATCTGGCATCCACCTGTAAGCTCTGAGTGTTAGTTTCTCTAAGGGGGAGGTTATACAATTGCTACCCGCTGCTTGGTACTGAATATATTAATTTCTTGTGGAGCAACAAGGTCAAGGCCTAGATTTACATCATAAATGATGCAAATAGACTGCCTACACATAATTTGCTCCATGCATCAGCTGTCCATGCATCTTAAACCCTGAGTGTATTTGATAAGTAGATAAAAAAAATCACAAAGTCTTTCCACAACAGAATAAAAACAGATTTCTCACACAAGAATCAAAACCAATAGACTAAACTTGAAATGTAACAAGACAACATAACAACAAAGACTCTTAAATGTACTGCCTAAACGTAGGCCCCTATCTAATTAGCTTTCATCACCGACATTATAAAAACATTCTATAGTCTACAAAGTAAGCATTCTTTGGTCTAAAACTGTTCTATTTGGTCTATGGTTAATGTATGTAATTGTATTAGTTAAAATACATTTTATTTGTATTGCATGTCCATTTATTGTGCAGTCCTGTTTTTTCAACTTAATCACAATAAGAAAAAAGCCTATTCAAATAATTTAATCTGATTAATTTGGCACATAAAGACTAAAAAAGTAATTTAACATGCCACCTACTGTTTTTCGAGGGGCTAGGCTAGGCTAATATTAGCTTTCTTTCTGTATATTTTGATATGCCTTGTGGATAATTTAGCTCATATTAGTTTTCTGTAAGGTTCCTGTTAATTGTGTATGGACAGTAAATACAGACAGAATTGTGATTCTGTTTTTTCTAACAATTAAAAGTTTAATGTTCTATTAATAATGAACAAGATGCTTTGCTACCATATGTAGAGGAGTAAGGTGACTTAATCTAGAGTTAATAAGGGCGCTGCTGTACACTTTGCTGTATTGTAAATGTTGAATAATTCAAACAAAACCTGAAGCAGAATCTCTGACAATCAGTTCATGACCTTACGCACAGGAGGACAGTGTTACAAAGCACTTTCCCAAGGGTTCAGATTCATGTTGCCTAGTCAACTAATGAGTAATGTGTAAGACCCTAATCTTACATTTTTCTTTGCAGAAAATGTTGTTGAATTTCAAAGCATATTGCATACAACTGTTACACAACCAGCATCAAAGCTCATAGATTCAAAATTGTTCTTGACACAATAACTTCGATGTAAAAACTAAAACTAGAAGGTGAAAAGGTTCTTACTTATTTACGCAGTGCTGAGTTATAATAAATGTGATATTAAAGCAATCTGCAAGACAACTGGGTTCAATTAATGACCAGAGTTTTTAAGATATCATTAAACCACAAAATATCCAAACTTATAAAGAAAAAAGTATTTTATATGTATGTTAAACCGGGAAATCTATCACCTCTGTTCTCAAAACATGTTTTAGTAACAGAGGAAACCCTGGACAGTAGAAATCATCATGAAAGTATTTGGTTGCTTTTGCAGAAAAAGGGAGTTCCTGAATGAGCATTAATGGGAGTCTGGTCATGATGGGAGTAGAGAAAGTTATTGAGGCTGTTTTAGATAAAGAATGGCGAGTTTGTGAAAGGAAGAGATGGAGACTGACTGCTCAGACTGAAACCACAAGTGCTTGCTGTTTCCTCTGTTTTCTGTTCGACCCTGTCCTCCAGCTCCCCGGTTTGGAAGGACGCAACATTAAAAAGCAGCTTGAGACATGGCACATTATAAATACCTTGTAGTAGAGTTTAAATTACTAGTTGGAATAAGTTAGTGAAATATACATATGGTAAAAGCAGACTCTAATGGGTCAAATTGATACCAGCCGGTTTTGCAGGCTCATGTGCCAGATGGAGCGAGTGAAAGAAAGACAGAAAGGTACAGCTTGTGAGCATGTTCTCCTCTCTGACTCATCATCAACTCTCAGGCGTACGCTAATGAGTAATGTGTAAGAGCTGTGAACGAAATCTAAGGAGCGCCGCAATGTTACCGATAGAAGAAGATCAAAACTGACAATTGTTAGGAAAACATGCAAAACGGACATTGTTGCAGAAATGTTGCAATTGAATCCCTTCCCAATTTGTTGTTAAGATGTTTTTGACTTGATTTAGAGGCTGAATATCTTAATTTGGCTTCTTAAAAGTTTAATAGACTTTGCATAATATAGTTCAAGGTGAGACCAAGATGCGTTTTGTGCTTCTCTGGGGGTTTGAGGTTAACTCACTGCTGCTACGCCTCCTGGAGAAGTACTGAGTACTATCGTGGTTGACCTACAAAAGGGTAGGCCATCTTGTACTAAAGGGTGTAATTTACCAGGGACAGACAGTCTGGCTGTACACGTAACGCAAAAACACATTAAAGGCGTTGTGTTGACTAGTTTGTTTTTTTAAGCTTGTTCAGTTTGTGGAAAGGCAAAATATCTAAATCAAATTTTTTTTTTTTACAATAGTCGAAAATCCTTCTATTTTCTTTGACTTTCCTATCAGAAACACCTACATTTTGCTTGGAATATTTCCTTATTAGTTTAGGGAGTAGATTAAACTATAATTAAAAAAAAAATACCAGCCTAATGGGTTTTAGGAAATGCTTTAGCAAAGCGCCTGGTTGTTGTGATAAGTAATCCTTGAGTACTCCAATGTTTGAATTGAAGTTGAATGACAGACTAAATACAGAAGGCAGAATGACACCAAGAAATCTTTAGCGAGAATAAAAAGAATAAAAGCGTGAACAGACAAGATCTTGCGGGGAAAATAAATGGGTGGAAATCATAACTGAGACTAAGCTGTTTGGGTTTGTGTTGACAAACTGAGGTAGCCAAAGATGACAGCCAAATGGAAAGAATATTTGTGTATATTTGACAAGAGTGAAAGGTGATGAAACCAGTGACTAATGCAGAGGTTAACGTGTTCCAGATTTCTGCTGGGAATTAGTGTTTTGTTCAGTCCAGTTGTTAAAGGAGAAGTGTTATGCAAAACGTGTTAATATCAAGGATTAATGTAATTCTTCCTTTAAAAAAAATACCTGGATGTTTGATTTGACTCGTTTGTGCATTTTTGAGAACTCCTGGAATCTTTTGTGGTCGCCATTTAGGGGCGTCTAAACCTACAGCTCCACACAGCTCCACCAGACTAGCGACAGGAGCAAGTAGTAAACTGCTTGATAATACCCTGAGTTGCAACCGGTTAAAACAAAATACAACTTTTCTAAGACTGATGAATGGTATCAGTGGCATGCAGAGGCAGTGTTGAGAAGACATGCTGAAAGAGGAGTGTTGGAAAGGGTAGGTACTTCTTAAAATGACACAGAGCAATTTTAAGTAGGCAAGAACGGTTGTGATGCAAAGTCAACTTTCTTCCAAGTTATTTTTTGTCATATACAGGAAACTCCGAAACTCTTTGTTTATGAGTCTCAACAAATTCTAAGTAATGGCTTATTCTTCTCTGAGCGGCCTTTCGGGCAACATTGATACAGACCAGCCAGTATTTGTTGTAGCGCTTTAGCATTTTCCATGTGCGCAACTCACCCCTTAACATGTTAATGTCTTGACTCATAAGCCGTTTCTTTCATCAAACTCAACAGTTTGGATTCTGGACTTTCTCATGCCAGTTATATTTGCATATACCTGTTTGAACAGGCCTCTGGAAATCGAATCCAAGGTTGAACCACACTAACTGACCTTTAAACGGCAAAACTTTCATATCATAAAACCACAGGGTTTTTACAAAGTTTATGTAAATATCAGGTTTCAGTTTTAATTATGAAGGCTTATTTATGCATGTTTTAGGTCTTGTCTGAACAAATCCTGCTGCCTAATCAACTCTCAACGCTTACCTAACCTTTGAATTCTGTCTGCCTAAACAACTGACACAGACAAATATCCCTAAACACTAGCCTTAATCTGTGTGTGTATGTTATCACTCTTAAAGCCTTCAGGGCTGGCGCACACAAAATCTTCCCGCCACCTTTTGGTGGCTGTCCATTGTTGTTCACGTTAACATCTGTTAAGGGAAAGGAGCCAGTAAATCACACACGTCACTGCAGCCAATCAGCAGAGAGGAAAAAAAGTTCTTGAGGGCAAATGTAGCTGAGGAGATTTTGCAGAAAGGAAGGCGTAGGAGGGAGAGGCAGAGACAGACGAAGAAAATGACAGAGAGGAAGAGAGCCAGGGAGGAAGGGTTACACTCGGAGAGCTACCATGTCCGGCTCGTAAGTGATGTCTCTTCATGCTTGTCATTTCCTGTATGTCGATGCGTTGCTGTTTATGTCTGGGAGACTTTCAGTTTTAATACTGGAAGGGATACTTTTTTGCCAAGTTCTCTCATGGGAATCTTGTTTTGAAGGTTTCCTTTAGTAAAGGAGTGTTTAAAAAAGTCTAAAAGCAGGTCCCGATTTATATTACTGCTTCCCTCCTTTATTAACTCTTGTTTCTGCTAAATAGCTTCTTTTTTTTTTACAGAGATTTACTGGTCTATGGAATTTGAAATTACCTTGTTTATCTTCAAAACTAAATTTATCTATCATCAATCTTTGTACTTTTATTCTGATTCATGCTGGTTAAATGTTTTATCTTTAAAGTGTAGCTAAAAACACTGAAGCAAGGAGCAGGAGTATCGCAAAAGAGCTTGACTCATGTGAAACTGCTTGCAGAATACGATCTTACCCGCAATAACTTACTGACAAACACAGTCACAAAAGCATGACTATGCAGATTGGGACGCAGGAAGTTTTACCTTCCCATCTAATGTAAAATACAATTTTCAAAGCAATGCATGCTTTGCATGTGGTCATTTTGTCCTTTTTAAAATGTAACGGTTCTGCAAATGTCCATGCATAACATGCATATATGTTTTATATCTTTTTTTATATTCTTTGGTGCGTCATGTTAATTGTTTATTATCTGCTGGCTTAGATTTATTAAGAAAATTGTCAATGCAAAAATATCAATGATACAAGTTTGTTAATGGTTGAAAAATTATACAAGTTACAAAAAATATATATAAGTTAATACATTGTAATTTTCATAAACAACCATCAGACGTGTTTAGATTTTCTTCATCCCAACCCACAGTTGCAACGGATGGTAATGAAATTGCAGTCACTCTGAAAAGGGCCTTGGAGATATTTTTATTGAAGGCTTCTTTTGTTGAGCAATGTCGGGTTTATCCTGAGGTCGGGGTCAGTCACGCTTGTAAATGGTATGGACTTTAAGAGACGGCTCATTGGTTAGGCTCTAAGGTCAGGGATCAGAGGTCAAGGAGGCGGCACTAAGAGTGAAAACACTGACCGTTCCAAGAGATTTTTCAAAAGTTCAAAGTTGTAACTCACAACCGTGTAGGTATTTGTAGTTCTCCTTCTTTAAGCCGTGATTTGCCAATAACTCTAAACGACTCGGTTCTGTAAGATTGTCTATAGTTTTCCAAGAGGAATCTTTTTGAGTGGAGTCCTTAAAAGCTGACTTCACTTCTCAGAATCGAATGGCTGATTTCCCTCATGGGTCACTCAGTTCTGCTCCTATTCAGGTGTGTTGAAGAAAGGTTGGTTGGCAAAGCTCTAAACAGCCTCTCTCCATTCCAGTAAAATCGCTTTGTCGTAGTTTGTACAGAACAACGTTCCAGATTGTCTTGCTGAAAAAATCCCTTGAGCTTCTGAGAAAATTTGTCACCTCTTTGCTCCAATACTAAATTAGTAGCAACTCTCTTCTTTTTGGTCCCGCATCCCGAGAGCTTTAAAAGCAAGTTTAATGTTGAAGATAAAATGAGTCCATTGTCTTTCTGTTGGTCTAAGATGAGCTTGTATCATGGAACCCCATGGATTTCCATGCATATGCAATAGATATCCTGTGGAAAATTTATTTTAGGCCCATTTGACTTCAGTTCCTCATGCTTTGTCTAAGAGGGGTGTCCTATTGTGGCTTTTATTCACAGGTAATAATCATAATGTCATGTCATGATGGACATGCTTGTTTATTTGGCTCACAAGGAGAAGAGAAGTCTTTTGCTGATTGTTTTTTAATGTGTGGGAGTTTATTTATCTGACGTGTCCAGCAAGAAATACCACTAAAACATCCACTCAAGTTTAAAAGACCACGTATCAATTGCAAAATCCAGTATTTGCAGTACATGTAAAACTCTCGCAAGTTGTAGGTATGCGTTACTTACTAGCACTTCTATCTAATTAAAACAATAAATGGTGTAAATTTCGAGTTGTTTCTGATTTCTTTTCTCTTTTTTTTTTTTTTTACAAAATCAGTCTAACACGTTCATTGAAGAAATGTTTCCAATTACTCAACAATCCATCAAGAAGTCATTCGTCTTAAAGTAAGACGAATGACTTCTTGGTGGATTGTTGAGCCAGCTGATGTAAGACGAGTCGGGATCAGACTTTCAAATATGATCCGACCCAAATACTGATGTGATTGAAAATTTATCACGTTTCTTTCTCAACAAAAGCAACAAATGAATTTGTGCTTTTGATTAATTCAAATAGAGATGTTTAACAGAACTGCTCCGACATTTGACAACATAATTGATGCCCATGTTTAAGTGTGCTTGTATGTGTGCTCCATGTAAAAGGACCAATTCAGATTTTATGAGGTCAGAGTTCAACAGAAGCAGGGTGAAAGGACTTTCTCACCGTGGAGTCAAACTGAGGTGATCCACAATGCGACCCTGAAACGCTCGCTTTTACCCTTTATTCTATGTCTCCATCCTTTTCAGCTTAATTTCCAGAGTAATTCCCTACAGTTTTTGTTACTTCAGCTTCTTTCACACAATAATGGTTACATTGCAACCCATGGTTCTGTTTAGTGGGGGGGGGGGGGGGGGAACCC
>JAVLVB010000407.1:2162770-2191949 GCA_032876305.1 Orestias chungarensis | reverse complement strand
TCTGCTCTATGATAAACTGACCCAGTATAGCTGCTGCATTTCATACTTAAAGTTCTGTTCTGGCCGGCATTGATTTGGATGAACTCCCCCACTCACGTTATAATGTTATTATTAGAGTCAAATACCTAGTATATTTCATAAGATGTAAACATGGTTAGTTCTTTCTCTGAGTTGAAGCTAGAGATGCACAGATTCCCAGATTTTATGGCTACTTTCCGATCACAGATTATTTAAAACTATTGAAAACTAATATTTTCATTTTTGTCAGGGAACTATAAATAACAACCTAATCAATAGGTATTTTCGTTTTTATGTCCGGAATGAATTAGAAATTATTTACCAAATTAGTAAAATAAATGTTTTCCGAAAAACACCCAACAGATCTCACAACAAGTGTTCGAGAAAGCCGTTTGTGTTAAATAGGATTTCTCAAATATTTCATTTTGCATTATTGTTATTTTAAAGAGTCTTTTGGAGCTCATGTTAGCAATTACCACATCGAGGTCTGTTAAGTAGCACGAATGTGTTCCCTTTCGAGTAAGCAGATCTCCTTAAAGGCTGCCGGCTTTTTCCTGCATGTTCAATGATTTAGACTCTTTAAATCGTTAAAACAGAGCCAGTAATTTGTTCAGCTTCCTGTCATCAGCTGGCAACCACCCCTTCATCGTTTCAGCCCGAGTGAACAGCCATCATGCCTCCTTGTAATATGTAGTTTGCCTTCTAGAAACTTCTCATATCATCATCTTTCTCCAGTTAAAAGCCGGTGCTTAAATGAAAGCTGTTCTGTTCCTTTTAAGTAGGATAATCAATAAGATTTTCAGTTTCATTTAATAAAGTACTAATTTAACTTTAAGCTTTTTTCTTGTTGATTCTGGATTCAGAGGTGACCTGAAAGCATAAGAATCTAAGTATGAGAAAGTATTTAAAACATTTGTAACTCTAAGATACTAAACATAGAATTGCGTTCAGATTTACATGTGGTACAACAGTTGGTTGTACAACTTTTTCTTTTAACAGTTTTATTTGGATTTTATAGCTTTCATGACTCTCTAAACTTGCTCCTTAGAAACAGCCTTAAAAGTTTGTCTTCTCATATCTTCTGTCTCTCTGGTTCATACACAGAGCTGGGCTTGCTCTGCTGTATTATCCAGATTTATCATATAATCCCGTTTACTCACTGACTCTTTGTCTCCCTCTCCCTCCCAGTTCCCAACATGAACCCGTTGAACTGTATTAGCACCGCACCCGTTTTGTCTGCGCTCACTTCCTGTTTGGTCGAACAAATAAAGGACTATTCCTTTTGGTCAGGTCTCGAAGGCCTTGAACTGAAGCGGCCATCAGATCGGCTGGGGGGGAAAAAATTGGGAAACCTTTTTGACAAAGAGATTTTAGATTAAGTTAGATTAAGTTCTACAAGTAAAATGCACAAGAAACAGAAACTTGAGAGTACAAAGATAACAAGTTTAGACAAAGACTTAAATGTTTAATTATTAAAAAGAAACTTTATTTTAAAAGATTTGCTGTTAATCTAATTTTACACATCAACCATAAGTGTTGGCTTCATTTTCTACCTTATTATAGCCTTATACCATTAAATATAGAGCATTTATTTAAAAAAAATATCGGAGAGTAGTTTTTTATTTGAGTCTTTGGTTAAAAATACATACTCTATTAAACCCCAAATTTCCTGAGTGGAGAAAATTATTTCTGATTCCAGGAGTTTTGCTCTTTCTCCGCAGGCGGAGCATCGGGGGTACAGGGGGGCGGAGATCGTGGACGACCGATCGGAGACTGGCTTTCAAAACGAGGAGGAGCCTGCCAGCCCGTCGCCCCCACCTTCACAACAACACACCGACCCGGCCTCGCCGACTGTGGCCGTGACGCCGGATCCAGTTGCTAGAGGAGACCAGGCCATGCCTAACGAGAATGAGTACCAGGTTAGATGCATGAAATAAATCAACAAAATGTTTTTGTTTTTATGAAGTAGAACAAACTAAAAGATTAAGTTGTACCATTGCAAAAATTGCAGACTCAACATATATTATATATAAATTATTGCATAGTTTGTAATCAGTTATTTAGTTGGTTACAAAATTTTTTTGGGGCGTGTAGCTCCTTCTGAATGGATGAGTAGAGCCAGAATAGGGGGGGATCCCAGAGTCTACTACCTGGAGGGGAATGTTTTAGGAGGAGGTTTAAAGGAGACGAAGGTCAGAGATTACCTGAGGCAGAGGAGCGTGAAAGGACTTGTTGTGGTGCCTCACAGCAAGCTTGAGTTAGTAGATGAGAGTAGGAGTGGTTTTTGCCAGATTTTCAGTGTGGGTGAAAATTTTTGCGTTTCGTTTCGGTCACGTTTTTCAGAACTTCTCTGGTCACCGCTGCTGTCGGCCAGGTGGGAGGTGATGAATACGCTGATTAGTCATTTGTTCTCTGGCATCTCTTTGTGGTTGTTTTTTGGCTTTGAAGACGAAAAGTTATTCAGCTTTTTCTTTCACATGCAAGTATTGGGCAAAGCCTAAACCAACTGAGTACCTACATCTTTAAATTCATGGTTTTACAAAAATGTACAAAACCTTAAAGATTCTAGTACATTTTGTCAGGTTAAAACCAGAAATAGTTTGTTGACAACCAAACAAACAAACATACAACTTTAGCTAAAAATATAAATGGTCCATAATTTTCGTGGTTTTCAAATAAAAACCTGAAAAGTGTGATATGTATATCTAGAAGTTGATAACCAAGAGAGTTACTGTCATTTGACTTTTAAGGACCATATTCATTACATTGTAGAAAAAAATTATTTTAGGACTTTAACCCCTTCCTTTCCTTTTATGTGAACCAGTGATTCTGAGAGACTCTGAAGACTACCTGTAAATCAAGATCTTCAATATTACTTTGATTTGTTCCCATTTTGACTTTTACCTACGTATTCCTTTTGCAGTTTTTGAACTTTGCCTGCATTTTAAACATTATGTTCTGTTCTGTTGCAGGTGTTTGTTAACCTGAAAAGCTGACTAAAGTAAACAATGAAGCAGAAATCACAAATCAAATCGTATTGAATCGAAAATCGATTTTTAATCGAATGGTTTCCTCAAAACTCTGAATCGTAGATTTTGCACCTGTCGACTTTTTCCATGCTGATTTGAGCGGCAGGTTGACTGGTGCGTGTGTGTCTGCTCAGGATGGACGGGGTTTTGGCCTCGGGACGCTAGTGTTCGGGAAGCTGAGAGGTTTCTCCTGGTGGCCCGGCAAGATCGTGTCCTGGGTGATGAGCGGCCGGAGTCGAGCTGCGGACGGTACCCGCTGGGTTATGTGGTACGGTGATGAGAAGTTCTCTGTTGTGAGTATCTTAAACGTTATCATTCAGAACTAGATTGAGTTGATTCACTCATTCTCATTAGGCATAGAAGAAAAACTGTTGTTTTGTTTCATTGACCTCTAGAAACGACGTGCACAAACTATTGTTTTTAATATGCTGCCACTCAGTTTCAATGCCTTAAATGATTTGTGCCTGTATCTTTTTCGTCTTGTCTTGCAGGTTTGTGTGGAGAAGCTGATGCCTCTGAGCTCTTTCTCATCCGCTTTCCACCAGCCGACATACAACAAGCAGTCCATGTACCGGAAGGCCATCTTCGAGGCTCTCCAGGTAACAAACCCGCTGTGATCTCAACATTCGAGAGTGTGTGGATATGAGTCATATTTCACTAACCGGTAAAGTGTGGGCTTCGTTGCTGTTGGCACTCATACATCTATGATTATGCATAGAGAGACAAAAAAAAAACTTGGTGTAAACTTGTGACCTGATGATCAGTCACGTCTTATGCAACGTGATCCACCCATTCATGCCGAATGCAGGGTTCCCACGCGTCCTGGAAAACCTGGAAAATGTCTGACCAATTTTCCAGTTATGGAAAACACATGGAAAATGAGAAAAAAAGTAAAATGTCCTGGAAAAGCTTGAGTTGTCCTGGAAAAAGATTTTTCCTCCCTCTGCTTCTCTCTGCCTTGAGGGTGAACCCAAACGGGTTAAACATTTTACGCATGTACGTCTGTTTTTTGCCTTTAATGGGAGACATTGAGCATCTAGCCGGGACACCGCCCCACGTGACGCTACCAACCAATCAAATTGCATGTTCCCTTAGCAGTTCTGCTGCCCAGTGTTTCCATATGACTTTGTTGCAAGATCTACCGACTTTTCAGACCCAAGTAAGGATTTATTTTCTCCAAAGAAGCGCGAAACTAGAAACGTTCAGTTCAAGAGTATTGCTGTGTCGCTGCATATCGAGTGTGAGGTTTTTCTCCCTCTCGTTGTCTCCTGTTGAGTGACAGAGGAGCAGCGGAGAGCAGTAGTGGGCGTGCCGTCACTTTATCCTGTGCGCTCTGAGATGAAATCCATCTCTGGTTTAGTAGAGCCACAGCGACCAGGACCACCGCTTCGTGATAGCTACGGGTAACAGGTAGTCTTGAGCAACGTTTCACTCAGTATGTCATACTTGCTCCACTGTCCGACAGCAGAAACAAAAATATATTTCATTAGGAATTCAGCTCTATTAAAATACTGTTTATGTGCACCAGGACCGGCTCTGGGCACAGGCAAACCAGGCAGTCGTCTGGGGCGCCAACTACTGGAGGGGCGCAAAACAATTCAACCCATAATGACCGGCTGACTGGCCTGATGTGCACAGAGAGCAGAGCTCCGACTTTTCATGCAGTTTGTAGACACTTTGCAATGAACGTCCAAGTGAGATCTTATATATCCATCAGCCGTTTGGCAGACACGCCGGTTGGCGCCGCCATATTGGGTCACTCAGAGGATTGTTTGGGGGCAAACAATCCGGAGAGCTTCGTTTACATAGTTTTGAAGAAATAAAAAATGGGTCAATGTGACCACTGTGTACAAGTACAGATCTTATTCTGTCACCAAGGGATAAATATCTAGAATTCAAGATTTTAAAGTGCTGAGTTTAAATAAAAGATAAAAGTAAAAATGATTGGAGTTGTTAATCTGATGAGGTCATCACTGGCCCTGAGTGATCAAGCAAATTGGCTGAGCATAACATTTTGTTTTATAGTTACATCAACCGCAGCTGTCTGATTGTTTTGTTTTATGTTTGCAGACTTGTGAAAACACTGTTGCAGTCATGAATGTGACAAAATATAAATGCACGGATGTTTCTTATAGTTATAGAATCACTTAGACTTACCTGCAAAAAACAACCAACAATAACAACAAAAACAGATTAAACAGGTAAAAGCATAAACCAAAAAAATAAAACAGCAGTAAACACACTAAAGCAGAATAATGTATGTGATGCAAGTAGATATAGGGATAAAGAAAAAAATGTATTTATAAAAAATGTTCCAACCGTAAAGACAAACTACGTTTCCACAAAAATGTTAATAATTGTTTCAAGAAAAAAAGATTTAAAAAAGGAAAAGTTTATTTGTTCTTTAGTTTATTTGCATTTGTATTTGTGAATAAATGGCTTCTAATGGTCTTTGTGGTTCGTTCTCTTTCCCTATAGCCATTTAAAATTAAATAACAATTTAGAAAATTCCTTCGTTAATTCAAAATAACTCCACATAATGTAATAAGTTATTTGCAATGATCTTATTAAACTGCACCCAGCAAAAAGTCTGGACAAACACAGGTAAAAAATAAATGATCCAAAATCTTTTCCCTCATCAGATTAATAACTCCAATCATTTTTACTTTTATCTTTTACTTAAATCCAAAACTTAAAAATCTTGAATTCTAGATATTTATCCCTTGGTGACAGAATAAGGTCTGTACTTGTACACAGTGGTTGCCTTTACCCATTTTCTTTCTTCAAAACTATGTTAGTTAAATAGTTAGATAAGCAGTTACAGTGAGTGCCATGTGGGAAACATACTCATACTGTAGCAGCTGAAAAAGTCCTGGAAAATAATAAAAGAGTGGGAACCCTGTGAATGTAGTTGTTATTTTGGCCTCTGTGTAGGTGTTTTTTCCACATCTGCCCACATTCATTGGGAAATTTTGGATCTGCCGATCTATAATTAAACAGCCCAGAAGTGATTTAAGACTTCTTGTAAAGTTCTGTAATTGCAGTCCGACTCATGATAAATACAATTTTCTTGTGTGATTGTTGGCAAGGTATTTGAATTTCTTATTATTATCAACGTAAAGCTGTTAAAATAAACAAATGTCAACTTTGTGGTTATTTTGTATTGTGTTTAGGTAGCAAGCGTGCGAGCAGGTAGACCTTTCCCTTCTTGCAACGCCAGCGACGAGGCTGAAGGATTGGAACTACAGACCAGACAGATGATTGAGTGGGCCATGACCGGCTTCCTGCCCAACGGTCCACAGTCACTGGATCCGCAGGATGGTGACCAGCTGCAGCTCATGACAAGTAAATTCAAATTTCGATGATAGATAATAGACAGAAACAGATGATTTTTATGGTGTAAAAAAGAGAAGCAGTCTTTCCCTAAACTTGTTTCTTACTGCTCTCCTCTGGAAACATGTAGTTAATAAAACTACAAGACATAGACATTATGAACCTGAAGAAGATAATTCTACACTCAGCAGATTATTTAAAACTAATTGTTGTTGTAAAAACGTAATTTTATTTGTAAAGTTTTAATAAATTGCCATATTAGTGTGGTTTTTGCATCTGGACCATATTAGAACTGGTTACGTTCAGGAACTTTGATACTTAGACTCTTCAAACCGTAACTAATAAAATACAAAATTTTATTAATCACAAATTGTGTTTGAATGTGTCCCCTGTTATTGCAGAATATTCTTCTCTAGATTTAAGAAATCCTTGTATTCTAGCAGCTGAACTGGACCAGTTCTAATGTGGTCCAGATTCAAGTTTGATTTACTTTCACAAATCAAATAAAGGTTTCTCAAAACAAAAACATGGTTTTACCGTAGCCCCAGTTCGAAGAGTGTAAGCTTTGCTGATTTTAAGCCAAAGTAAAAACACGCAAGTCAGTTTAGCCATTCCCCAAATTAGACTAAAGAATAAAACAAAAAAAAGTAAGCTTTGTGATCAGAAATGATTTGTGTTTATTATTTCAGTTGAAAGGAAGTACGTTTAACCATTTCTGTGTGTGCTGGTGTCCACATTTGTGAACGTAAGACCTTCCTCCTGCTTGTTTCTGCAGCAGGACCACTGAGAGGAGCCAGAGGAACTTTATTTGTTTCACCAGTTATCTTGTAGGACAAAGTTAGAGATTTAACAAATGTGCAAAAAATATATTTATATTTTGTTCGTTGAAAGTTTGCTACTGTAGCTTTAAGGGGTGTTAAATGTACGGATGCATTGATCTGTGGATTCTTTCAAGCTTTTTCCAAAGCCCATTATATTTATTTTTTTAAAAGAAGAATTAAACTAGTCAAAATATTTTCTGTAGCCTTCCTCATTAATTTGTGAGCATGCATACTTGAACTGCTTCACTTTTTATTTTGTCTCTTTTATATTTATATTTATATTATAAATGTCTTCAGTAATGCAGAACCAAAGTCAGATTTCTTGTTTGCACACAAATCTTGCAAATACAACTAGTTCTGATTACAAAGAAAATAATGATTCTCTATTTATTAAAACCCTTGACAATATTTTTGCAGATGCAACATTTTCTAAATAATTTTTCATTATTTCAAGAGAGCTGAGAGAAAAATGTATGTTTCAAATCCTCAAGGCAGACTTTAAATGCAGTCTCTTGTTTATTTGAGGCTTCCTAAATACAACTAGAAGATTTTTGTCGGGGGTTTAAAATAATAGAAATCCTGGTAAACGTGTGCATTTTCTTCCACAGAGGAGCAAAGTCAGATTAAAGAGGGATACCTGGAGATGTGGTCAGAGCGGGAGGCTGCATACACACCTCCACCTGCAAAGAAACCGCGCAAAAACTCAGCAGAGAAAGTCAAAATCAGAGAGGTGATCGACGAGGGAACCAGAGGTAAAAGCAGGCAAACACATTTCATCTAAAGTTGCTCATTCTAGGTGCTATATCCAGCTTGTTTTAATGTCGCTACTCTCTATACAATTGAAAAAAGAAAGTAATTAATTGTCTTTTAAATTTTGTCTTCACTATGTTTTTTAGAGAGACTCATCAATGAAATAAAAAAGAAAACCAGGAATATAGAAGGTAAGAAAACCTATAAAATTAGCCAGATGGGATATATTTGCATTGGAGATTTTATATTCAGCAACATTCAAGTTAATTCTCTCGAAGCTGTCTCATACTAGCTTCCTCCTACAGTTATGACCTAATGAAGACTGCACTATAATACGATAATTAGCCTATTACTTCTAAGCGTGCTCTGTGGGGTCAGATGTGTTCTGTGAAGCTTAAAGTTGCCCTAATTAAGATTTATAACATTTAATTTTCTGTTGTTTTTACATTTTTAATGCAGCATAGTGTGATTTCGTGTTAGCATTCAGAGACAAATTAACTTTTGTGTTGACTTTCACTGTTTTTCCAGATATCTGCATCTCCTGTGGAAGCCTCAATTTCTCTCTGGAGCACCCTCTGTTCATGGGAGCAATGTGCCAGGGCTGCAAAGTAAGATGCCTCTTCTCTCAGACAGAGGGCGCTGTTTCTGTTAACGAGTTATAAGTCAGCTAAAAAACTAAAGCAATGTTTTTAGACGGAAACTTAGAAGAATAAACAATAACACAAAGACAGAGTCTCAGCTGTTCATGTTTGAATTAGTTCCAGTTCCTCTTCACAAGTTATTTCCAATAACAAATACTAGAAATATTTGACATATCTGTTTTTTCCTCAACAGAACTCGTTCCTAGAGTGCGCCTACCAGTACGACGACGATGGCTATCAGTCCTACTGCACCATCTGCTGTGGAGGGAGGGAAGTGCTCATGTGTGGAAACAACAACTGTTGTAGGTCAGTAGCAGACCAATCTGATCCGTCCTGCACTGACATGCAGCAGCTTGTTGTTGTGGCAAAGGCATAGTTTTAGATTTCAAAGTTTATTTAAAAAAGTAACACCAAAATCAGATATTTGGCTTTCTTGTGGGGGGGCTGAGTCAGCAGACTTGTAAGGAACAGATTTAGTTATATATGAGTGCTGAGTGCAAAGTTGATTTTAGCTTGTGTAAGCTCACCTTTTCAGAAAGAAACAGCAGAAATCAGACGTAAGAATAATAAATAGCTTACTGATGCGTAGTGCATGGCCAATCGCATGCACTACGCAGGGATTTCCCCCAAAATTTATTACATTTGTTGGTAACAACATGTACGAAAAAACACTTGCTGGCTTTCTGCGCATTTGGAGACTTCATTGCTGCTTTTGAGATATTTTAGTAAAAATTTAGCATATTAGTAATTGCTATTTTTCCTTGTTTAATTTGTCCATGTGAGACATGAAAAGCATTAGTCTGACGATTAATTGTGCGCGTTTGTAGGTGTTTCTGTGTCGAATGCGTAGATCTGCTGCTGGGGGCCGGCTCAGCGGCGTCAGCAATCAAAGAAGATCCCTGGAACTGCTACATGTGCGGACCCAAGAGCACCTACGGGCTGCTGCGGCGGCGGGACGACTGGCCCATCAAACTGCAGCACTTCTTCGCCAACAATCACGAGCAGGAGTTTGTGAGTTTTACCAAGAACGTTTAAAATATTCATCATGTTAACACCAAGAAATGCAATCTTTCGCAATTTTAGATGAAATACCTAATTAACTGTTTGTCCTTCTAACTTTTTTCACAGGAACCCGCCAAATTATACCCCCCAGTTGCAGCAGAGAAGAGGAAACCAATCAGAGTCCTTTCCCTATTTGACGGCATTGCAACAGGTTTACATGAACAAACTGCAAAAACTGCCATTTTGCGATTAAGACTGACAATAATGATGATCTTTCTGTAATTGTGTCAAACAATTTTTGACATTTTTCTGGTCTGCCCAGGCCTGCTGGTGCTGAAGGTTTTAGGCATCCAGGTCGACAAGTACGTCGCATCTGAAGTGTGCGAAGACTCGATCACTGTCGGCATGGTTCGGCACGAGGGACGCATCATGTACGTGGGGGATGTTCGCAACGTAACCCACAAGCATGTAAGTCAGCATTTTTGATTTTGGATTATTGTCGACAAGGAAGAAGTAAAAATCTATGGTGATGTTTTGTTTCCTCTGCCAGATTGAAGACTGGGGACCGTTTGACCTGGTAATAGGAGGAAGCCCTTGTAACGATCTCTCCATAGTCAATCCTGCAAGGAAGGGCCTTTATGGTAAAAATATCTTCACATCTTTTTCATTTTTGTCACATTTCTTAATAAACAAAACATTTAAGAACCTGAACTTTCCATTCAGAGGGCACCGGGCGTCTGTTTTTCGAGTTTTATCGTCTGCTCCACGAAGCTCGACCAAAACTGGGCGACGAACGGCCGTTCTTCTGGCTCTTCGAGAACGTGGTTGCTATGGGAGTCAGCGACAAGCGCGACATCTCCCGATTTTTAGAGGTAAAGACCCATCCAGTTAGACTTAATCACATAAAAGAGGTAAAGAATGAACATTTCTGTGTTTGTTCTATCTATCTATCTATCTATCTATCTATCTATCTATCTATCTATCTATCTATCTATCTATCTATCTATCTATCTATCTATCTATCTATCTATCTATCTATCAGCTAATTTAGAGAATACAGACAAAACAACACGCTTCAAGCAGTAATTAGGCAAAAACTGTAAAAAAAAAAACGTAAATATTTTGCATTCTACATAAAAAAACCTTCTTTCTCTGTAAATGCGTTGTAGTTTCAGCATCACCCGGTTCAAATTCGTATTCAAACTCCTTTTAGGCACCTTCTGCTTCCCTGGATTAATGCTTTTTATATGTTGATGTTGGAAGTCTTTTTTTTTTTCGAGCAACAAAGGAGCCGCTGTTAAAAACAAGAATGCTGTTATTGCACTCAGGCATTTATTTTTCCATCTATTTTATGTCCTATAATCTATGTTTCCAGTCATCCATCATTCCACCCACATTGTGACAGAGTTTTTAAATATTGGTTTTTGCTTTATCCAAACAATTACTTTGTCGTTCTGATTAGTCTGACCTCAACCTTATTAAACAAAAGGACTTATAAATGTATTTTAACCCTCTGGAGTCAAAGTTATAATTGGCCGTTTTTTACTACTTTTGATGTTATGTTTATATTTCACTTTAAAAACATGTTTTCCCTGCATTGCTTGGTATCATTTTTTTCAGCACAACCATCCCTTTGTGGATTTATAGTAATCTTTCCATTTTGACATACCATATTAACACAGTGGACCTTGAATCACACAAAAGTAGAAAAAAGTAATATTTTTTACCGTGAAAACCACAAATATGTTTAACGAACCATTTTCACAACTCACAAATACAAAGAAAATTTGTAAATTTCAAAACTGACATACAATCTTTTACAGAAAAAAGTATTTCATGACTTTTTTTGCATAAAATGCAAGCATTACCTCAGGCGTTTTTTGTTCAGCTATTTACAAATCCATGTAATGTTTCACAACTATGTTTAACAAACCAATTTGAAAACTTGGATGCAAAAAGAAATTGTACATTTGAAAACCTATGTACACTCTTATAACACAACAAAGTAATTTAACACTATCTACATAAAATGCAGGCAATACCTCAGAGTTCTGCCGCCTGAGCCTGAGAAGATCACGACCTGGTGAGCGTGTCCCCTCCTCTAGGCGGATCTCTGACTTGTCGGAGGCTCCTCTCACTCCTCCTCTCTCTTTCCTCCCCCAATAAAAACCACAGATAGTCCCCTTAGTTGTAAAAGTTACCGCTTTCTGGCTCCGACTTGCGCTCCGCCCCGTTTTCCTTAGCTGCCTCCAGCTGGAAGAAGAGCTCCACATTCATCAATCACCTCATTTTGTTATCTTACAAAACCAACCCAACTCTAACCCAAGACACTAAACTAGACGACTGTACACTAATTAAACACTCAAAATTCACCAAATATCACAAATCACTGAAATCTCAAAACTTACTATCGCAGTCTCTGTCTCTCTCTGTCGCCGCAGTCCCGTCAATGCCAAAAATTTCCCTCGTCCCGTATCAACCAAATGCCGCGGTTTGCGATTATGATTTCTGATTCAATAACGTGATGCATCTTTCCACCAATAGGAAAAGGGTTTGTTGTGTTGTTTGTTTTTTTTCATTTATTGTTTTGATTTTTCCGGTGTTTATAAGACACACACAGACACACTGAACGTGAAGTGTGGTGTAAATACTTTATCAGAACTCTGGTTTTACATGGTCTATCAACATAATTTAAAAACTGATATATAGTTTGAGGTCCCCGCTTTCTACACAAGTTGAAACAACGACTCATCAACGCTGCATTTTGCTGCTACCTACATATTTTGCCGGCGACGTAATTTCGACGCGTTAATGGACTCCAGAGGGTTTAAGTAGAGTTTAAGTAGAGAGCCGATATCCGCTGTAGAAAAATAAGCAGACAAATATGGGATAATGTTTCCTCTCAGTGTAACCCAGTGATGATCGACGCCAAGGAGGTCTCCGCTGCCCACCGTGCTCGCTACTTCTGGGGGAACCTGCCAGGCATGTCCAGGTGATGCCGATGAACTCTGGTGGTTATTGTTTATGAGTTTTCACTCTCAGCTGACACTTTTGTTTCCCCGTCTTTCGGCGTAAAGCAGACCTCTGACGCCGATGGTGAACGACAGACTGGACCTTCAAGACTGCCTCGAGCACGGCCGCACAGCTAAGGTATTTGTGAGTGGGTGTGTGTGTGCTTGCATGTGTTTGAGTGCATGTATACATTTATCTGTTTTTGTTTATGTTAAAATCAAAGTGCATTTTCTAGTTTTTCCTTTTCCAGCAAATGTATTGTAGTTTATTGTAAAGATGCTAATTTTTACAATATTTTTTTTTGAACTTTGTCTTATGATGCAAATTCCACTTGATGACCAAAAGGAACTTTCTGAGATTATTCGATGCTGTAGAGTAGAGCTGTAGGATTAAATGAGGACGCTTGTGTCTGTTTGTATCTGTTTGTGTTTCTGTGCGTTTGGTTCTGGATGCAAATTCCAGTTTGAGAAGTTGCGTACGATAACGACACGCTCCAACTCTGTGAAGCAGGGGAAAGACGAACATTTCCCCGTTGTCATGGACAACAAGGAGGACATCCTCTGGTGTACAGAGATGGAAAGGTACGGTGGTGGTTTAGCCAATTTTACAACCACAAAAATTGCAATGTACGGAAAAGGATACTTGTTTTTTTTTTTAACATAACCTTACAAAACAACATTTTTTGTAACTGACTGCTTTCTTTGCTGTATTCTTTCAGTAAAAGAATACAGCGCTTATCACACTGAGTTATTTATTTGAGGTCAGCTAGCAAAACATATTCACACTCATTCATCTAAGGTCTATAAATCAGAACTGGGCAAGAGGTTTACCTGGAGCAGACACAAAACTACACTCACAACTTTGGACAATTCAGAGAGTCTAATTAACCTAAAAGTCATATTTTTGGACTGTTTGATGAAGCGGAAGAGGACAGATTCATGGGGCAGGACTTCCAAACACCATCCAGACCCAGAACTTCTGAGCTCCTTTGTATTTTGGATCACAAATTACTCCCAATAAAACAATGAAAATAACTGTATTTATAGCCTTTTAATTTATGGCTGTATAAGATTTTTCACCTAGATGAGATAATAGATGATGACATTTCCTCTTAAAAGGACTTTGGTTTCAGCTTTACATTAGTTTGTATGATTACCTTTAATCAAATCCAATGTTAAAATTTTAAACTGTCTTAAATCTCCTGATCGTTTCAGGGTGTTTGGTTTCCCCGTCCACTACACCGACGTGTCCAACATGAGTCGTCTGGCGAGGCAAAGGCTGCTGGGTCGTTCCTGGAGCGTACCCGTCATCAGGCATCTCTTCGCCCCTCTCAAGGAGTACTTTGCCTGCAATTAATCGCAAACCAACTCTCTCTCCCTCTTTCTCTCTGACAAACACACACAAAAGGGACGCACATGCAAGTAACTACAAACAGAATAACAGTTAGTACGTGAAGGTTTGCTGACGCAGAACGACACAGACTGGACAAACGCATCAATAAGCAAAAAGTAGTGTAAAGGACTTCTTCTCCCAGTTCCCTTGTAGATCGCTGGCTGACCTTAGTTCCCTGGTGCTCCCCTGCTGATTTATATACACAAACACATACAACAGGGTTTCTGTACAGTAACTCATACATGTACTTCCTGTCCAACCTTGAAACTGATGTCTTCTGGCTTTACCTTTGGTGCAATACCTGGAGCTACAACCTCCAGAGGGCGCAAGCGTAAGAGATGCCCTGGCTTTCAGTTTTTAAGTACACCTACACACCAATGAATCCTTCTGCAGTTACACTCAGCTGTTTTAACGCTTAACGAAGGTGCTAACAGTGGATTGAACACAAATATAAAAGCCAACGCAACGGTTAACGCTCGAGGTGCTAGTCTGGTGGGGATGGAGTCCAAACGGTGCCACTTACACACAACAACACTTCTACGGTTTTCGGTGCTCTTGGAGGCTTAATGGTCTCCGTTTTGTTGAGGTTTTTTTTTAGTCGCTGCGTTATTATTCTTTCACTGATTTAAGTTGAACCTTTTCATTTAGCAAAAAAACAAAATTACATGAACTGTAAAATATTGGGACCATTTTTCTAGAGGTAAGGTAAACAAGGTTTGTAAATTTCTTTGGGGCAGAGCTTCTATTTTTCTTGGGTCTAATTTACGCAATAGTCAATATACTGACTTTGAATGGTAAATAGTTGGCATTTAGACAATGATAAAGATTTATTCACCATGTTCATTGCTTTAATTTTAACGTAATTGTAATCAAAATTATGAACATCCAGTATTAGAAGTATAACTTAAAAGCAGCCTTGGATGCACGCATTAATTAAATTTAGCAAAAGTAAACCTGTTCCCTTAAATGCTACCATAACCTCATCCATCAGAAAACACTGCTTACGATGCATCCCGAAAAGGGGGTCAGATTTTAAAAAGCTGTTAAACTGGCAATTCTCTCTAAAATTAGGGAGGTAAAAATTGTCTTTGCATGGTATCTGCTATCAGATTGAGGCCATGATAATCAGCATGGCATGGATGCTTACAAGTCTCCTCCTCCCTGATGGAGTCAAAATTAGTTTAGTCTTCCTCTTTTACCAGATGAATTCAGGATCACATCACAATCTTCTGGTTGAATTGTGTTACTACCTTCCAACATAAAAGGTTCTGCTTTCCGTCGATAATATCCTGATCAAGGTAAAGAAAAATATAAGAAAGAAGAACTTGACAAGTGTTTATGCGATGTTGATTTTAACACAATAGTTGGACAAAAGGGGATGTTACGGTTTGAAAAATACATGTATAAATAATTCACTTAATATTTTTTACAGTAAAAAGTCATTCTCAGCTATATTAGTTTTGTGTCAGTGCCATTGTTATAAATGGATAAACCAACCATTTGGTAACGTGTGTCTGTAGGAGCTTCATGATACAATATTTCTACATAATGTCTAGTAAGGCTTCTTAGATTGTACCATGTTAAAAGGTATTACTAACTTCCTGTAAGCAATGATTTTAAAGAGATCAACCCTTTAATGACAAAATCTCTACTATTAGATTGTTTTTGGCATTAAAAGTATATAAAATACTTACGGTAGGTCAATTTCAGCATTTAATTCTAAGGCTTCAATATTTTTTCCTACCAATTTGTTTTACCAGAAAGATTTAAACAAAAAAAATAGTTAATGTTTTAGTGGCTTCATCTGGGAGAGAAACACAGCTAAACAGTCTCCGAGCTGGTAGAATAAAAAACGATTGAAATGATCCCCATACGTCGTTGATTAGGCATCATCAAGGTACCCGCAAATGTTGACATTTAAGTCGTAAAGTTAAAAAAACAAATAAACAATTGCAATGACTGTACGCCATCCTCCAACAACAGAAACCATCACAGAAGTCTTTTTTAGAGATTTGCCAATATCCTAAATTCGGTTTTTCTTTTTCTCTTATATTTTAACTAACTTTTTTTTTGCCTACAGCATAGTTTTGCATTAAACCATCTATTAGCAAATGTGTGTTGTACTTCCTGAGGACCCAGACTTGTAATTATTACTCCAACTAGAGCCTTTTAAAGTACCTTTGCAATACAACTTCTACTCCCATAGCAGCTCTGCCTCCAAGAAATTGCACCTAAAACAGTAAAGGAATTTGCTGGATTCCGTATTTTTTATTACAGCAGCATTTACATGACCCTCCTGTAACGATGCAGCTTCTCTTGTGCCTCAACTCCAGTGTTTCTCTTTTTTTTTTTTGTTCCGTCTGGTGACAAAAGTCTTCAAGTCCACTTTGTGTTTTGGTTACTACACAACAACAGCAGCAGCATCCACAGAAATCCGAGCCTGACCTTTACTCAACACTCTGCTGGTTTTCTACTTCCTGTGCCTGAAATGGATAACCGTGTATAAATAACACACACTTCCCTATCAGACACAGAAAGAACCCGAAGCCTCCATTAGATGTTTTTACTCTGCCTTTCATCCACAACATGCTCGGATAATCTCTAAAACAGAGACGAGCAGATACGTTTGTAGAACACACACAGATCCTATGGGAGAAGTCGATGAGTGGATTATTTACACAGGGCTGTCTTCTGAGAAAACTTTTCAGTCTGGTGCTTGTGGTCCTCAGACGACCCTCTTTTTCAGGACACACACATGTACACACTTTACATGCACAGCCTCTCGAAAAACCGACAATAAACCAGCAGGCTCGACGTCCTTTTCACATCACGTTTACTGTCCGTTTTTACAACCAACCTTCTGGTGCTTTTTAAACTCAGTTTTTTTTTACAGTGCTCTCTTTGCAGGTTAGAACCACACACAATCATCTGCTGGACACACTAGTGCCAGGCCTTTCCGCTTCTTGTAAACAAAAACACACACATGCATACTGTGCTCTTTGCCGGTCGCCTGTTTTACCGTCAGGCCTCCCCGGCGCTGCGGGGTGATGTACTCGCTCCTTTTGCTCGGTGCTCCCAACCCCCAATCCACCTCTCTACCTGAATCCCCCATAGCCACCTCCCCCAGATGCTGCATGTCAGTCAGTCCGTGTAATCTCTGATTCCATGTTAGATTAGAGAGTATTGATGATCATAATAATAATACTATAATAATGATTACAATAATAACCTGTTATTGTGTGTGTGTGTACTGTTCCAGGTTGGTGCTCAGTTCAGTTCAGTCTCTGCCTACAGATAGTGAAGAGAGAGAGGCTAGAGAAAGCATATTTTACAGTTAGTATAGTGACTTGTGCTATCGTAACCATGAATGCCAGGACGAACAGTGGGGAAAGATGAGCTGTGCAGACGTCTTGGATCAGAAATGAGTTGAAACGAGCAAAAAGAAAATCTTACCTGAATTCGAATCCATCCACACACAAAAGTTATGTTTATAAACCAAGTACTTTTCTGTGTAATAGTACTTAAAACAAAATACTAGGGGTTTAAATTGTGTTTATTAGGTTAGAACAGATTTAATCTTTAGTGTGCATTCATACACAAATTTAAAGTCATATAAAATATAATCAGCCTCTGTCTGTAGTTGAGAAGCCGAACTCAACTAATAGGTCAATCTAACTATGATTTATGATTTTTTTTGTACCTTTTTACTGCCAAGGACAATTATACTATGAATCTATTGATGTTTAGTTTTAATACTGAAGACGTACGCTATGTAGTTTAGATCCAAACAAACAATAAAGGCTGATCTTTCAACTCTTTGGGGTAGGGAGACGTCAAAAGGCGCCGATTATCCAATCAGAAGGAGGCTTGGAATGACTTGAGAGATATGTGATACTAGAGAAAGAGAAAGAAATTTTTTTTTTGCAAATCTGTTAGCTTAAATAAAGACATGTTTCAACACATTTCTGCTCCTGAGAGCACAGCAGGGGGGGATAAAGGGTCGAGGGAACGATGATGTTTCTGTTCGCCTACAGCTTTTAGGCTGAGTGGCGCGCTGTTTTAAACACTGACACACTTTGCAGACAAATACGCATCAGCAACACCGCACGCATCCGCGAAGCGACGGACACTCAGAAACACGCACACACCGTACAAACACAACGCTGCGGCGCATGCAGACTCTCATCTCATGGACTAAACGTAAGATGAGTTTTTAGGAAAAGGAGGACCTGTTGGTGTTTCAAAAAGGTGCTAAAATTTTATCAGAATTTAAAAATATATTGTTAGGATTATAAATCAAGCGTGTATTTACTATGACTATTTAAGTTTGTTGTCATGAAGTAAAGGCACTATTATTATTTTACTCTTGTATGGATATGAACTAATTAAAATGGCATTTTAACTTTTTACTTGAACTATTAAGAAATGATACGTGAATTAAAAAAAAAGACTTTCTTGTGATTCTGTGTAAACTTCCTGTGTGATAATTTAAAGAGTCATCTTTTGAATGTTCTCTATCATCTTTTTATATTGGTTTATGTTTCAGCCTCTGTCGGGGCTTTATAAACTTTGCTGAAACCTATAAAAAGCCGGTTTTTAAATATTACTAGTTTTGACTGTGTATTCAGGTTAGTCTAAACCGTCACAAGTGGCATAATCTCGGTTTTAAAGAGTCATGAGTTGTTATCCCCTGATTTCGGTGCATTTTATGGTAAAATATTGAGTATTTTCACTGTATTATAGTAAAATAAACAATGCTTATAGAAATGTTTAAAGACTGCAGCAGCGTTGATGAAAAAACTGTGTTTTATATTGCTTCTCATTCATAATTATTATTTCCAACAAACAGAACCAAATGTTTACATACATCAGGTTAAACACTTATATTAAACTAGGGGAGTTTATCCGATGGTTAAATAAGTTAAGATTGAAAGTATCTCACTATTCTAATATTTGGCAAATAAATATAACTGTCAATTTTTCCTGGGTTACAACACAAATGTGTTTTTTTTTAAAGTGTATATATATATATATTGAACTTGTGAAGGTTTGTTGGGCTTTTTTTACGTATAAGTCTCAGTCAAGATAACTTTAGTTTTTTTAGTTTTTTTTGGCTGATACAAGGTTAAATTTTATCTATTTGACAATCAGATTATCCGACTTTACCGCCTTTACTCGCCTAATTTTCCATAATAATTTAGCTTATTTGTTTTTTTTGTTTAATTTTAAAAAAAGACAACTTCTGATTTTCTAACTCTCGGCTTACAGATAGATGGGAAAATACTAAACTTCCATAAAGTTTTAACAAAAAGTGTCCTTTAAAGGAACATTTTTGTGTGTTAGCCATCAGTATACCAATAAAACAACTTTTTTTGCAGCACAGCCCTTAAAAGACGGATTAATAAGGTTAAAAGTATGTATTTAAGAATAAAGCTTTTTTCTTAAAGGCACTTTAAAAAAAAATATTCAAACAGAATACCAAAGGGATTATGTACAGGTTCTTGTAATGAACTCTAAAGCTAAAAACACAATTAATAAATTATACACGTATTGTGCTATTTTTTAATAACAACAGTGTCACTTGTCATTGATCTTTGAAATGGACGGTTTTAATGATTAATTATTGCGTTAGTATTCACAACACAGCAACTTTCAGACATAGGGCAGTGAAAAATGTATATTCAAAAGTATTTTATTAATACCAAAGGGATATAAAAGTTATTTTGTTGGTGCTGGGCAAGGACGATCTCATGTAACTGTGTATGATATTACTGTTGTTGCATAACAATGTGGATTTCATAGGCGTTTACAAATGTAATTTCCATTTTTGTAGTTGTCTATTATTCCATTATTAGTGTGTATTATAGTGTGTCCATTATTTCATAGTCGCGGCAGCATATTTTCTTTCTTTCAAATAAAACCTGAAATTAACGGAAATAATATGTAAACTGCAACAACAAATCTCAAATCAGTTGGAAAACAAAAAGAATCCCGAACAGAAGCAAAGGGGACATTTTTTTGTTTTTAGAGCCATCTTCACATTTACAGTAATACAGACAGCTACAGGAGATCACCCCTGCTTAGGATCTACAGTACAACAAACCTTTGAAGGAACATTTAATTTCCTTTTTGGGGTAATCAATTCCTAATTTCCCTTTAAGTTTAATAGTATATAATAGTATAATAATATATATTTGATTTGAAGTTTAATAAAACTGAATTTAAGTAATTTCCCAAGAAAACGAAGTTTTTAGGACAACAGAACAGCAATAGAGGTGTATTTACCATGTTAAAAAATACAAGAACATCATTTGAACGCATCTCATTTCCAGAGGCAACGAAGCCACGCCCCTGTTTCCCGAGCAACGCCAGAGATTCCTCTGCTCCTTTTATGTCTACATGTTCGCCATCTGATTGGTCCGGTTTTTCTTTTCTGCGGCTTCTTGATTGGAATCGCTCCTGATTGGCTGTTGCTTGCCAGTCAGCCGACAAGCATCTGCGGCTCGCGCTGTGCCAGCTGTCCTCGGGCACTCAGCTAGTGCTCGGATCAACGGTCAGAAACTGCGGCGGAGGAATCCGCAACGATAAACGGTAAGAAAATCAAGGGGAAAACGGAGGAAAAAACAAAGATGGACCGACGTAGTCTATTTATTTTTAGGCGGTTGCTGAATAAAACGAGCATTTAAGCCACCTTTCATGTTGATGAATTGTAATTTAAACGCCGTCAATCATTCGGCTAATTTTCCCATTCGATGCGCTATACCGTGTAAGCTAGCAGTTTATGCTACATATTTTATGATAATTGTGCCTAAAAACATTTATAGTGAGCCTTTTATTTCTAATGGGGGGCGTTTTCTTACCCCTTAAATGTGCTTTCATCGCGTCAGTAAAGACATTAAAGGCCAGAGTGTGTTATGTAAGTCTTTTTCTCTTTAATAGATACACACACACACACATATATGCTTTAATAAAGTCGTTCTTTTCAGGGATAATCTGTCAGGCTTCGAGCACACAGATCAGCCTGGACCTTGATGTTTGTGATTGTCTATTTGTGATCAGTACAACAGCTTTTTGCTGTGAAGGATGAATTAGTGGGTGCATTGCTTGGTTTGGAGTTGCTGTTGATGCTGCATTGTGTTAGACGTGATGTTAATCAAATGATGGGCTTTTGTGTGCATGTGTAGTTTATTGTACACACGACAATGTAAAAAAAAAAATATATATATATATATGTATATATATATTTATATGGATACTTCCTGAGCTTTGGGAAACGTTCATTAATACAATGCAATGTCTTAATTATGTTAAGGATTACAACTCTTGAGTCTTCAGTGAAAAATACATAAATTACTACAATGTACTGCAGGTTTACTTTGCGGATCCTTCTTGTCTTTTGTTCCTCTGCACTAAAATGTAAATATACTGAAGTGAAATCTGTGTTTACCATCTGCAATCAGTATTTTTCCTTTATCAAGCTTCTTATATTCTCTTGTATTTGTCAGAATCAGTACTCCACATTAATAAAGGAGCGTCTAAAGAAAACAGCATAATTACTGCCGAAACAAACAGAAAAATAAGAGACTGAGGTAAGAGAGATGAACAAGGCCCCAAAAATGATAACCGGGAAAGTAGAAAGTGAATAAATCCACCCATCTTTAAAAAAAAAAGTCTTGCTCTGCCACTGCTGCCAAAGATACCTCTAAATTATATTTATCTTGTCTGTCTCTGCATGTGTCACCCGGTTCATTGTAAATTTACTGCGAGATTTTTTCATTTATATTTTAAGCTGCTGAATTTTGCTGATGAGGCTTTACACAGCCTGCCTTCAGTTTGACAAAAATGTCTTGGGTCCATATATGTAAGCTCGACAATAACGTCTCTTTTCACCATTGTTTTTGTAGAGTAGAAGTAGTGATTAAGGACACTAATCATTGCAGTCCTACTCCGGGCTGGTTTACAGACTCTTTATCTCTAAAATTCTTATTAAAGGCACCATTTGGAGCTTGATTTAATCTTTTTTTGTTTATCTATATGATTACTTTGCCTTTTCTTTGTTTTCTAAAATGATCATCGCCCTGCTGACCAGAGCTGACTAATGCTTGATGATACTTGGGAAATAGAGGATTCCCCTTTTCATCACTATCAGCCATTTTTCATTATCCATATCTTTTCTGTTGTCCTTTTTTTTCCACATCAACAGTCCGCAGTTTTGCCAGATGCGCATTTGTTCTGCTTTTTTCCAAGTAGGCGGTCTATTCAAACGCATTAATGTTGACTATCTTGTATGGCTGCACTGGACACACTGCATACGTCAATGCACAATGCCATTTGTGTCTAATTGTAATGATCTAGGCAGAGGACCCTAAATTCAGCCTGGCACAACAGAGAGCGTTTTAACAGGTTTATTTGAATATCTCAGCTGCAGGAACAAGATCTCTGTCAGGAACCAGGTCAGGAACCAACGAGAGGAAGAGAACAGGTTAGTGGCTGGGTTTGATCGAGATGGTGAAAGATCCAAACACAGAAAAGCCACTAACCTTCTAGGAATCCACAGGGATCGGGGGAAACTGACGTTTGTTCCTCTGCAGAACTCAAATCAGATCAGGATTCAGCAATGACGTCACTGGCGGATTTACTCGGGTTTGAGAGCGGAACAACTGAATGGAAGTGGGCGCGTTTACTCCTTGGGGGGGCGTGGCTTCCCTGGGAGTCAGCAGGCATTGATAGTTGTTTTCCAGAAGAAGTACGGAGCTGTGGGGACAGATTCAGGCAGACCATCCAGTCAGTCTAGCCGCCAGAATCATCACACTAATGTGAACCTGTACTCTTTCCTGACTGATTAAAGTTGCATCAGCTGAAAACCAAATATAAACTACATCATGAAACATTTATTGTGCTCCAAATAGCGATAAAAATATTGCAAACTTTAATATACTGTAGCAATGTCGATATATTGTGGAACCTTAATTTAAATGAGAACAGAATTGTAGTAAGTGTTTAAATTTAAAATGAATATATGAATACTATTTCACTAAATATAGATGTTTTTACACGTATCCTATTGTAAGCTCTGATTAATGTGTTTGGTTTGACCGTGTTGGATATGAAATCCTCCGTGACTTTGTGACTCATCCATTATAAATGAGCACCTCATTAAATTAATGATAAAGCTGCATGCAGAAAGCTGAACAGTTAGACGTTCACGTAGGTGTGGCGTGCTGCAGCAGCTGGTCGCAGCATGCTTGAGAAATATTGTCTGGCTTGTGATTGTGTGTGGCTCTCTGTTTGTGTTAGTTATGATGGCCGTGATGCTGCAGAAAGCAAACGCATGCTCAGATTGTCGACATCCGCTGATGAAATCTAAGGTGTTTCACGCTTTTCAGTCGGTTTATTGTTTTCAGAAACGCAGAAAGTCTTCTAGTGATAAGAAAATAAATTTTTTTTATTAAAAGAGAACCTTACAAATCAAATCTGGTCAGCCGTACTGTAGCCATGTTACAAACCGTGTTAACTTGTGCAAGGCTATCTATAATATTTATGTTAAAAAGGTTTAAATCTAACTGTCTTTTTCAAGAAGTGAATTTGGCACTCTAATTGAATTTCCAAAGTGCATCTTCCTATTAAGTTAGTTTCATTTTGTGAGATGGCAAAACTACTTAATTATTTACAGTGGGGAAACTGCAGTCTCAGGGTTTGTGTCGTTGTGGTATTTATGTTTTTTCTTCTTGAATTTAGAGAAAGGTTAATAAACAAATTCATGAAAAAACACTACAAAATATACATTTCTTGGTGAATAAGATTCAATGTGGTTTATAATACTGCACATTTAATCCAGTTTGAACTCCTCTGTTAAATTAAAAAAATGTAAATAGAAGTAAAATTTGATAGAAAGTTGTACAGAGATCGAACTCTCTCAAGTGTTTTTATGTTAGAAGAAAAATGTCCACCTTTTAATGACAGAAAGGTTGTGAAAAAGAGAAATGTCACTGCTTGGTAGTTTATGATTGTGATGGAAGAGCTTTGAAATATGGAGATCATTCAAGGTTTTTTTTTAGTAAAAATATTTAGGTATTTTTATGGAGAGACGGATAAGATAAGTACTCAAGGATAAAACTAACTCTTTTGTCCATTTAGCCTAAGAAGCCTGGAGAAAATAACTTGAGGATTGTAATTTCCCCACCCCCAGGACTGAGTTTGTGAACCTGAAGGCGTGGTAATGTTCTTATATAGGTTAACATTAATTTCCTTCAGCTTAAAACTCCAAACAGAGCCTGATTTCTTCCCCTAGTGTACCCCACTTCCTCCTCCGCTCTCTTTTCTGTTCTCCTTTGTGTTGGTTTTGTATAACTTAGAGGCCATTCTGTGCTGCTATCAAGCGCATTGCATGCAGCCATCCGTGCAGAAAACACACAGAGAGATGCTTGTCAAGGAATCTCTTAGTTCAGGTTAACATAGGCTCAACGCTAACTCGATGGTTTATGTAAAAACGTGCATTTAAATTAAACTTCATGAATATATTTATTATGGTGATGTTTTTATAGCCAGAAGTAATCATTATGAATCAAACTACAGCACAAATGCCCAAATCAATGCTAATTAGCATGTTAACATTATTGTGTGTGAATGCTTTTGTTAAAGGCCATGACGTTCAGAACGTTTCATCAAAGTTTTGAAAGTTTGAAATATTTATGTTTATATTTTTTGTACTTTGTAAAACATAACAACTTAAATTGATGAAAAAAAAATTGCTTTTTTAATTGATTTCTATTTTATTATAATGAGTCTTCATATTTTAATATTTTAAGTAGTAAAATTGTGACTACATCCACACAGATTGTAAGGAGAACATTTTTATTGTCTTGGTTCTAAAAACATGGCACTTCAGTTTTAAACCGTTTCTGAGTATAATTTTAGCAACTAGAGCATTGAAGTTAATATTATTACTAGTTTCTAGTTTGTAGAAACAAAATAAAGTGCTAAAGATCACAAACTGCATTAGGTAACCTTTATGTAGTCCTAAAATCGGATTTAAATGTCGTTAAAAAACACTGTGGGAGGCTGTTTATCAGTCAGGAAATGTCAGGAAAACTCTCCTAAAAATATAAAAAATAGAATATTGCCTGAAATTACAACGGCAAACCATTAGAAAATCAGGAGAATTGTGATCATATCGGTAACTATTTTTTATAATTATATTAGCCACAATATATGCTGTTTTCTTCTTTCCTCTCTTTCCAATATTGCATTGGCATGAAAACCTATCTTTAGAAGTTAAAATATATTTGCAAACAATTGAAAGACTCCCTTTGCAATATTACTGATATTGTTATAACAATATTATTGCCAAATAAATCGTACCTGAACCCCTCAATTATTGCCTGTACGAACTTTTGTCTTGCAAAATTTGTTGTTAAGATTTAATGTTGTAATTTCTTGATAAAAATGCATTAAGTAAGGCATGAATTTCTGTTTAATTGAAAATGTTTATACTAAATTCCCATGTTTTGTTTCCTGAAGGATTATGGCAGCTAACATGGGGTCCATGCGAATCCTCATCAAGGGAGGGAAGGTGGTCAATGACGACTTCACACAAGAAGCAGATGTTTACATAGAGAACGGCATCATACAGCAGGTAACTGAAATGACATGCAAGCATTTACATTGAAAGTTCAGTCATGAATTCATAACCTTACCAATTTTTACAACCAACACGATTTAGATTGTATTTTTCTTTCCATTCCTGTCACTTAATCTAACTTTAACTCACCCATTTGCTGCGTAGCTCGCTCCCAGCTGTTGTCAAACTCACAATAATCTGTGGTAAAAGGGTTTTACCGCGTAGTGAAATCTGTGGCGAGGATCTTGTGGACTAAAATTAGCTCTCAAGTTTCCATGGAGATAAATATTACCTTATTTGGAGGAGATGGACTTGACTCAGCAACATAGTAGACTCAGATGTACTTTAATAGAAACTGCCTTTATTCTGTTTTGAATTTTAGGGCTGCAAAATATTAATATTAATAATAATTGATTATTCATCCAATAATTTTTTGGGGATTAATCGATGAATCTGCAAATAAAAAACACTTTTTATCTCTTTTTACTAAAACAGAACATTTGGACTTGGATACCAAATCACAGTATTATTTTAATAATCTCAGATCATTAAACTTCCATAAACGAGTCTAATTTAAAATAAGAAATACATTAGAAATACAAATTTCTCGTTATCATGCATTGTAGAGAAGTTTATGCTGCTTGTTCCTGTCGTCTGTAGGTTGGAAAGGAGCTGATGATACCGGGTGGAGCGAAGGTGATAGATGCTTCTGGAAAGCTGGTGTTACCTGGTGGGATCGACACCTGTGTACATTTGCAGGAGACGTTTATGAACGCCAGCATTCAGGATGACTTCTACAGCGGTACCAAGGTACATATTTGCGCTCTCACACACACACACCTAACAGGCTTTGTTTCAGTTTCCCAACGACCATCAAGATGTATTTTAGCAATTCTAGCTAATTATTATGCAGAAGTTTTTGGATCGAACTCTTTAAAATATGAAGTTCATCACAGTTAATTCGGGATTTTAAGTAACAAAAAGATAAAAAGAGGGAAATCTGTAAAGGGAGAGTTACACATGTCCAAACATTTTTCTTTCTCCTTCTGTATCATAAACACAAACCCTAAAATCTAAACTAAACTTCTAAATTTTCCTGTACAGTACCATGAGTTGTAAATTGTTGAACTGAATCTGAAATATTTAATTCTTCCTTGTATTGTTATTCCTACTAGATCTATAGTTCATTTTGTATTAATACTCTTTTTGCTTCCTTGAGACTCCAAGGAGAAAAAATAATTTAAATATTAGAATGCTTTGAAATTCAGAAGAGGGGATGTAATTGTTGCCTGTGGTGGTTTGAATGATTAGGTTGTTGTTTTGTTGCCCTTATATTCATTTGTCTGGCATATTTTATCATTAAAGATTCATATTTTTAGACATAAACATGCATGTGATGTCTTTCGTCGCTGTAGCTCTGAGAGGATTTTAGGGGAAACTGACTTGTTGGTATGCCAGCATTACCCCCAGCTAGCCTTCCCGCTGCCATGGCAACTAACCCCCGCTTGTAGGTGCGGACATGTGTGGCTGTTACACACAACTGCAATGCCCGAGCCTGTCACCCTGGCAACCACTGAGGCAACATCTATGCGAACTATTTCTTTTCTGCATCCTCTCTACCCTCCCCCCTCTGCTTTGTTGCAGTTTAACCCTTCTTCTTCTTCTTCTTCTTCTTCTTTGCTTGCTTCCTCCTGCTCGGCATCACCGCAGCTCCTGACCCCTTATTCTCACTGGACTCACAACGACCTGCCGTAGGAGGACAGTTAAATAATGATTAACGCTGTAGTCTTAAAAAAAAGCTTATTAGCCGTGAACACAAATGATCAGTTACTTGTAGTTGTCAAAATTTTTTAGTATTTCATCATTTAATCCTCTGATTGGCGAGACATAAATGTACAGCACGAAATGATCCAGATTCTTTTATTTCAGGAAGTCACTTTCTGTGCCTTATGTATATATAAAATAAATAAAAAAGCATAAGTTTTTTCCATTATTGGTATGCTTATGTCTGCTTCTTTAAACTTTTCTTTTTATATTATTACAAAGTGCTTAAAGTGTCGGACATGAGAAAACAACCAAAAATCTCTCAATGTTTAGGCTTGGTAATTTAATAACCCAACAGCTAAATATTTATTATACTTCCTGGATTATATATACCGTTTAAACTGCACTTTTGTTGTAAGCAGAATACAGTGCCAGATTACAGAATAAAGGTTTTACAAAATCGCTGTTTCAACATCGCCCATTATAGCATTATAGCTAACATTTGCAATTAAGCTAATTTGGCAGTATTAGCTAAAATATACATACTGATGCAGACACTAGGTGTCAGTCAACATGCAATTAAGACCCCAAATAATAGTTGTAGCATTTAAGCTAATTAGAGCATTTTAGCTGATGTTTGCTTATACACTACGTACGTGTGCGTAATACAGTATATTAGTAAAAGTGAACATGCTAATGACTAGTCTAGTTTTAAGTGCAAAAATGTTACTGCACTTGAAACAAATAAAAATATAGAACAGGTAACTTTTAAGAAAGATATAGCTTGTTTGTTGAATATTGATTGAAAGTGCTAGTTCATGTGCATTTTTTTTTTATTCCATATTTTTCAGGTCCAGAAATCTACACTAAAATGTAGGAAACTAGACAACGGTACTTCTTAAGACAGGGATGACCAACCTTTTTTGTCCCAAAATCTACTTTTCAAGTAGCCAACCTCCTGAGATCTACCAATCCAGTGTCAACATCGCAAACCCGCACAGATAGTTTCCAGCCTGCAGTAACTACCCTGACAACACGTTTTGTTGTTGTCACACAACCATTAGACATCACATCACAAACCCGCCCTCTCTCAAACACACACACACACCAATCTGCATGATGAGCAATAGCCATAACTGACCTTAATATGAACCAAACAGAAGAATAAACCAGATAAAAAACAGGTAGATCTCTGTTTGAAAAACGGAAATCACTTCCTACCTTAGTGGGAGACCTGGGACTGGGAGGGGGAGGCTATCTTTTCGTACTGGACCGATTACTGATTACTTCACTGAGTTTTCACTTTATCAAAGCATTTTTAGGCAGCAGGAGAATTCATAATTATAACATTTGGAGGGAAACGAGATTGCTAACACATCATTGAATGCATGTAGGCTACTGACCAAATTTGCTTACATAACATGGGAGAATGTCTGCAGTGTTTAATAACGTACACAAACCTTAACAGAAGTAAAAATACCTATTATAAAAAGGAAAATGTGTTGCTGTATATGTTTTGAAGACCTGTGATGAATGCTTAACTTTTGTAGAAGACATAATTATTATAATTTTTCCTTTCATGCAAACTTAGTTGATTGTGCTTGTAGTCTGAGAACTTTTATTTATAATTCACTGATTTAAATTTTTCTTGTTGAAATCAGATTACATGACAAAATAACTCCATTGTGCAAAAATAAATGACCAAACAATTTATTGTAAAATATGTAAAATGCAAAAAAATATATATATTTATATATATATATAAATATATGCATGTGTATATATATAAATATATAT
>JAVLVB010000407.1:2125136-2162670 GCA_032876305.1 Orestias chungarensis | reverse complement strand
ATATATATATATATATATATATATATATATATATATATATATATATATATATATATATATATATATATATATATATATATATATATATATATATATATATATATATATATATATATATATATATATATATATATATATATATACACACACACACACATATATTTGCATGGCGTTCCACAGCTTCTCCATGATGTTCTCCGTGTGCTGCTAGTTCTCCATCGCCAGGTAGAACAGGTAGAGCAGCAGAAGGCGCGCCACGCTGCCGCTCCTGCTGCGCAGAATTAACATTTGTTCTTCTCTAAATCTTCTGCATGTAGTTGGTCTGCTAATATTCACTTTGCTTTATATCAGATGATAAACAAATATATAGTAATCTAACATGTTAATGTATAATAATGCATATTAAAATGCAATGTTTGTAGGCCGTTACCAAACATTACAAACAGGCTTTTTACTGATCCTGGTGTTCCTGTCGCACATTTGCCATTTATAGCGATCTAAATTTGGATGTTTCTTTGATAAAAGGTTTGCAATCTATTCAATTTTGGAAACCTTTGATTTATCAGACAGCTCTTGTCTTCTTTATTTTGAATCTATGTTGTTTTACTGTGAGGAACTGGGATACTTCAGATTCAAAAGTAAAAAGAATAGTATATGTTTTTTGTGCTTTTATAAGGTTTCTCTCCTTTCATATTTTTTCCTTTTCTTGATTCTTCTCTAAGCTTTTAAAAAGAAACAGGCTGGACGTTAATTTTAATTTGGGCACCAGAATCAGAATCAGCTTTATTCGCCAAGTATGTTTACGCACACAAGGAATTTGTTTCCGGCTGTTGTTAGCTCTCTACAATTTACAACAATACACCAGCAGGAAGATAGCCTAAATCCCACAATCCTGGTCACGTTACTCTCTCATGCAGAGGTCAGCATGTACTACAATTAAATGACAGTGATAAATGACGCCACACTCGAGGCACACACACCGCGACGCTGCAGGTCAATCTGACTGGTTTTTATGATAATCAGAAAACAGATAAGGTCATTGTTTAGCTGAACAGTTAAGGTCTGAAATTAGGGAATTGAGTCCTGAAAAACAAATTTTTTATTGTATTCAATACTGTAGTTATTTACCTGAAGAATGAGTTGTGGGAGGAATATTACAAATAATATGGTTTCAAGACTATCTTTAAAATATGCCTCAGTTTGTTAGATCAGGTCTTTCTGTATTATTCTACCAGACTTTATGAACGGATATTGAATTTATTCGATGGAAAGATGAGGAGGAGGAAGAAAATGGTTGGGACCTGCAACTGTATCTGTTGTCATGGTTACATCAAAGTCAAACACATCACCATGCTTCCCGTGAAATGTCTTTAGTTTTTCCCTTTTTTGTATTTTCTCCATCTTTCAACATGTTCTAGTTTAATCGCTGGGTCCCTTCTTATCACCTCTTGTCAACCTAATCCATTTAAATTTAGTGTGTTTTTTAGACAAGGTGTCAGGTTGTGTTTAAAGTTTGCTGAGTAGTACACTGGATACAGTTGTTCAGGCTTTAAAAGCAAAATTAAACAAACTTTTAACTTCATTGATGCTGTCTGCGTCTTATCTCAGTCAGAAAAACTTGGGCAAAAATCCTTTATTTTGCGGTGAATTCTGTGGCATTTGGTCCTGTTTTCTGCAATGAAAATGCAGGAATGTGGGAAAATATGCGGAAAAGTGTAAAAACCTTGGGAATTGTTGTTTATAAATTTAGGAAGAATAAACATTCTTCTTCCACACATTGTTTCACCTATAATAAGCAGCAAACATGATATAACATAGCAGCATAGCTGACCCAGTTATTTAGTCCCGTCATGCTGACTTGTGTCTTGGACCATTTAAGGTAATTTACAGTATAACGTAGTATGAGCAGAGTGGAAAAGTACATAATATGAACATTGCTTAGTCATAAAATCTAGAATATGTTTAAGAACAAAGCCAGTTCTAGCTAACTCAAAGCTCCCTGTAGTAATGAGCTGGATGAAGTTCTGTCCATTTGCTTTTATTAGTTTACGGGGCTGATCTGCCACATACAATATGGCGGACGCGCCGACGTAGTAACGTCATCACCCCGCTGAGGACCAACACGTGTGTTTTTTACGGTGGCGGCGGACCATTCACTTTTGGCTGGGGGGGTTAGTGTCAGTCAAAAGTAAGAAAATAATCAATTATTTCAAATTTCTGCAGAAAAATGCGGGATCAATAAAAAGCCTTTCCTTGATTTTGCAGGATTTTCTGCAGAGTCGCATTTTTCTGGAGGAATTGTTATCTTGTGTGCAGTCACTGAATAAACAGCGAGCTGATGATGAGGACAGTTTATTGTCTCGGGACAGACGGACTCTGTTTGATTTACAATTGACTCATTGTTCCTTCTTTTTTTGTTCTCCCTTCCAATAACCAATCATTCTCTCATCTAACCCTCTAACCAGGCGGCTCTGATGGGCGGCACCACCATGGTGATGGCTCTGGTCCTGCCTGAACAACACTGCTCCCTGCTGGACGCGTATGAAAGCTGCCGCGCCCTGGCAGACGCCAAAGCGTGCTGCGACTACGCCCTGCATGTTGGGGTGACCTGGTGGGGACCGAAGGTAAGAGCAGAAAGACGATCGGCGATCAAGAAGCATCATACATGGAAGCACATTTTACTGTTTTTATTTTTTTACTGGTAAAAGAATCATTCGTGCAGAACGAGCGCCCTATTTTATTCAAGAGCAATTGCGTATTGACCTAGATTAAACTAAACAGAAAGTGGGTTAATACACATGCTCAGTGAGCACATTAGTCAGATTGTATGATTTAACCTGCCTTATTCAGCCCTGGGCTTCAGAGTCTGCCGCGCATCATCTGCTGGCTATGTGTGTGTGTCACATTTCATTAAATCCAAGTGTTTAATGTAAAAATCTCAATAAACAGAGAGCTTTTTGTTACACCACAGTTTATTTGCAAAAGCTGCTTTCAGAATGTGTTAGATTTGCTTTTAAGGACTAGCTGGTTGATGATCAACTTTATTTAAAGCTGAATTAAACAAAAACAAATTTAATACTAACAACAATGAGATACTTTTTCATTTAGATTTGCTCTTGCATCCAGGTGTAGATATTGTTCTTTTGTTTTTATTTGTTTGGGGTTTTTTTGGTTCATTGCAAAACTCTTAAAGCTTTCTTTAAACAGGTACGCAATGAAATGGAGAGCCTGGTGAGGGAGCATGGTGTGAACTCCTTCCAGATGTTCATGGCCTATAAAGACATGATGATGCTGCGAGACTCAGAGCTCTATCAGACACTCCAGACCTGCAAGGACATCGGGGCCATTGCACGGGTGCACGCTGAAAATGGAGAGCTCGTGGCAGAGGTGCAAAATATTATTGTTTATAACGGACGTTCAGATGAAAACATGTCTGACTGTCGGTCTTCTATATGGCAAATGAGCTATGTGGATTTTTTTTTAGGGTGCCAAAGAGGCTCTGGATTTGGGAATCTCTGGACCAGAGGGAATAGAAATAAGTCGACCAGAGGAGGTAGTTATTCAGTAGATCTCACCTCGGCACACCTTTGCAGACATACCTTTATTCAAGGCAGTAACTAGAAAAATGTTTGAGTTAGAAAAAGGAGGGGTGGGCATTTGTAACTTGGAAAATGTCTTTATAAAAGTAATACGGATTTGATTTAATGCTGGTATTGTAAATTATAATGTTAAATAAAATCCCCCAAAAAGACAAATTTTCCTAATAAGAACATTAATATAAATTTAAAACATGGTCAAATACAGTAACAGTGAGCAGTTTATTTATTTAAAAAAATAACACATTTTATGTGACTGGTAGGATTAGGTGATATGGATAAACATTATCAGGATATCTTGTGTTACTATGATAAAGTAATTATTATAACACATATTCTGCTCTTAATTAACATTTCAAACATTGGTTATCCTAACTTATCGTTATGACGATAAATCACAATTCTTATTTTGACAAGAAATTTATCACGGTAACAATAAACGATATGATTATGCTCAAACCTTGTGACTGGTGTAAAATGTGTTTTTTAGTGTCGTTCTATGCAGCCAAAGCCATATAGTTACCTAAAAACTAAGTCATTAAAAGTCGTTTTATCCCTTTTATCAGATTTATGTTGATATTGCCTAACCTTTATAAACCGTACTTTTTTTCTTGTGAAATAATTATGCTAATTTTGGATTATGCTGCTATAAGTTAACTTTCTAAAGAAAAACTTGAACTATCCACGAGGATCCAAAGTTTACAAACTGTTAATTTAATCATCCTTGAGTTCTACAGGCGAATATAATTACATTTGGTCTTCAATGATCAGTACTTTGCACACTTTGCAGATAAAGACTGGACAGAAATGTTGTAACACTTTCATTGTGTTGTTGACTGCAGCTCGAGTCCGAAGCTACTCACAGAGCCATCACAATCGCTAACAGGGTAAAAAAAAAGGATTTTCTTGCTCTCTTTTCTTGCTTTTGCATCCAGGTTTTGCTCTAGAATTTGATTTCAATATTTCGTAGATCTTAAAAAGTATCTTGAAATACTATTTCTAGGCTACTTTTCTCCATCCTACTATCCATCCATCTATTCTGTCTGTGTTTGTTGTGTAGAAACCTTTTTTAAACTTTGAAATTTCTAATAATCCATGTGTTTGCTTATACTTTAAACTGTCTGTAAATAACTAAATGATTTTATGATTTTTAGGCCCGCTGTCCCATCTACCTGGTGAATGTGTCCAGTATGCTCGCTGGAGACATGGTGGCTGCCGCTAAGATGCAGGGTCAGTATTCGTCTGGTTAAAGGAATCCAAGCAAGTTTGGCTGTGATCACAAAAAAAAACAAAAAACATAACTTGATTACTTTGCTGTCTCTGTCCAGGTAAGGTTGTCCATGCTGAGACCACCGTGGCTCACGCTGTGGTGAATGGAAACCAATATTACCACCAGGACTGGGCCCACGCCGCTGCTCATGTGATCGTCCCTCCTCTACGCCTGGACCCGAACACACCTAGCTACCTCACGGGGCTGCTGGGAAAGTGCGTGTAAACACAAGCGTTTTTAATAAGCAGTATTTCATCTGATCTTCCTCACTGCAAAGCACATGCTTGTTCCCATCTCAGCGACACTCTGAGCGTTGTGGCTTCGGAGCACCGTCCGTTCAGCACCAAGCAGAGAGCTTTGGGCAAAGAAGATTTTACTAAGATCCCTCACGGAGTGTCTGGCGTCCAGGACAGGATGAGTGTCATCTGGGAACGAGGAGTGGTAAATAAAGAAGCACACAGAACACTGTTCACATCATTTGGTCGTTCATACACGTTTACGACACTAAAATGTTACATAATGCTCGCAGGTTACAGGAAAAATGGACGAGAATCGCTTTGTGGCTGTGACCAGCTCCAACGCAGCGAAGATCTACAACCTGTATCCCCAAAAAGGACGTATCATTGCCGGAGCCGACGCTGACGTGGTGGTCTGGGACCCCGACGCAACGAGGTGCACTGTCGCGTCTATTTAACAAAAACAGGGTTACGACACCCCATGTGGAGACGTTTTACCTGTCGATCTGGATTCCTCTGGGTATTTAGCAAAAAAGCCAGATTGTGAATAATAATAATTCTTCCACAGGATGTCTGAGCGCTCCCATAAAAACAAAACGCACCTCATTCGACTTGGTATGCGATTCGTCAGAAACTCAAATTGCAACATAAACTGATCGTTAATACAGTTGTGTTGTGCTAATGTTGCACAGAGCCAATGTGCAATTTAATGTAGAGAAAAAAATAAGACTTTAAATAAACTTTTTATTCACCCATATTAGGACTTCATAAGTATAGAAAACAAAGTGAAAAGACTATTTCGTACGAGCTTGTTTATGTAGTACAACAGTTTTGTATTTGTTCCCAGACTGAAAAACCCTCAGGTGATTTTTTGATTGTGTGATAGCTGGGACCTTCTAGCTGGATCCTATGTGTCGCGTCACATTTCTCCCAAAAACCCTGTGGAGGGTTTCATGCAATCACTGCAGCAGATTTACTAAACGAGGGAGAGTAAAGCTCTGATCTCCCGTGAACGCAGCACGGCAAACGGTGCACACGCCCAGCAGTGCACACGTCCTCTCCACAGACCGAAAGACTTGCCGCTCTTTAAAAAGCTACGCTTGGTAACTCAACTGATTGGTCTTTACGTGCCAATTTGTACCTCAATTCTAAGAACAGCCAGAATTGTTCTAATAGGAGAAGAATAGCAAGTTAGCACTTGTTTGACAAGTATTGGCATTAAACTTGTAATTCTTCATCCTTATCATCTTCTGCATTTTAAATCCACATCAGGTTCCTGGGTTCTTTATGGTTTGTGTTTTCTTCTGCGTTCCTATTTTCACACGTTTAGCTTTTGCATTGCTTCTGTTTAACTTTAGTTTTTCCAGTTTGGTTGTTTTATTAGATCACGTTTTTGTATTTCGTGGCTCTAGCTATTTTGTTCCCTGTTAAAGTTTTACTTTAGTTTAATAAAACCAACCACAATGCTTGGATCATGACACTCTTTCTGTTACGTCCAATGTTGGCTGTGACCAGCACTGAGCGGAAACTTCGGTCAACCAGATCTTTGAGAAGAGTTTCCCGCCCCAAATGAAATAAATTTGCCCACTAAACATGGCGAGCGTAAATTTTAGGAGAGAACAAACACTCTTTCTACTCCACTGCTCGCCGTGCTGCTTTCGTGGATCTGGTAATAAATGCAGACGCACGTAATCACATCTTTCTCATGAGAGTTGTATGCTCTCCTGTATAGTAAAACAGAAATGTGACGCCATGCTGGTGTTTTGGGTAAAGCATTGAATCAAAGTGCCAAAAGTGCATTCGATGCGTCTTGAGCTGTAGGGATGCTGTTATTACGATGCAAACAAATCAAATCATATCCTCCTCCTTTTCAGGACGATCTCTGTGAGCACCCAGGTGCAGGGCGGCGATTTCAACCTGTACGAGGGAATGCGCTGTCACGGCGTGCCTCTTGTCACCATCAGCCGAGGACGTCTGGTGTGCGAGAACGGAGTGTTTATGTGCGCTGAGGGATCCGGGAAGTTTTACCCACAGCGCACTTTCCCCGACTACCTCTACAAGAAGATGGTCCAGAGAGAAAAGGTTTGTTTGCTTCCATTCCTGTTCACTCTGTTGTGTCAGCTGGCGGTAAATCGATGCGAATGCGCCTGTTATGTTGAATCTGACTCCATGGATCTGACAGGCTGGAGAGGGGATTTAGAGTTTGTGCTCTCTTTATGTGCCAACTCTGCTTTCATGCTGCATCTGCAAAACCTGCTTTTATCCCAGACTCTGTTCTGGGTCTGGTTTTTTGGCAGGTTAAACGTTATGTGGATTGATCCTCACCTTACAACTCCTTTTTTGCTGTTTTTTTTTCAGAACCAGGCCTTTAAAGGAGTAGAAAGGGATCCATACTCTGGTGATGTGGCCAAGGTTGCGAATCAAATGAAGAAGGAGCTCGGTTTGGGTCCAATCGATGGAGAGTCGCCCAACAAGGCCACTGTTCGGATTCACCAGGGGGTCCGAGACCTCCATGAGTCATCCTTCAGTCTGTCAGGTGGTTCACAGTAAAACTCCCATGTCACTTCATAGGTGTTTGCTTGATTCTTGGCATTAAGGTCTTATTTAATCACATTCCTGCTCTCAGGTTCTCAAGTGGACGACCACATCCCGAAGAGGTCCTCCGCTAGGATCCTGGCTCCTCCCGGCGGACGCTCCAGCGGTATCTGGTAACCGGCGGCAGTTGGAGTTTAAACCGTTTCTTCGACCTCTGTGTTTTTATTATGTTTTCAAGCGACCAGGAAAACTGCACTGATTTTAAACAACAGAATTTCAAATTTCTTTTAATGTCAAACAAATTCAACTATAAGTCCGGCCAATTTATTAATTAAAAATAAAAGGGCTAGCTTTGAACTTAAAACCATGTTTTACAAATTCTAGCTTAATGCAATGACATAATCGAGCAGCGATTTTAACCAGTTGAAAGACCAAAACCAGTACAGTTTTTAGTGGTGAGAAACAAAGTGACAGTTATTTAAAGATGAGTGGATTAAAACGTGTCACTGACAAACGTAGGGTACTCTGTAGACACCATAGCATTATAGTTTGTCTTGATGATGTGTGTTTGTGATTGGAGGACCTCCTGGCGAGTGTTTATCTTTCCGGTGGACGAACAGTCCTGTGTGGTAATGAAATCCGACTTCTTCTAACACTCTTGTTTGCATTTATACTTCCACTGCCTCTGACCGAACACCTGAAATGCCGTGAGTTTTCAGGCATTATCAGTTGTATGATTTCATAACTGGGAGAGTTTACCTGAGCATCTAAAGGGAAAATGAAAAGTAAATGAGTTAAAGTTCATTTCTCGGTTAAATGGTTTCTGTTGTCGCCTTTTTTTCCCCTCTGTTAACCACATCATGACAAAGGAGTTTATTGTAATTCACATGAATGCAGTTCTTTCTCACTCCAGATTACTTTGAGCCATCTGAGTGAAAACAATAAACAAAGAAGCTTTGTTTTCTCAAACCATGCTCTAAGAAAAATCTAAAATGCAACAATTCCTTCCTTTTTACTATTTTCTACAAAGTTTTCCTCCTGTTTTCTTTATGTTCACAGTTTTCTACCACTGGCAGCTTGTTTATTGCAGAATTCTGTGATTTGATACAGTTTTTGACTCCATGTTTATGCATTTTATCATGATCGATGCAAGGAAGAATGAAGTGAGGCTGTTATTATAGCAGAACGATTGAGCAGCACAGGCTGAAAGCAGAAGAAAACCACCGATCCTCTCACCGCCTGATGACGTCACCTTCCCGCCTACCAGTATTATATTTATGCATATTCACCTCCTAACGTGTGGGTACTCTATATATTTAAAAGAAATCATTGTTTTTATTTTGTGAAAAGATTAAAATCGTGCCAATGGGAGTCGCCTGTGCAACACTGTCAACGATGCTTTGAGAGAACGGAGAGGTCTCCATTAATGCCACAGGTTCATCAAAAAACTGGTGCTCTTTCTAGGATTGTTTACAGCTGTTATCATATCGTTGGACATTTTTGCGTGATCTATGGAAGGCACTGTGATTCAGTTGTTGTGTTTGTGGAGTCGTGTTGGACCGTGAACCTTTTAAGTTTGTAATTTGCTGCTTGTTTCCTACCACAAGAATAACGGTAACTGATTAAAGGTTAAAAAAAAAATCAAACCAGTGCTTTTTTGCATCCTTTTTTTCCATTTTTTGTGGTTTCTAATATTACAGGTTAGCTCCAATGTATAACGGTCTGTTTAGTTATTAATATTCATTTAAAACATTAGGAGTGAATCATGTAAAAGTGGTGTCAAATGTTGTATAAAAGGTTAAAATTTTGAAGCTGAAGAAATATTTAACATTGTAAAACAGTTAATTAGAGAGATACTTAACACAAAGACACAATTAACTTTTACTTTAGGCTGTCGCGACAACCTAAAAAAAACTCTAAATCATGTAAGTAAAAAAGCTTTCTTAAAAATTAGTGAAAAATATTCATGAATTACTTCATTTTTCTTTTTTTATTGCTTGACAAACCTGGACCCAACACGGTTTGGTTTGTTTCCTTCTTTGCCCAAATAAAATGTCTCGTCTACATGATTTGTTCTTTAATAGCGGCTATCGGAAGTTCCCGAATGAATAGTCTCAAAACAGTTATTGCGTTAGCTGCCACACTTTGTCCTAACACTCATCTTTTTATTAACTAAACTAATCCAGACTAAAAGACAATTTACTCAATAAAACCTTGTAAGTGTTTAGTTTTTTTTAGCTGATAAAGCGGTTACACCACACCACTTGGTAGTAATTTGAGAGAACATTTTATTTCTTCGTCATCTGTAAACGTTCAAAGATACAAAAAAATACAGGTTCCTTATAATGGAAACATATATAAAGTCACCAAGAAGTCTGCAAGGATGGATAAATTGAATTGCTGGAGTACACTTGAAACCAGGAGATCATTAAATAGAGTTTTGTTCACACCTGTATGTATATATATACATATATATATATATATATATATATATATATATATATATATATATATATATATATTTCTTAGACTTTAAATCATTGTTACCATCATCCCTGTTGGTACTTGCACATTATCTAATATTTACCTGCTGTTACATACAATACAACATACAATAATACAACAACTTGGTTGTGAAACTTTTTTCAAAAGATTTTCTTGTGATTAAAAAAATCCATATCTTTGTAAAGAAAAAAAATAAATCATATTTGCTGTTATTTTTTCTATATATTTTTAGTATTTTTCTCTTTAATTTCACTGAATGTGATGCACCAGGCTGCTGCCGCGCCACGCATGCGCACTCATAGCAGCTTAGCAGAGAGGTCGGCTAGCAACGGAAAGCTCAACAGAAACAAGCGCCGGAGCGGAGAAAGCTCTCCTCCGTGAGTATTATCCTCCATCTCCTCTCAGACTACAGACTCTCCTGAAGTAAATCTCGGGTTTTTTTATTTTTATTTTATTTTTATTGTCTAATTTCACTTAAATATTCACCCGGTCCGGAAAGAGACGGACCTAGTTTTATTGGAGGGATGATGATGGGTGTATTATCGGAAAGGCCTCCAGAGGGGGGTGTGCTTTAAATATGGGGGCGAAATAAACTCCGGTTTTCAGTCGCTCCCAAGCGGGATAGTCGTTCACTAACCGTACCATGGCGGAACCGAACCGAGCCTGAGCATTCAACACGGTATAACCGCCCGTTTTGAGGCTCTACTCCCGCATTAACAGCCGTTAACGGTTGGGATAGCCCAGCAGCTAGCTCGCCTGCTCGGCTGTCGGTGTTTTACGGCTGGAGCGTCATCCGTTAAACAAGAGACGTTAAACCGACCGGGAACCAGAGGACCTGCCCAGCTCTCACAGGCTTATATGGTTGTTTTTTATACTTACAAATATATATATTTTATAACTAGTGGCACCGATAAGACCTCAACAACACACTTAAGTTATAGTTTGGATAATTAATGTAGAATTTGGACACTTTTCAAACAGTTGGTCGTTTTTATGGTGGTATTTAATATTAAAGTTGCTCACTAAATGCACTAAAGCATTTTTTTATATTTAAAGATTGTGAGGTTTTGAATCACTGCCATTTTTTTTTTCCTGCCTTGATTTATTTTATTTATTTTGTACTTTAATTTTGTATTTAATTTATTTCTTATAGTGCCAATTCACAACATATGTAAGGCCAAAGCAATCAATCAAGGAAAATAATTTAAATCCAGCAATAATACATTATAATTTATGTTTATTATCAAACATCATCATGCATAGTTCATTATTCAATTTAATTTTAAAAGCTTTCATTATAAGCCTGTATGGCGTCATTAACTTGCAGTATTAACTCCTCCCGGACCAGCATGTAAAGACAGTAAGCAATAGCTTTGCTTTTTGAGCAATCTCGTTCTGATCATCCATGTAGCGACAGTGGAGAGGAAAAACTTCCCTTTAACAGCAAGAAACGTCCATCAGAACCAAGAAGTAAAGTGACATAGATCAGGGTAAAGTAAACCTTTACAATGAGGCATGGAGAACCGTTTTTACATGCTTAAAAGTAAGAAATGCATGGAACAGTCTTTCTGTCTCACCCATTAACAGAATATTTCTAATTTTGGACTTATTCCTGAGGTGAAAGGAGGAAGTCTAACAGACCTGTTTGATGTGGGATTTCAGTTATATTCTGGTCAAAAATAACACCAAGGGTTTTTACTTTATTACCAGAGGCCAATTTCATGCCATTCACGGCACACTGTACTTTGAATTAGATTTATAAATAGGTTTATTTCACCATTAAACTCATACTTTTGCAGTTTATCACATTCGAATTCGCTGTTAAGTTGAGTTTGAATCTATGTTGAGCATTAATTGTTGGTTGTTTTTTAAAATATTTATTGCCTTTCTATGTTATTATGCTTTTAATAGTAAATACACATTTAAAACACATTTTAGGCAAACATTTCTAAGAAATCATTTATTGTTATTGTGAATGTTTCAAGACCTTTTTTTTTAGACAAAGTTGGCTCCAGATTGCTTTACTGCATGTCTTTAATCTACTGCCGGTAATCTGTTTTTGCGACAATTTGTATCTACCAAGCACTGTTTAAGTAAGCAGACGAAGTACTTAGTGCTAAGGTACAAGCGTTTACAGAAAACATCCGTCCGACCCGGAGTCAATAGAAAACCAACAATTAGGGGAAAGCAGACGGTTCAGTTTGAACCGGTCTTTTCTCTGCTGGCATGATGAAGGTTACTAGTCTGGGGAAAATTACTTCTGTCCCTTCAGAGATAAAATATTGTACCAAGCTTAATCCTTGAGGATAACATGATGTAGTCTGAGAGGATTGGAATAAACTCTCCCATTAGAGTTTCCTGATAGCTCCATATCCTGTATGTCTTTCACATATCATAGTGCTCCTCTTATTAATGAAAACAAAAACACATACTTACAAATTTGTATTACTTGTAATTATATTATAATATTCCTTTAAAATATTAATGGATGTTGACTTAAAAGTTGAGGAAAAAAGTAACTGGAGGTGGGACGAAAAATAAACAACAGAAGACCAAGAAACCACAGCAACAAACATCATTTTAGTATTTCACGAGAACACTGGAGTCATCCTAGGAAAAGACAGGATAGTAAATAATGTAAGATTTATTTAGTGGTAACAGCAGCCCAACACAGGGTGTATCCTTCAACACCTGAATCACACCTGCGGGTTTGTGTGTCAACGTGACTTTGTATAAGGTTTCTTTAAACTAATCTGCAATAGCACTTGTGAGGAGCCACATCCCTGGCTCCAGGGACCCACCGTTAGGTGGCTATGGAGGCGATCGGAGCGACGGGTACACTTAACGACAAACAAGACCACAAACCTTTTATGGTTTTCTTGTTTTAGTAAAAAAATTTCAGAGATTGTATCGTTGTAGTTGTTTCATATTAAAATATATTTCTAAATCTTGAAGAAAAAAAAGAATTTGAGTCTCAGGAAAATTTACAGACATATACGGTTATTGATATGTTTATCTGGGTTGTTTTGTTAACACATTTTCTAAATACTGAAGCATAAAGGTTGCTAATTTTTCTGTTGCTGCTTATAAAGAAATAGATTTTATATCTGAATACTACATATTGAGATGCTTCTGCGTAGTTTCTCTTTTGTTTATTTAGTTTTGATCAATCTGAATTTCATTTTGGTTACAGTAACGCTTTATCTTGTGTTCACCGGTTTTTCTATCTACTCTTCAAGGACAATTTATGACAGATTACAGTGATATTGTTTATAAAGGGCACTATGTTCATCGCTTCTTTTTTGAAACCGGTTTAACTGGAAAAAACCAAATTAATTACTTTGACCAGGTTTAAACTGTTACCTCTGAAGTCCAGGAACCAGGAAGTGATTCCTTAGCTCAACATCCCGTGTGCTGAAGATTTTAGAGCTCAGAGGAAAGGTTTCAGTATTGTTTGAATTTCGCTTATCTGGCTCTTTCAGTGAGCCGCTGGCTTTACTCTGCTGTTAGACGCAAGTCTGGTGGTTTGAGCTGAATGCCGGTAGAGCATGTTAAATACTAGGGCTAAAGGGATTAACTGAGGCAGAGATTAGAAACTCATGAGTAAACTAGTTTATCTGTAACTAGTTATGGAGGAAAGGGAGGTTTAGACAAGTAAGGATTCAGTCACTGGATCGTTTTTCTTGTTTTATACATTTGTTTTTGCACAACTGTGGCTGTGTTGATGCGGATATCATTACACTTTAAAGTAAATGTGTCAATCTGTGTGATTTATGCATTTTTAGTGCATTGACCCATTATTAAAAAGACTATTTTTAACAGGCTTCTATTACAATTTGAGATCTAATTTTGGCTTGGTTATGAAATATTCCCTCATATTGAAATTCCTTTACAATTTTTACCAGGTGAAGATATTTTCCATGTTCTATAAAGGCACTTGTTTGCATATATGGGATTTGTGTTTTCTTTCTAAAAACAAGCAGTTTATTTACAATTGACTGCAAAAAATAAAGAATGGCTCCAAGTTAATTCCAATTTGTAGATGTTGGATAACAAAGAAAAAAAAGTATGTTCTGGTTTTCAAAGCTAGCATTTAATTTGATGTTCTGTTCTATATAAACCAACATTTGTTTGGACATGTAAATATGTGTCATGGTTTAGGAAAATGGGGTCTATTTAGGACAATGAACGGCCTTTAGATTAGTTTTCATCGGCTCAGCCTAGAACAACAAATGGTGACATTTATAATAGATCTGAAACTTTTTAAACCGAAATCAGAGTTAATTACAGGTGAAAGAAGAATGTGTTAAAATACAATTTGCATCAGATTAACTCCACCATGAGGTGGCAGTAATGTACTGCAAGGTATTCCAGTTATCACGCTATTTAATGAGGAAATAGAAAGGAAATAAATAAAAATTGCAATTTGTTTTTGTCTTCAGATCTTTTTTCTGTGGTGGTCAAACCCAGTTTGGCTCTCAGTAATTAAACGTAAACAAAACTAAGCACAGGTGAGTAAACTAACCTGCTTCTTTAAGCACACAGTGAGTATTTAGTCACTGTCTACATTATCTTTTGAAATGCGTGTGAAACAGGAGGATGGCGGTGAATGTCTACTCCACCTCTATGTCTGCCGACAACCTGAGCCGTCATGAAATGCTCGCCTGGGTGAACGACTCCCTGCAGCTCACCTACACAAAGATTGAGCAGCTCTGCACAGGTCAGAGTTCACGTGCTTATTTCAGGCCTCCAGTTGAACAAACGTGTATTTAATCAGTGCCTTCTGTTGTAACAGGTGCTGCTTACTGTCACTTCATGGACATGCTGTTTCCAGGGTGCATATTGTTGAAGAAGGTTAAGTTCAACGCCAAGCTGGAACACGAATACATCCACAACTTTAAGGTTTTACAGGCTGCGTTCAAGAGAATGAATGTGGACAAGGTGAGATAGAGCGATCCAGACACGTTGAATTTAACTGGAGAGCAGACAGGTCTAACTTTGTGGTAACCGTTTGTCATTCCCAGATCATCCCTGTGGAGAGGTTGGTAAAGGGGAAGTTCCAGGACAACTTTGAGTTCCTGCAGTGGTTCAAGAGGTTTTTCGACGCAAACTACGACGGGAAAGAGTACGACCCGTTACTGATGAGGCAGGGTCATGAGGGAACGCCGCCACCGCCTAACCCAGGTACAAATTACAAGTATAATTTTCGGCGTGTGTCTGGAACGTTGGCCGTTCAGTGCATCATTTAATACATTTCATCACCTCATGCAACCACATCCTCACCTTTAACTCAGGAGAACCCATTCATCCTAAACCTAAACGACCCCCTCGCTCAGGTAACGTCTCCGTCCAGCACGTGTTTCTCTTTTCGACACGTAAATCTGGTTTGATGTGAGCAGCCTGGGTGTGTATTGGTGTGTTTTGTACAAAGCAAGCTTAACCACATTTTACATGTTATGTAATACTTTCAAACTAAACAGTAGTGAGAAAGCATGATTATGAATGCTATTGATTCAAGCTGCGTTTATACAAGCGGATTTATATAATCAATAATAAAATGTGCTTCCAAAGCATCCTTAATGATCTCTAAGGGGAAAATTGCAGCTTGTTTTATTGGGCACCCATCAGCTGCAATGCATCACATTTGCGAGGAAGACATCACTGTATTTTACAAGTACAACAGTTTGTTGACCTGACATCAAAAGCAGCTGATGGATTTAATTGGGAGCAGACCTAAACTCCACGCAGTGACATCCCAAACTATGACAAAAAATGTAATGCCTCTGTGTTTTAGGCCCCATGAGAACGTCGCCCATTGCACCGAAGACGGTCCCTGTTCCTCAGAGACAGATTAACCCGCCGGCAACCCGCAGAACCAATCCGGTGACCAGAAACGGAGGAGACGCCGAGATGGTAGAGCTCAACCAGCAGGTACTCCTGCTCTGGCCAGTCCGAACACTCTATGGCTCCTCAGTCGATCTTAGATGTAAACCTTTAGGAATAAAGGGATAAAGCCGTCCATATTTACTTTATGTAGAAATGGTTATCTTTGACTTTGTCACATATTCCCAGCTAATGTCCCAGATTGCCATTGCATCTGTATTCATTTGTTCTTTTCTTTCATCTGTGTAGATAATGGATATGAAACTGACCATAGATGGACTGGAGAAGGAGAGGGACTTCTACTTTGGAAAACTGAGAGACATTGAGCTCATCTGTCAGGAAAACGAAAAAGATAACCCAGTCCTCGGCAAAATCATTGACATACTGTACGCTACAGAGGTAAATCACGCCCACTGCACACACAAACGCCCAAACGTGCACTGATTTATATCCGTTATGAATGTTAGATCTGATGAAGGGAACTGCGAAACAAGAAAAAAGCAAACTAGTGCAGTAAACAAATGTTAAAGTGAGAATTTATAATAACATTTAGTAATATCAGAACCACACGAACGTAAAAGTGACACAAACTGTCTTCACAGGACGGATTTGCGCCTCCAGAAGACGAAGAAATTGATGAAGGCGCACGAGATCAGGAGGAGTTCTGAAATCTTCCTCTCTTTTTCAGCTCCATTATTCACTCCCCTCATACTTTAATCGGACCATCGAGCCTTTTTTGCCTGGTTTTACCCTCCACCCACCCTAATTTAATTTAAAAAATCTCCTCTGACTTCCTCCATCTCATTCACGGCTTCACATTTTCCACGACTTTGTTGGAGCGGCTAGCTCCCCAGACTTTGACTCGCAAACGACACTAACCTAAATGTGTCTGGACAAGAGGCTGGGCAGCCCGACTTGGCTCGACTGACTAATTGTAACATGTTTTCAGAGGAGGCGGCGCCGCCGTCCCCGTCTGTCAGCGTGTCACAAATTTCAGTTAACAGCAGCTGGATTTTGAAGCTGCAGGGCCGGAGCCAGCAATGCTCTGAATCTGTCTGTGTGTGGCGACAAGGTGCTACCTTTGCACCAAGAGTTTGTACACAAAACACGACAAAGTTTTACAAGCAATGTGATTGTTTTTTTTGTTTTTTTGTTTTCAAGGTGCGATAATCTGCAAAATGGAAATATTTTGATTATATGACTCTGAGTGAACAATTAGCTGACATATCACAGACTCCAGACACATACGAGCTTCGAGCAGCTCGTTACCCTGAGGATGAACCTCAGATACTTGGGTTCATCAGTTTATTCCACACAAAACTGTTCTGACAGCTTCTTAGGTGACACCATGGTTTATTTATGTTTTTATTTATTTATCTTTTTTAATCTGCTCTGTACAGTTTCTGAGAAAAAAAAGGTAGTTTGGATTTGGGGAGATTGAAGGTCTTGCACTAAATGTAGCGTAACAAACCACCGCAAATGATTTAAAATGCCAACATGCAGTTACTGGCTGCTGCCAGGAAATTACAGGAAGATGCAAATGTTATATTTTGTAGATTTGTGTTAAAGAAGTAGGTTTTTTTATTATTATTTTATTGCATTGAATTCCTCAGTGGCCAAGTCAGGCATCTTTTAAAAACCTATTTATCTAACAAATATCAGGCAAAAACAAAATGTATGAATGAACAAACACTGCAGACCAACACTACTAAATGCTAATGTTTGACTGTGTCTGTTTAGTTAAACATTTTAGCTGCTACCATTATTCCTCTTTTGCCGCATTTGAGTTTTCATATGTTGCAGAGCGTCTAAACGCCACCATGGTTGCCATTGGAAACAAAAGGCTTGGGATATTGTGGGTAATAACCAGCCAAAGCATGTCTGACAGTCGGAGAGCAGAAAACATCCGAGCGTCTCTTGCTGTTTCTCACCACGGCAGCCATGTCACCAGCTTGCATCATTTGGAGCTAATGCTGGAATTAAATAAAGCTCTGAAGTTTCGAGAAAATGACATGTTTTTTTTTTTTTTGCTGTCTGTCATAATAATTATTATTTTTAATTATCAGATTGTATCTTGAATAACATTGTCTCACAATTACAAATGTACATCTTATATTAGTCTAATGTAAACAAGGGTGTAGACATTAGTAATAAATATTAAGATATTGCTTAGCAGATTTACAGTAACAAGGATGACATGAATGCAAACTAAAAAATAGAGTATTTTAGGGCCTAAATGATTTTGATCAGACGATAATCCTTCATATATATACATAGTGTAAAAATAACGTACTTTTAACTTCATGGGTTCAGAAGCTTAGTTTTTATTCACATAAACAATTTGCTGAATTCTAAAAGGTAGGTCAAATTAAACGTTTTCTAATTTATCTGTGACATACAAAAGTAAAACAAGGGATATTATCCCCTTTTTAGGGTTAATGCCTAAATATACTAAAAATTGTGTAAAGTAACACAAAATCTGAAATTATATGTACATTCTGTGTATACTTTTAAGATGTTCACCGAGACTTAAGATATCTGATTGCTAAATAACTTTTGCTCCTTTTAAGATATTTAAACTTATTATATTTTTTATTTTGACGTTTCCTTTAGGATTTCAACACTTCTGGCAAGCTATTTTAATATTAAATCAACAGCAGCACTTGTCCAATTAATCTAAATTTAAGTAAAAGATATAAAAAAGAAAATTACTAATATAAATAATATTTCGTAATAGCAATAATTACAATTATTTTAGTTTATACTGACATTCAATAGCAAACGGGGAGAAATATTCCAATCAAACGTGAATCACTGTCTTAGTAAAATAAATGTTAAATTGGCTTGCCATACTACGTCCTCGTCGTCCTCGCTGACGTGAAACTAACGGTGAAAACGCCACGCTCGCTGACGTCGTGCCGTCGTCGAGACGTGGCAGAGCGGTTGGTCTCTAGCGGAGTGTCCTCGCGTCGCAGTCGTACGTTAGCCGCAAAGAAGAGACAGCAAGGCAGTTACTGTACCTCCAGAAGTCATAGCTGGGCCCGCCTGGACTGGAAACATGGCCTCTAACAACGGCTCCGCCGGGAAATGGGAGGTAGTGAAAAAAGGGAAGAAAAATTACTCTGGAGGAGAGAAGTCCGCTAGCGGAAACGGGGGAAGGAAAGCGTTGGGGGAGTCTAACCAACCGTCCAGACGTAAGTGAATAAGGCCCGGCTCTGATTGCTAGTTCCTGTTTATGGTTTTGTTTTTTTATTTTAATAATGATAAGGAAACAACCGGTTATTAAATGTGTAACTTTGAGTATTTTATTATTAAATAAAAATGTCCAAAGTCTGAACTGAGCATGTCTAACAGCTGTCAACTGATCTGAGCTCAGTGTAGCAGCTACCCTTCATTAAGCGGTTCCTCCCTTTCTTACGGTTAAAATGTAAAGTTTTCTCCCTTAGATTTATATAATGGTATCTAAAATAGTCAGTAAATACGCAAAATTTAAATTAGCCAACAACTGCTCCCTCTGTGTTTCGGATTATCCCGGGAAGCTAATCAGATAGCTTTAGCATTAGCATTCTAGCAGATTTCTATTTAGTGCGTCTTTAAAGTCCTCACGTCTGTCTATGGAGAACCTCTTTAACTTTTCATAGTTACCAAAGTACTTTAATATATAGAGATGTCACCATTAATTATTATTTTTTTATCTTTGTGCTTCACTAAATCACAAAGTTTCAGTAAAGTAATTTAATGAACACATATAATTAGGATGTTTTTTAAATAAAATGATCATTTCATAAATCAAGTATGTAAACACACTCATTTGGAAATCCCATGTGCCTCATCTTTTTCCCTTTTTATTGATTTTTGCACTTTTTGGAGGACATATATATTTTTTAATTTCTTTCTGCATAATTCACTAAAATAAACCTGTTGTAATCCGGTTGTAATCAGGAAGTGTAGTAGTTTTTTAACCAATTAATCAATGCTGTTTTGTTGTCTGATTTATTTGACGACTATCCTGATTGTGAATACTCTAATCTTAATTCATTTCCCTCATCATGAGCTCCCCACCACTGGTTTTAAGCTTTACAGTGCTGCGTCATTCACTAAGGTTTTGTATAGCTTTGGACCTAAAACATTGAAATGTGGCCTAAATGTAATCTTTCCGGCTGAATCCATACTTTATAGGTGTAAATCTGTGTTTGTCATGTCACGTTTCAATGATTCAGCATTTACTAATTCAAGTTCTGATTGTTTAGCCCCTGTATTTTCAACTTTCGTAAAGCAAAATAAGTCAGGGTTAAAAACATCTTTAGGAGGTTTTTAAAGTGTTTTACTTTTAAACCTAAAGCTGCAGAGATAGTTGGAGGTCCCAGGAGTTTGTCACCTGGTTTATTTGTTGTTTATAAAATAAATGTAATAAGCTTTTGACAGTTTAACATAGGTAATCCAAAACAACGTCACATAGATCTATTTTAATATAACTCATAAATCTGCTTTAATATAACTCATAAATCTGCAGGAGAAAATGGCAGAAACCAGATGCTCTCTGATATAAGACTAATGTGCTCTTGACCTTGTGATCTGTTCATGCTCCACTTTTATCACAGAGTTATCTCTTCCAAAGTCCTTTGGTTCAGTAAACATCAGTCCTCTAATAGTGAAGAGTTTTTACATTCGGTTTGACAAGTATTTAATCCAAAATAACCTTGAAACAGCAGCAGATTATCCTAACAGTTGGACAATAACCAATATTAACTGATGTTATAGAAATGTCCCTATTTTTTTGGTCTCTATAACACAAATTAATATGTAAAAGAATAGCAGTAAAGCTCTAGGTGTATAGCAGTGTTTGACCCTTAAACTTGTGTGTGTATATATCTTATGTTACTAATAGTCTATAAAGATTTTAGACCCTTGGCGTTGATCTGTTTGACAAAAGACTGCCAATATTTCCAAATTTCCCATGTTGGAATAAATAAAAGCTCATATGAATAAAACAGAGTAACATTGCTGTGATTTGTTCAGCGTATATATTATTCTTGATCAAATCAATCAAACCTCTTGAAACCAGGTTTGAAATAAAAGGACAAATTGTCTCAAAAGTAACAAGAGCTGCAAAAAAAATGAAGTCAAAATACATAAAAAATTTGTTTTCTTTATTGTCATTTTCATTTAACATTGTTTTAATGGAACAAACGGTTTCTAGAAAGCAAAACTAACAGTTCTGCGAGTTTTTCCAGAATTACTCATCTTAAATTCATCATTGTGATGATAAATCACAATTCCTACCTCAAGAAAATAGATCTATAACTACACAAAAAGCACAACCCTACTGTTGACAAACCCTAAATAAAAGACAATCTACAGGAAAAGTGAGTGAATTCTGAATTTTCTGGTTAAAAAAAGTGGTTTCATTTAACACTGTGTAACTAATAGGTCACGCATATAAAGTCTTAAAATAATTTTGTTTTGTAATTCTCTGAGGAGAGTTTCATAAAGTTTCTGTTGGACACGAATGGCCTGTTACGTAAACTGTGAAAGGAGGGCAGATGGGAGGAATAATGGGACAGTTTGAGGAAAAGCAGCGATTTAGAGTCTTAGAATAGACGAAACTCTGCGTTTTATATCACCATTGCTGATCCGTTTTTCCCTTAGCACCCTTGAAGATGTCGGAGACGTTGTTCGAAGGGTTTGAGAAAGTGGGGAAGAAGCAAAACAAGGAGCAGGTTCCACCACCAGCAGAACCTCAGAGCAAGAAGCCCTCGTCAAATAAACCATCCAAGAAATCCCAGCCTAGCAATACGAGCACGACAACTTACAAAACCCTGGAAGAAGCCTTCAAAGCTGTGAGTAAATATGTTTTTATCAAAGGATTTAAGATCCACTTTTAATCTAATGTTCTGGACTTAGAAAGATTTGAACATCTTAAAGACGCAGAATCAAAAGCTGCATTGAGATGTTTTCACTGCGGAGCGTTTTTCAAAGCGGGCTTTGTGTCTGAACGTCTTTGCCTGATTTTTTTATTTTAGCTGGATATTGGGGACTTGAAGCAGCAGCTGGCTAGAAGTCAGACAATGTTCCTAGATAACCCGTCAGTCTGGGTCAAAGACCTGGCAGGATACCTCAACCTGAAGCTGACCGCGCCAGACTCTGAGCCCACGCTCTGCAGCTATGCTTACGGTCAGCAAAATTCAAACCTCTGCTCATATGTCAATATGGAGTTTTACGTTAGAATCTTCTATGTATTCAACTCCATCTTTTTCTGTTTTTGCCCCAGACTATCCGTGTTGCCTTATAGGAAAAGAGCTGAGGGGAGTTATCAAAGGCTTAATCGGACGTTGCAACAACGTCCTGCCCGATTTCTTCGACTACTGTGTTTACACAATGCTCAGGGAGCTGGACAAACAGCCAGGTAAATCAGTTGTACCTTGTCCTTGTTGGCTTTTTTCAGCTCTTAATGAACTTTCATAGACATGTGAAAGCTTAAAGGTTAAGATTGTAGAGAAAGATTCCTTTAAAAGTTGTTCTTGTTGTTCAAGGGGAACCGCTTCACGGATATAGAGTTTGCATTCAGGCTGTCTTACAGGACAAACCCAAAATAGCCACCCAGAACTTAGCAGAGGTGAGTTTCTGTATTGCTTTTGAATCATAAACAAATGTCGTGATGGTTTGTCTTTTGTACTTATCTTTAAACGGTGTGTTGTTTTCTAATTCTGTTCTTTGTGCCTAGTATTTAGAGTTACTGCGGTCGGTTCAGAATCGTCCAGCGAAATGTTTGACCATCATGTGGGCTTTGGGTCAAGCTGGGTTTTATGATCTCAGCCAAGGCTTAAGAGGTAAAAAAAAAAAAGATAATTTTGTCCCATCACACATAAAGCCAAACATTACGAATTGTTTAGTTCATATCCTGGTCAGAGATGATGATCAGATTAGAAATGTTTTTTAAAAGGTTTTAGTGATTTTAGTTTCCTCTGGGATGTACTCTGTGCAAACATGCAGACATATTCAACCTTAAACTAACTAACTGTGCAAGAGGAGAGGCGACCAAGAAGCCAATGGTGACTCTGAAAGAGCTGCAGAGATCCATAGCTAAAGTGGAAGATTCAGATGACAGGATAATTATTAATCATGCCTCATTCTGTGAGGGGTGATTTACCGAGTTGATGTAAAGATGGCTGAAGATGAATGCAGGTGCAGAGATCCTATTTTAACTAGGACAATATACCATTCATGTTCAGACTCCATTCAGTCAGAAATGAAACTAGATTTCTAAATAAACTGCGCAAAAATGTTATTCTGTAGATCGCACTCATGTTAGAACCTAAAAAAGCAGCAAAAGTACCTCATTGGGGCTAAATGAATGTCACTTCATTTTGTATTAGTTAAGAAAATGTAAATAATTTGTATCCTTTTTTTCTGGTTGTCAGATAAAATACTAGTACAGTAAAAAAGTGGAAAATGTCAAGGAGTGTAAAATTAACATTTTTCTGTTTCTGTGTTTTGGGTCATGTTGCGTAATCTCAATTTTCTAAGAAGCCATGATTGCAGAAATTTTGGATTAGGGTTCACTGGAGCAACGGTGGAGTTTAGAGCAGCAACACATTATGACCGACTAATATATCATTTATTTATTTTTTATTTTTCCTTAAACATTTTTTTTGACACTGAGTCTACTGATGGAGGAAACGCAACCAAAAGCATTCTAGGAATAATATAGAAGTTTATCTGGAAAATAAGGTTACTGAGGACAAACTTTATCAGGAAGGGAAGCATACATCTGACTTTTGTAGTTTTCTGCATTTGATATATTGAATGTTTTATCACAGGATTGGTGCAAAAATACACAACTTTTATTGCACCAAATGTTGTAAAACAGTTTAATCCTGTGAGTTCATAAAGGTTGAGTTTAATCTATCCTATTTTTCTGATGTCCTGCTCTGCAGTGTGGCTGGGTATCATGCTTCCTGTCCTGGGGATCAAGTCCCTGTCAGCGTACGCCATCACCTATCTAGAGAGACTTCTACTGTAAGTTTGTTTTATTTAGTAAAACCGCCTCATAACTTATTGTTATGTGATTTTTACGTCCTTGGTTGTGAATATGTATATCAAGAGTATTAACAGGTAAACCACTGCATCACAGTCTCCCTACCTGGAATTAAAAATAGTTTCATTTTTGCTTCCTTTGTCGTCTTTTCCCAGAGTTCATACAAACCTGACAAAAGGATTTGGCATCATGGGTCCTAAAGAGTTTTTCCCTCTGCTTGATTTTGCCTTCATGCCTAAGAACGCCCTGGCGCCAAGGTAAACACAAGCTTTTGCATAATTGGTCAGACTCACAACCATACTACCGTCATTATCATGGTTTAAAAGTACAGATCAACCTTAAATAATACAATTTCAGCAGTTAGTAACATACTATTCTTTAAGCCCATTTTTATTTCTAAAAAATACTTTTTTTTTTATCTGTCTAGTCTAATATTCTAATCTTTAATGGTGCGTTTCCATTAGCTGTAAGCTAACACATTGTAACAAATAAACGCTGGAAAGTCTGCGTGTGATCAATCTGAATTGGGATACTTAAATTAACTTTAAATTAATATTTTATGAACTGGTTATGTAGAAATGAATGTATGAAAGTAACAAAATATGTAACCCAAGTAAAAGCAACCTAAGTCTGTGTTCATTTTGTATATTCTAAGGCTCTTAGTTTGATTTTCCATTTCCAATATCTGACACTCATTTCACAACGGCGGCTATAAAAATAACCAGTAATAAATGCAGTAATATGTTCATTTATTTTGTATTATAACATGGTAAATCTTGTATTTTTCTGGCAAAACAAAGATAATAAACGGCTTCCAAATAGTTTGCAGGAGCAGCTGAGACGTTTGTATCCACGACTCAAAGTCCTGGCATTTGGAGCCAAACCCGAGAGCACGCTGCACACCTACCTGCCGTCCTTCCTGTCCAGAGCCACGCCGCACTGTCCGGACGACATGAAGAGGGAGGTGAGGAAGCCCGTCTGTGCCGCTTTACAGGGAAAATATAAGAAAATATGAACAGAATGTTCCTGAGAAATTGACTATGCCGGAACCCTTTTTATGTTTTTGCTTTCATTTTTAATTGGGTTTATAATAATAATTGTTGCCTTTGCTGTGAGTTTTCCCAAGGGTTGCATAAGTTGATTGAAACCCACGTTTGTGTTGCCTGCAGTTGCTCAGCAGTATGACGGAGTGCTTGTGCGTGGACGTGCAGAGTCTCGGAGTCTGGAGGCAGCTCTACACAAAGCATTTACCCCAGTCCAGGTCAGTATCACCGTTTTCTGGCAAAATTATGGTAAACTGTGTCGGTTTTTTGTTGTAAATTAAAATGTCTCCTCCTTTTGTCTAAAGTCTGCTCTTGAACCACTTACTGAAGTCGTGGAATACTTTACCACCAAAGGTAGGCATCTAATACCCTGGTGGGACGTAACCCAAAGCTGACCTTTGGTCAATATCTATTTTTAACTTTCCTTTTTTTATTTTAGTTGCATAAGAACCTTGAAGAAACCATCCAGTCATTTAGAGTCACAAACGAAGAAATGAGAGACGCAAACGAGTCCAGAGACCTTCAAGAGTGCAATAGTCTTTGTCAGGTGAGATGAAAGATATAACAGCCAATAAATGTATTTTTACAAAAACAAATAACTGTTATTATGTTACAAGATGTAAGACGTGATCGCTGAGTTTAAATAAAATGCTTTGTTTCCAGAACCTCCAGGTGAAGATGCAGGGACACGGATTCCCCTGGTCCAAGCTGCTCCTGGTTCTGCTCGTGTTCGCCGCCGGCTTCGTCGCCCACGACATCAGGTCTCACGGCTCGGTCGCAGGTTCGATATTCGCCGATTTGCCGAGGGCTTCCGCGGTTCGAGGCGGTTCCGGTTGCCGACACTCTCGTTTTTGTTTCAGATTCCAGCACGGCAGCGTATCTGCGCAGCTCTGGAGTCACAGCCGTGTCTCAGCAGGCCTGGAGCAAAATGACCGTCTACACAAAGCAGGGCTTCGGGTACGACCTCGTGCTCATCACGCACAGGAATCTAATTCAGATAACACGCCTCCAAGCTGCTTATATAAACATCTATGTTCTATATTTAAACTCTGTAAAATCACAATGAGCTGCTTTCTTTGCTTGCCAGCTGGTTGGAGAAAAACACTCCCCACTATTACTCTGAGTGTGTGCGGGTGTTGGGGCCAGTCGTTGAGCAAGGCGTGGAGAAAACCAAAGCGGCCGCCGTCGTCGTCTCTGAAAACTCCTCACAGTTTATCCTGTGGGTCAAAGAAACAACGCCGCTGGTTATTGAATGGGTAAGATTGTGAATGTCGTGTTTCTCTTCATCTTGGATAACTTATTTGAGGGACGTCAGCTCGACACCGCGCTAAACCTGTCTTTGTTTTTCAGGTGAACACGAACACTCCTGACAGCGTTTTCCATGCGTTGGCATATTTGAAAGAGCTTCTCATCTTCATCCATCGGAACTACTTCCTGCCAGCGCTGACTTATCTGTACAATGTTTTACAACAAGCCTGGACCAACCTGCAGGATTCCTGCAAGTCAGTATTCAAAGCAGCAGCTCTGTGGTGCTGCAGGATTAGGATTATAATTAACATTTAATAGTAAAATACTTTTGACGCCTGGTTACCCAGCTGTTAATACAGTAGTAATTTAGTTTATTTGCGATGGGGATAATATTGGTCGATGATATTAGGTTGGAGTTTTCCTCTGTCCTTTCCTTCTAGTCTTTCTACTGTATTAGATCTAATTAATCTAACTAATGCTGTTTCTTCTTCTTGTTTGGGTCTGATTCTGGGGATACAGACTAAACCAGAACCAGAAAACCAGAGTGATAGAAAGGTTGATACAGTGACAACAGATCTATAGAGTATTTTTGTGGTAACCCAATCAGTGTGCAATCAGTAATCAACTTTTATAAAAGTATTTTAAAGTTGATTTTGAGCTACAGGGAGCCAAAGTTAGTTACTAATGTTAAACACAACAATTTTACCAATATATTTATTATTATTAAAAAATTTTAAGCTTAAACAGTGACTTAATTGTGGATAATGAAAATAACATTTAAAATTATCTTTTATGACCTTTTAAAATAAAGTAATCTTTGATAAGTGATAAGAGTTTTAAGGCTTTAACTACTATAATGTTTTTTCTGCATCACATTAAACCAGGAATTCTGTGTTTTTATGTGTTTAAAAACGTTTCATCTGACACCGTTTGGTTTTATTCGCACTGACCCGTGTTTTGTGATTTCAGCGGCGAGGTGTCGGTGTCGTGTCTTCGCGAACACGTCGTGTACTTCAGCAACCTGACATGGCAGCTGCTGCAGCACACGACGGCGGCTGTGAAAACGTGGGCTCAGGAGCTGCTGACACGAGCAGGATCGGACTAATTTTAAAAACACAATATTATGTCTGAAGCTGCACGCAGGAGCCTCTTCTGAAGCCGCAATCGTCCGTCAGATGGGAACCGAGTTCTTCTGAGAGACTTTTGTCTTGTTTTCTGGCTAAATTTTATAAATCAGTTTTCTGTTGTAGTAATGTTTCTAGAGATTTGTTTTTTGTTGGATCTTTGGTTACTGCTGGATTTGGAGGTCGTAGTTTTTCTCTCCTTTTTCTACTCCAGGTCTTAGCTCAACTCTACACTCTTAAGGAGATTAAAATTTAATTGATAAAAACAACAGCTTTGTAGATTTATACAATTTTTATTTAAAGATAAAAAAAATAAAAACATACAGGGAATATGAACATAAAAAAACAGAAGACTTGATAAGTTAAACTTGAGGACCACGTCATCTCTTACGGTTAATTTCCAGCTTCCATCTACAGAAATGTGAATTATAATAACAATTACAGGTTTGTTTATTCCTCTAGTGAACTTTCAGAAGAGACGCACCTCTTTTTTTTTTCTCATACTTGTAACTATTTTGTTAAGTTTGTGCTTCAGTATTGCGTAAAGCCATTCTTTGACTCTCAAATGTGAGGCTTCAACAGGCGCTTTGTGTTGGGATCATCATAAGTTATGTCCCAACAACAATCCGTATTAATCTGAAACACGAGGATTAAAGTTAACATTTCGGTCCAGTGCAGCAGAACGGATAATGGAAGCAAAAAAAAAAAAAGAAAAGTCTTAATTTGTGATGGAAATCCTTTATAATAAAGACTTTAAACTGATCCTTGTTTCAAATTGATCTAAGATAGATGGTATTGTAAGTCGTCTGCTTTGAGAAAATCAAACCAATCAAAAATACTTTATGCCAAAGGGAAATTAAATGTTGTTGGAGTATCTCATTTAACTGAGGAGTTGTAGATGGTGAAGGCTGTGGGCAGGAAAGATCTTCTCTAGCGTTCTGTTTTGCAACTAAACTGAAGGGACACTTTTCCAGTAACGGTCTCATGAAGAGGATGTTCTGGTTGTCTATGATTTTCTTTATTTCATGTAAAATCTTTCCATCATCAACTCCAGAGATTCCACATTAGTCCCCAGAACAGACCCAGCCTTCTTTATCAGGTTGTTGAGCATTTTTAGCTCCCTTGCTCTGATGCTGCTGTCCCACCAGATGATAACAGAGGAGACGACACTCTCAACAACAGACTTATAGAAGATCTACAACATCTTGCTGCAAGCCTGGAAAGATTTAAGCTTTCTCAGGAAGTAAAGTTGGCTCTGTCCCTAATGTGGATGGCTTCACTGTTGCGTCTCCAGTCCAGTCTGTTCAGATAAACAACGAGATATTTGTATTCCTCAACCATCTCTGCTACTTCTCCCATGTTTTGTTCACATTCAAGATCAGATGATTGTTCCCACACCAGCTCTCTGTACTCGGCATCTTCTCCATCCGATACACCCGACAACTGCAGAGTCATCTGAGTATTTCTGTAGATCACAGGAGTCTGACTTGTACTGGAGGTCTGAGGTGTACAAAGTGAAAAGGAGTGGTGAGAGTACAGTCCCCTGTGGTGCTCCTGTGCAGCTGAGTCTTCTGGAGTTGCCGTCAAAGCAGATCAGGCTGAATTGTGTTAAATGCACTGGAGAAATCAAAGAACATGATCCTCACAGAGCTTCCTGCTTTGTCCAGGTGACAGTGGGATTGCTGAAGCAGCTGCATGATGGCATCTTCAACTCCAATTCCCCGGTGATAAGCAAACTGCAGGGGGTCCTGGTATGTGCTGGTTTGGTTACACAGTGGGGCCAATAGGAGTCTTTGCAGGATATTCATGATGTGGGATGTCATGGCAACCGGTCTGTAGTCATTGGGTTGGCACATAATTGCAATTGGTATCTACAGACCTTGAATGCCATTATCTAACAATCCCTTCGATAGCTCAGTTGGTAGAGCGGAGGACTGTAGGTTCTACGTGGTAATCCTTAGGTCGCTGGTTCGAATCCGGCTCGAAGGAGATGACATTTTTAATTTTATTTTTTATTGTAATTAGAAGTGGAACAGAATCATTTAAATACGTATTTATTAATCAGATCAAAAATCTTACCAGTATTTACCGCAAATCTGACCAATTACGTTCCTCCTGATCAGCATTTCAACAAGATTTCTGGAAAACTTTGGAGAGTTCATACATACTTTTTTAAAAGGATAAATGTGTGTCAGCTTCCAAGTTTATCGCTAACCTAACAAAACAATTTTACTGCGGGGAAAACATTGATTTTTGTTTCATTTTGTTTCACACCTGCCCTGATACAGTTGACCCACATGTTGATTTTGAATAATCTCTCTGAAGTAACTTAAAAAGTGATTCCTTTACTACGGCAGCATCAAAAACTCTTTGCCTACTTCTGAGAAGCACATTCTCAACAGAGCAACTACTTCTTTGACTCCATATCAAATTAACTATTAAGACAGTGCAGAAATATTCACACAAAATAAGCACAAAGCTGCCAGCAGTGTTTAGGTAGGTGGGTGTGTGTGTGTGTTCTGGATGACTGCTGACTGCTTTGGCTTCCCTTTATATTTATCTAGAACATCTCTTCTACATGTTATTGATATGTCATATTGAGACTTATACTGTCAAACTGAATCGCCCATCATTGTAAAAAAAACCAAAGCTTATTGATTCCGATACTGCTTCCAATCACTCACCAAGCATGCCCTAATGTTGTGTGCAAACACATTTTTATTTAAACATTAGCTGAGTTCAAGCACACCAATTCTTTATCTTGCTATTTAGTTATCTCTTTAAAGTTTTTTCATTTTGAAAGTTAAAAAATGTGTTAGTTCCCTACATGTCACAATAAGTCTAAGGTTTGTAAAACTGAACACATACGTGACCTACACATGTTCATTGTCAGAAAATTGGTGTAAGTAACCAAGGAGAAACAGATGCTTCCATGACTTGTGAATTATATAAATTTTGTTCAAAATCCTCTAAATAAAATCTAACTCACTGTCAGATTATCAATTCAGTGCCGTTTGCCTTAGGGACTACTTTGTAGGACTCTTATTGTTTTCTCCCGTTCACCTTAAACTCAGAGCTTAAACAAAACTGAGTGAATTTGATGCAAAAAGCTCATATTTCATTGAAGATTTATACAACACAGAACCATTTTAACCATCATTAAAATGATGTAAAACAAAATCGATCATCAACAAGGAACTATAAACTTATCATGACACGATATGGCGTTTGAATGATGTCTTTAATAATCTGCTGAGCTGAACAGCTCATTTTCTCTTTATGTATATATATGTATATTTCTACTTCTTTCTGCTCCTTTCATTAATTTCTCTTAGCAAGATATTTTTCACTCGTGTTTATTATGGAGGGAATGAAATAAAAAATAAAATGAAACAAACTGTCAAAGTCACACCAAGACATGCCCAGCTTGGGTGTCTCCAGATTAAAAAGCTCCTATTTGAAAACAAAGAAACCACCAAACATTTCAAACAGAATTAACGAACAGCACAGAGAAAACATATTGTTTTGTTTGGTTATGAAGTTTGTTTTTCTCTGCTTTAACATGAGGAGCGAGGCTCTCTTGGCTGACTGCACAGTAAACAGCAGCCTGCTGACAGCCGTGCAAAGCAGAACCTTAGTGAGATCTTCGATTGTTTGAGGACCCAGGGTATAGCGTCTGTGCCCAGACCTACTTGCATGTAGCAAAGAGTCAAAATTAAGTCATTAATTACCCTATTAGATGCATTTCTAAATGCACTTCTTTTACATCTCCTGCTTTGCATGTGTATGCAAAAATCAAACTACCTATTTTTTTTTTTCCACTGTTCACAATTCAAAAAACAAATACGTCGCTAAAACATAAATGTCGTGAAACATATCTTCACAGCGTGCAGGTTTTATTTGATAAGGTGTCAGACAGATTAAGATGTCAACCAGAGTATTCTTCCATGATTAAAAACCAAACTTTTCCTTTTTTTAAACCGTAAATTGTGTTTATTCAAATCTGACATGCAGACAAAATTGGCATATTGAGAAAGGAAGGAGGAGGGTTTTTAACTCCAAGAAAACGTTGCTGGAGTGAGTGAAAGACATTCATACAGACCACAGTTTTATCATCATTTGAATAATTGTAAAAAAAAACAATACAAAAAAAAAACTGAACATGTCTGACCCCCCCCTCAGGTACATCCTCTTCCTTTAATGTAGAGTTCAGTGCTGAGTCCTGAGACGCCAAGTCGTTCCCCGATGGTTTGCTTTCTGCTTCAAGTGTCCAAAAGCAGCGAGCACTTGTAAGTTTTGATTCTCTTTTATTTAAAAGTCTGTAAAGTTAGCAAGCGATGGGAGAAGCGGAGCTCCCCGACCACTGATCGCCACGTCCACTCGCTGTCGTGTCTTCATCTTTCACATGAAGTCGTCTGAGTCGTTGCCGTCCTGCCGAGAGGTTAGGCAAGGTCACGTGAACCCAGATTTAGCAATAGAAAAAAATCTGATAGAGCGACTAAAGGAGAGCTTGAGCCAGTTTAATTCTTACCTCGTTAGTTTTCATGTTTTCACTTTTCATTAGTGAAGTATAATTCCTACAGAACAAAAAGAAAGTTTAATTCATAAGTCCTTTACAGAGAAGTTATCCAGAATATTTTAACGGTTTCGCAATAATTACAAGAACAAATGTGATTTCAATATTGTGATTTTAGACTCAATAGGGTTTTTGCTTCAGCAACTTTAACTAGCTTCCTGTTCCCTGCAACAGAAAGGGATCCCACAGCATGATACCCCCATCAACAAGACTTCTTTCCACTCTTCTATTAAGCCCTATTTTGAGGAGGAAAAAGCTAGCAGTGGTCTTCCACTTGAACTGTCCATCTCTGTAGCTCCTTCAGTTACCATCACTTCCTGGATGCTTCCCTTATTAATGCTCTTCTTCTTTTTTTTTTCCTATTTCTTCGATAGGTTTTCCAAATTATTCCGAATGTGGATTAAACATTTTTTTAAATCCTCATATAGTTTCTATTTAACTTTGCAATTATGCACACTTTACCAATAGAGTGCTTTATATTGTGTTGGTTGTGTGAGATCTCTGGCCCACCTGAGGTCCTCCATCTCCTTTTTCTTCTTCTCCTCTTCCTTCTCTCTTCTCTTCTGCTCCTGAAGTTGAGCTTTCTTCTCGTTCCTCTCCTCCCGGTCCCGCGCTTCTTTCTCCGCCGCCAGGTCCGGTAAGCGCTCTTCTTTTGTCTTCTCCAGGCGATTTACGCTCTCACTGATCTTCTTCTCCACAGCGACAATCTTCACCTGCATGTCAGAACGTTACTTTCAAGACGCAAACGAGGCGTTTTGTCTTTTCTTCGTGAGATATTTTGAGGCGGCCAACCTCTTTGTGTTTGTGAAAGCCAATCTGTCCAACTTCCATGTCTCCTGTTTTCTTCAAATTGGCCCATGGTGTGTAAACCACATTGATGTTGTTCATCTTACAGCCTGATAGTGAACAGAAACTATCACTGTTATACAAAATACAGAGAGAAGAAGGACATTCTGATGGGCTGATTGAGAATTACCCTGGATGCTGTTGTTCTTCACCAGCTGTGCACAGTCTACCAACACCTCAGGAGGAATATCGTCTATGGTTTTACCCTAAAAATCACACAAATACATTGACAATAGCCAAAGAACCTCATTTTGTCCGACCAAACACAAACATCCGTTTCAAACTAAGAATACCAACAAAGGTAATCTTTGTTTGATATTACTGGCGTAAGTGACCCTTTACCTTTGGCATTCGTAGATAAACATGAGCTGAAGAGAGTTTGTCAACATGAAACCTGCATGTGTGGAGAAAAAAAAATGGACCCATTAAATCGATTTTTTTTTGTTCATCTACTTTAAGGTTAAAGAAAATACATGCACATTTTTTTTATTAAAGGTTTGAAGCAACCCTTATTGGATCCGATTAATAGCAATAATATCTCTATCTTCAACCATACAGGAGTTACATCCAACTTGCACACATTTGTGTTTCTTTCATTTTATTTCACCTCCTTGGTCTGTCAAAGGTAATTATAACCCTTGTTGCCAAGAACTAACAGTATCATCTTAGACATGCTACCACTGCCCTGAATAATAAGACTACCAGACTATCAGTCAGAGGCATACAGATTGACGGCAAGACTGACTGTTACTGGAGATCCTTCCTGCCCACAGCATCAAAACCCCCAACAACCTTTTGAAGATTCTTGGATGACATGAGTTACTTCAGGATTTAATTTCCCCTTTGCTGCAAACTAAGTCTGTTTTTTATGTAACCGTATAGGACATAAATTAAAGGCTTACCAGATGTCTTCAGGCCAGCCATACTTAATGAGATCTTCGTCTAGCAGCAGAAACGGCTCGAGTTAATAGGCATAAACAACAACAACAACAACAACAACAACAACAACAACAACAACAACAAGAAATCAGCAATCTTACTTTCATATTTATCTTTTCCCATGTAGATCGTGAACGGAGGCTCCACCACTAAGGAAAAGACACACACAATGTAAACAGCTGCCACTAAACGCACAGCCAATAAACAGAAGGTGAAGTGATGGAGCCTGAAGCTAACCAGGCTACAAACTAGCAACAACTCACCGGCACTTGTGAAGTAAAACACCATTTTCTCCCGTTTACAACAAACTCACCATATATTAGAGCGACAGGATAATTGAATTACCGACTACAGTAACGAGGTCACTGCTCCACACACTACTGTCCCTTTACTCATGTACGGAATGACCCGGAAGTTGTTGCTAACCCGGGTGTTGTTAGTTGTTAAGCGCAAAGCCAGGAAGAAAGTCACGTTTTACTCTTTAAAATATTTGCTTTTCAAATAAAAACGTACTCAAATCATTTTTTTCCCCTGATTTATTTAGTTTTTTATAGTTATTAAATATTTCATTGAGTTCTTTTCACGCTTTAAACTTCATTTGTCTTTTTAATTTGTCTTTTCCTCCATTTTCTATGTTTGAAATAATGTCTTCAGTCAGAGGATTTGCTGTAACACAGACCACAACAGGAGATCTTCCCTGTCCAAACCCATCAGCATTTACAGTAAATCTTTAAATATGCTTAAATAATTAGTTGAAGCTGTGTTTATTTTTCCTTTAGGATTAATTAAGTATTTTTATAACAGAAGTAAATTCATGATTGACACAACTGATGAGGACTTTATAGTGATCTATTTTTTATTTTTTTTTGCAGAGGTTTGCCTAAAGGAACTCATGTTTGGATTTTAGTCATGGGTCAGTTGAAATACTCTTTTAGAAATTGACCTAGAGTGACAGTCAGCTGGTGCAATGTCTTGATCATATTAGTTTGGTCTAAAATTGATTTTCTTAATAATTTAGTATTTTTTGTGCTTTATAAATAAACCTAAATAGATAATAGGCTACTCACCGATGTAAAAACAACATATTATTGCTATGGATACGCAAAACAATTGCCTGATAGTAAAAAGTAGGAGATTTAAAAAAAATAAATGCTGTTTAAGTTGACAAGTATTCGAACAACTTATTATATAATACATTTGTTTATTTTGAAAGTCCCGCACCAAGTTGCTAGTGAGGTGGCGTTTCCGGTTCCGGTCTGGTTGTGCAACTATTTTTAGACTGAGGCGCGCGCTTCAAAAGCCCTGTGAGGAGAAACGCGCGAGGACGGAGAAGTTGATGCGCGAGTGTCGCAGATTTAGTTTAGTCGTCGTTTATTTTTCCACATAATCGATTCCGGCTTGAGGAAAACTGTTAGGTAAGAACAACGTTACTTGTTGGCCTTCGTACGTTTGAATCTATTTTGAAAATCGCGTGTTTAACGACCAATAATACGAGTGTTCACATTAACCTCCACTAGCATGATATAAAAACGTTTAAACTACGTTTCTGTGTCGGATAAGCGTGTTTTGTTCTGCTCCACGAGAACACAGGCTGCTAATGAGCCGCTTATCCCTTCATAAGATGATTATCCCGCCAAATGCGCGTTTGCTGCTAAGTTTTTGCTGGTGTTGTTTTTTTATTTTTGATGTGCAACTATCTTTACACACTTTTACCCAGAGATGGGTGAATAAAGCACAAGCACCGTTTCTCCTTGTGTAATGCATACTGCCTCAAACACTCAAGCTAGGAAACTTAACCAGACCTCAACTAATAGTAAAAAGCTAAAAAGACAATTTAAAACTGACTTTCTTTCTTTGATTCTTGTTAATATTCATGCAGGATGTTGTTGTTTTGTAAAACCAGACATTTATGCTTGTTGGTGTTCAGCATTAAGACATGAAGACCAGGAAGTCTGATTTATTTATTATTGTGATTTTTTTTGCTTTGGTGTAAATGAATTAACCAATAAATGATCATAATGCCTAGTTTTACTCAAACTGGCTTTTTTTCCCCCCATTCATTTTCAGTATCAGTGTCTCGTTGATATAACCATAAACCTATCAAGCACCCCGCAAATCAATCATAAAATCTAATTGATGAGATTACTTATTTACATCTGAATCAATTAAAATTTGACACTGCTGTCTGTTTTAAAGCATCTGCGGCACATTGTTTTTCTTCAAATTTGTGTTTGAGTCATTATTTTTAAAACATAAACATGTTGTCAAAATCAGTATTTTATTTTTTTCAGATTTGTGAAATTATTCTCTTTCTGTGCTATTCTGTGAAGGTGACAACAAACATGATACCAACTTCAACCAGGAAGAGGAAACAGCCCTCAGCGGACTCTGAAAGGTAAGATGTAAACATTTTCAATCGCTGTACCCAAAATGTCGTCTCCAAGCTTGTATAAAGAAATGATTTTTATTAAGCTGAGGTTGTCTTGGTGGTCGTCATCTGCTGTTTTTTTTAAACATCAGTCACCCAGCCAAGAAGGGCGTGAGGGAGAAAGTGTCGCAGGTTCAGAGACGATCCCAGAGAAAGCAGCTTCTCTCGCCAACTGGAGCCAAGCAAAAAGGGCCAGAATCACCACATCGCCCAGCAGGTAGGACAGGCCAGTTTAGTGGGACCTAAAGTCTTTCTTTTTGCCCTGCAGGTACAAATCTAGTGGTTTTGTCTTTTCTGTATGCTTTAAAAGATCTGTTTTTATAAATGAAAAAATCCTCTACATTAACATAACCGTAAGGCTCCTCTCTTCAGGCTCTCTGCGTGGATCGCCCCGTAAGTCCCCAGCTAAGTCCTCGGTGGTTACAAGCTCCTTCTATGGCAAGCAGAAGACCATCTATCTCACCCCACTCGAGAGGAAGGCAGTGAAGGAATCTCTGCCTTACCTTCCCCCTGCTACTCCCTCTCCTCCTCCATCAGCTGAAAAAGCTGAAAAGAAGGTGAAGAAAACTGTGAAAAGAGGCAACAAATCCAAGAATCCAACAATGGGATCTAGTAAGAAAGGGAAGAAAGCCACCAAAAGCTCTCAGCTGCCTACAAAGAAGATTGAGCTGTCCAGAACAAATACCAGGTTTGTTACTGATGGGTAAATAATTTAAATGAATTGTTGTAATATTAAAAACATTCACTGTTGTTTTTTCTAGCATGTCTGCCTCTAATCCGACATCCAGCGTTCCTGCAATCAACAACCTGGCGGAGACGAAGAAGGCGATCACCTTCTCGTTTGGCGGCCTGAAGCCCAAGCCGAAGATCTCTGTGGGAGCCGCTTTCTTCTGCACAGGAAAGAAGCCGACGTCCATGTACAAGAGATCGGCTCCGAAGTGCTCGGCCAGGCCGGCCGCTCCAGTCAAGACCAAGACCCAAACGGCAGCACGGCAGAACGGTGGGGGGCCAACGCAGCCGCAACAGCAGGGACCTCAAACCGTCGTCCAGGCACAGAAACGGCCAGAAAAGGTTTGTGCATCTTTAGATATTTTAGAGGTTTTCTGCTTTTTCATTTTCTGACGACTCAGACTCTCTACCGTCAAACTTCACTTATTAACCAGTCTGCCTGAGATTGTTCTAATCTTTTTGTATGCTTGAGTGAGATTTTCATTAACGATGACCGTTATTAGTTGATGGGGGACCCCCCCCCCCCCCCCCCCCCCCC
>JAVLVB010000407.1:2055223-2123441 GCA_032876305.1 Orestias chungarensis | reverse complement strand
ATATATAGATAGATAGATAGATAGATAGATACTCTATCTCTCTTTTAGCTTTATTTAACAAGATTTTATTATTATTATTTTTTTGCAGGATGACTTCCTGGCAGAAGATGATGCTGTTTTAGACCAAGGAGAAATAAAACCCACGAAAACCTCCCCTACTCCATCCAAAGGTACGTCTGCTTCCTTGTAAACGGTTGTGCTTCAGTTAGACGGAAAAGCTCAATTTTATCTTTATACATAATGGTTCATTTTAATTTTAAGTTTCTTTTTTTTCCCTTCCCATAGCTTCTGCAGCTGTATATCCAATATTTGACTCTTCATCAAAAAGGTGAGACATTTAAACAAAATACCAGGTTTAACTTGATACTCTGAATATGTGTTTTAACCTTATTTTCCCAAATAAGCTAACGCTAATTCAGTTTTGGGAGGACTTCTTAGTTATTTTATCAAAAAGATTTGGGTTATTCTGGATTTTTTTCCCCTCACATTTTTGTGGACCTATGTTTGTATAAAACTGAGATTATAAAGCTCAGTAGAGAAGACATCTGTGATGAGGGAAACTGAGGGTGGGGCTGTTTAATGAAAATCTCATGTTTTTTATTCTATTGATTTAAAAGCCATTCTAAATCTCAAGCATCTAGTTTTGATTAAACCGGGACAATGATCAGTAGCTGATTCCTCTCAAGAACTAAAAATCTGCTGGGAAACAATTAGTAAAATGATTGAAATGATTATTTCAGGTTGAGCGCAGCTCTGCGTCCTCCAGTGTCTTGCAGCACTCCCTCTGTCTCCCCTGGAGCTTCACTCCAGCCAACGTTGTCTGCAGCAAAAGAGCGACAAGCTCGCAAGAAGAAGGAAAAGCTGGACAGTGATCAACTTATCATTGTAAGAGTTTTGTTCTTACATGTAGTTTTTTATTCCTGAAAATTGTTTAGAATCATACTACATACATAAATAGACCTTTTTTTCTCCTCCATTAATTAAATCCAGATGAATCTCTGTGTCATAGGGTCACAGTAGCTCAGATGCGTTATATGAACTAATAATCAGGTCTGCAGGCTCCCGTAAGAACGTAAAGTTAGTTTTGTCTGATTCTATTTGTAAGGATGCTGGACAAAAGCAGTTCGGAGCAGCAACCTGCAGCTCCTGCGGGATGGTTTACAGTGCAGACAACCCAGAGGACAACTTCCAGCACAGCCAGTTCCACCAACGGTTCCTGGACTCCATCAAATATGTGGTTAGAGCTCCTTAATGTGGTCTTTACTGACACACCTGGATGTCCACATGCTTGGCTCTTGTAAATGTTGAAGGAATGTAGCTTTTTCTAGTTGTTTAAATTAGGGGGTCACATAAAGCTGGCCTTTCAGAGTGCAGTTATAGGTTTGGTGCGGCTATGAATAAATGGGCAGCGTCAGTTATGAGGAAAATTATTAATATAGATCAAAATAAAGTCGGACCACTATAATTATTAGGAAAATGGAAAAACATATCAGGTATTGGTTATAAATACTTGCTCGTTTACGAATTAAATTAATAGATAAGGTTACAGGTTTAGCTTTAGCTGTTATTAAAAAGTAAGATCCAATAGATTTATGGAATAATAATTAAAATTATTCAGTCTTTCTGTTTAAATACTCTAATAAACTCTCTAAGCTAGTAATGCTCAACTAAACAAGGGTAATTAAAACTAATAAAATACGGAAAAGTAAAAACATAAACAAATAAAAAGAATAGGAACGTGGTGTGGTAGTCGGCGATGACCAATATTTACAGATATTAAATATATTCCTTTTGATGATGTGTATGGCTGCAATAAAATTAAAAGCGGTAAAATAAGTTGTCCAAAACTTTGTTTCCATCTCCCTGTTGGCGCGTTACCTTTTCAGGAAAGCCAGAAACCACCTTAAGTGAGCGTAAAAACGTTTTTTTTGTGTCGATCCACCTTTTGTAATGCGATGTTTCAAGATGGAACAGGATTAAATGTCTCCGCTTCAGTTCAGAACCTCACATTTCTGGACGATCAACCCAGATTCACTTATCGGACTGATGCCGACATATATATGTTGCATCCCAACGGAACCAGTCAAATGGTGTAATTGTGTTGGGGGGAAATACAGGTTTATTTAGTGGGAATTTGAAAGTAGGGCTAAATTAATTTTGAACTAATTCAGGTTAGGTCGCACCAAGTAATGCCGTGATTATCCGTCCCTTGGAATAATCCACCAATATTTCTGCAGTTCAAAATTGTAAAACATTAATTCAAAAAGACTTCTTGAACCGTGTTAATTTCATTGGCATGTGATTTGTAGATTAGTTTTTATATGTATGTATCGTATTTATCTTGTCAAGTTAGGAGACGGTCTCATCAGAACTTCTTAACATTTTTTTAACCTGTTTGAAAATACAATAAAACACAACAAGCACTAAATGATACATGGCTAACATCACTGTCCAGTTTCAATAATACTCAAAGACCAATGTTTGTATTGAAGGATATCTTTAAACCTGTTGAAAAAAATCAGTCTGACATGCAAATCAGAAGATAAAACAATATTCTAACAACTGATTACTTTTTTTTTCTGGTAAGCCACAATTTAATTTTTATTAAAAATCCAGGTACTCAAGAATTAAAGTAGCCTCAGTTCCAGTGTGAAGCCGCTCAATTTTTTTATTTTTCTATGATTTCTTTTATAATCTGCCTACACTCCCAGAAGTACTTAACTTCATAGTGTCACTGTGTGTATTTTGAAAATTGACCTGGAAAATAAGAGAAACCAGAGCAAACAATCGAGACCATAACCATATTTCTGAGGCCACACTGTCTATTATACGGACATGCTTTCTGTATTGATCCTTTTATGAGTTGTATGTAGTCATATTTAGCAGAATATGAACAGGTAAATGCTTTACGTTGATTATTGTTGGGATTGTATTGAGCCATTCTCCTTTCTATTCCCGTTTTTCCAGGGTTGGAAAAAGGAGCGCGTGGTGGCAGAGTTCTGGGACGGGAAAATTATCCTGGTCCTGCCTGACGATCCAAAATACGCCGTCAACAAGGTAAAGGGGCCACACACTGGATAAACCGTTGCTAGCTTGTTGCGCGACGTCTGAATGTTCGTGTTTTATACCGTCTGTTTATTTTAGGCTGAAGAAGTGCGTCGCATTGCGGACAACGAGTTGGGTTTCCAGCAGGTGAATCTAAGCAGACCTTCGCAGGCCAAAACGTTCCTGTTCATCAACACAGACAGACTGGTGGTGGGATGTCTCGTCGCCGAATCTATTAGACAGGTAAACATCTGTCACATTTTATGTCAGGGTGTCCGCGGGTTTGTAAAAGGTGATAAAAAAATAAAAATAGGCCAAATTAAAGCCTGTAAAAAGTAGGAAACCTCATCTGATGAGGCAGTAAATTTTTTAGCCCAACTGGGGCTATGAGTACGGCACCTGCTGCAACACTCGTGATTGGTTAACCTGTCAAATCAGTTAAACGTAACTCCGCCTACCCCATCTTACTATTGGCTAACATCAGAGCCGTTGGTGCAATCATCGATTTGATTGGTCGCAACGCACGTTAGCTGCCCCAGTCATCGGGCAGCAGTTTTGGGTACATGAACTTTATAACGAATGTAAGAGTTTTCCTTAGACTTTTTTGACAGCGATCTTACTCTATAGTTTTGTCCCCTTTTCCATCTGCTCATCTGTTAAGATCAGCTGTTCTGTTGACGGCGGGTACCTTGCTTGTTTAATAAAAAAAATAACATTAAATTTCTCCACGTAATAGTGGGACAGAGGATAATATTAAATTGTATTACATTATTTAAAAGAAAATTGTCTATATTAAAAATGATAGTAAGTAATATATTTGTATACTTAAATAAATAAAGTCCTACGCTATAAAATGGGGAAAATAACCATCTTATCTTATATTGTGTCTTTCGTTACTTTCCTTCAGAAACTTCCGGTTTCTGATCCAGTCCCTCAATTTGCTGGTTGTGATTGGCTGTTTTCCATGGAAGCGAAGAAGTATTTGGAAGGAATTCTTTGATTGGATGAAAAAGGCCAGTCTTTGATTGGCTGGGAGCGCGGCTCATTGACATATAATGTAGAGTTGCGAGCGCAGACAGAGCCGAGCCCGAGCATAGTGAGCTGAGGGAGCATTTTGTCAGAATGGAGCGCGGGTCCGAGCACCTATGAGCGAGCGCGCGCACCTGAGATTCATACGCACACGCTCACAATTATTGCTCCTTCATATAGCTCTGTGCGCGCAAACCTGGTGGCACAAAAATCACGCCATACTATCAGATACTCTGTTAGGGTCTCTTAATGTCTGTCTGTCACTACGCTGGTATAATTGTTGCTTCGTGCTGGTACAAATGTTTTTTTAATATATTGTTTTTAAAGCTAATATCAAATGTTTTGTTGCACCTTTTCGCAGAGTTTTCATGGTTTTCTTGTCCACTCAGGCCTACAGAGTCCTGGAGCAGCCAGATCAAAACAAGGACATGAGCAAGGACGACTTCATGGAGCGCCACAGGGCCTGGTGCTGCTCCACCGTCCCAGAACAAGCTCTGGTTGGGATCAGTCGTATCTGGGTCTTCAGCCTGGCAAGGCGGCAAAGCATTGCAACCAGGATGCTTGACACCGTGCGGTGAGATGTGTTACAGTAGTATGTACTGGGGGGTGTTCATTATGATAATTTATTATTTTTTTGTGATAAATTACTAGGGTAATGTTTGAAAACTTGCAGAATTGTTATTTTTACATCATTTTTTCCCTCTGTCTGTTCCATTGAAATGATTAATTAAAAAAAATATTAAGTGTAGTTTAGTGATGGGAAAACTTTTTTTTATTTTTATGCAACTGGTGTCATAAAAATAACATTTTACAAGAGCCAAATTGGTGTGATGACAACTTTCATTAGTTGTTCTCCATCTGTAATTTGCACCTAATAAAGTTTTCACAGTGACAATTTTACTTTTTTTGCGTTTTGAGAAAAAAAGCAGGATTCTTTGTGCCGTCTAAGATCGTAATGTTTGAACATGTGGCTAATAATACATTTTAAAGTAGATTTTCTCTGCTTTTAACTACAGATTATAAATTAATTAGCTCCACTAATGTTTGCCTAAATAGTTGCATTTCTTTTTTAGGAGTACATTCATGTACGGGAGCTACCTGACCAAGGAGGAGATTGCGTTCTCCGACCCGACACCTGACGGGAAACAGTTTGCCACGAAATACTGCAATACTCCAACATTCCTCATTTACAACTTTATTGGATGAGATGCAGTCGATTAAAGATGCTGCGTTGAAGTTTGTCGCCTTGTTAAACGATTTTCTGTCAAGTGTTTTTATATGCAAAGCTGTTCAGGGTTGTTGTTTTTTTGTCTTTCCCTCCTATGTTTAAAGCTTTGTATTTAAAGTAGTTGAAATCAGGTAGTGTCTTTAAAAGTTCAGATAATCCATTCAGTATTTATAATTGCTTGTTTTTCACTGGATGTTGTTCGAACTGTCCCTTCAACTTTGGAGTAGCAAAAATTAAATGTCTTGTTAAACCTTCGGCATGATTGGGATTTAGATTATTCTCTTCTTGGTACCAGTTAGAAGCACTTTGAAGACAAAATGTTTTAAATATAGATGTCAAATCAGGAACATTTCTACTTTGTACATTTAATAAATGTTTTGAAAACGCAAAGGGGTTCCTTAGTGTTTGAAAACACATCAGTGCCACATTTGTATGGACTACTTGGTTCTGTGAGCTGACTGGACAAATACTGCCAGACAGGATGCAGTTAAAACAAAGTGTCTTTATGGGCTTATGTGCATGAATAATCTCTAATCTTACATTTAAAACTAGGAGTGTCCCAACACGATAGGTATCGTTTGATACTGATAGACCCAATGTATTGGCAAAAATCAAACACACTAATAGAAAAAGCCTTAATTAAGTGAAATTAAGACGCTTAGTAACAAACGGATCCATTTATTAATAAATAGGTTACATAAAAATTTAACTTTCTTTTAAAGACAGGTTTTACAATTGAATTAAATAAATGAGTGGTTTGGATCAGACACTGAACGGACTGCTTATGGTAGAGATACTGAAGATTTTTGATGTAGGACAATATTCTCTGGTATTGAGTTTTTATTCAGACAAAATGCACTAACGGCAAATAAAAGACAAAAGTAAGCATTTTAACAAAGTTAACTGTGACAAATACAGGTCATAGAAGTAAAAGTGAACGTTGAAAAGACAGAACACATATTTTAGGATAGTATTTAACAGTAACATACAGGAGATGTCAAAGTGTAAAAAAAAATCCCCATCAGTCAATAACTACCACCTCCTGCGGTGTCCTGTCCAGGGCAGTGCTGTCCTCCAAAGCCTGGACGATCTGAGCTGCCGACGGCCGTTTCTTGGGGTCCTCCTCAGTGCAGAGACAGAAAAGCTCCACCATCCTGCGGTACGAGCTGCCCAGAGAGGCCGCGTCCAGCGGCGGCCTCGTTCCCAGACGCTCATAGTAGGCGTCCTCATCAAAGCTCTCCTCCAATGAGTCGTCTGGAATCAAAGAGTTGGTTTTGTTACATCCACAATTTGTAAGATTTCTTGTACAAACATTTAGTAATTTAACTCTTCATTTTGAATGTTTTCACACTTTTATATTTAATAGATTTCTTATATTTAGGCAGTAGCAGCGTATTTAATTTATATATGTATACATTTGGGATATTGCCATGAATTACATGTTTTGTACTTAAAATACAACCATAACAGGTGGATATTTAAAAATAACAGTTTAAATGCTGTCAGCTTTGATTTAAAGTGCAAATCCTTCAAAAATTAAGTTTTTACTAGAATTTTTTTAAAGACTGAGTAACTTCAGCCGCTTTCTTTAAAGATTTACTCAATAAAAACATAAGGTATATCCGCAAGCTCTTAATCTCACCCTCATTTTCCTCGTCGTCGTCCAGCACCTGCAGGTGAGGCATGGCCAGAGTCATCATCTCCCACAGAGTCAGACCGAAGGCAAAGATGTCGGCCTTGTCCGTGATCTCTCCTCCCTCCTCCAGAGCTTCCTTGGGCTTCCACGGCTCTGTGCCGACGTACTCTGCCTGCGGGTCGGACACTAAAGACAAACAAGGGTCGTTGTTTGATATCTCTGCCAAAAGATGTCCTGTAATGAGCTAAAATGCCTAGTATCCACAAATGCATAAATAAACGAAAAGTAAATCTACCACAATGTTCTTCTACATCAGTTGGCTGGACGGTACATTAATATTCCTTAAGAACAACCTTCTTTATTTGCTTCGTTCGCGCTCACAAGGATTCATCAAAATTTCCATAGAAAGAACCAAACGACAGAAGAAACTCCAAAACAAAAAAGGCAAGACAAACCTCTCAGGTTCTCGTCGAGGTGCAGAGAGACGCCGACGTCACAGATCTTAACCGTGTCGAAGTCGCCTTTGATTACGACGTTGCACGACTTCATGTCTCCATGCAGGAGCTTCTTCTCATTGTGAAGGTACTGCGAAGACATTGATGAACTATAATCTTCCTTCAACTCGTATTTAAATTTTGGAAAACATGAAATGTTCAAAGTGAGTCTGTTGGGGAGGTTATTCAAAAGCATAAGTAAGATATTTAAGCAGATGTACTTTATATACAGATTCTGTAAAAACACAGTTTAACAATAGTTTTCTTCCGCTTTTACTGTTTTTGTCACTCTTAATCCGAGATCGTCGGCAGCACGCCCTGGTGTTACATTCAATTATTTATAAAGAACCACTCAGATGGCCAAACAAATCAGCTTAATAAAAACAATAGAAATAAAAAAAACACATCTATAAGTCTTGAAGGTTTACAATAATATTTCAAAGACTAGGGGAGGCTAGAGAGTCAAAGTGGGAGAAAACACGCAGCAACCACCGCAAATGACTCCCAAGAGCACATCAGGGATTTAACCAGATCACAACACAACATCTGAAACTCATGAACGGACAAACATAAAAAGAAACCGAACCAAAACCGGTGCCGACCCCAAAAGAACCTAAATCTGCCCGTCTCACATTAACCCAAAAATATCCATCATCCCTGGGATATTTTTGAAACTCAATGTGGACTTTTTTTTAAAAAGATGTAAGGACTGTTACATCTGGCCTAAAACTAGAAAACTGACTTTTACAAACCAACTGTTTCTAAAAGGCCGGACAATTACCCAAACTGTGGTGACAAGATCACTTCCTAAAAACATTAAAAGGAGTTTTGAGGTGGCCAAGCCAAACTCTGGACTTCAGTCCAGTTTAGATCCTGTAGCATAAAACTGTTGATACCTAAAAACCCTTGAAAGGGAACAAAATGCAAAAATTTCTCCAAAGGAAAGTGGTTCAGAATGATTTTTAAAGACTCATAACCAGAAACAGCTGTGATGGGCTGGCGACCTGTCCAGGGTGTGCCCTTGCCTCCCGCCCTCTGTAAGCTGGAGATAGGCGCCAGCAGACACCCGCAACCCCACAAGGATAAGAAGGGGTGGATGTAACCAAACACAGGGACAAAGCCTCGTTCAACGCCCTTTAATATGACTTCATCTTACCTTCAGGCCAAGAGCGACATGCAGCGCCACCTTTTCAATGTTGGCAGCAGGAAAGGCGTTCAGTCCGTCCTCCCTCCGCCTCTCTATCAGGTCGTTGAGTGACTGCTCTCCTCCATACTCCATAGCCAGACACTTTGAGCCGTCTTTCGCAATGGCAAAGGCACGGAAACCTTAAATTTGACACAGTAATTCCCTTTTAGGAGTCAATTAATCCTGCTACAAAAAAACCCCAAAACAAACTGAACCTCCAATAAACATAAATCTGCTCTTAGGGGTGTGCGATGGGACGATATTAGATGGTGAACGATTAGAATGTGTCGATGATCTAACAGCGAGCGCTGACACCATGTTTGTTTGTGTAGCGGTAGCAGCATGGATGAAGGCCAAAGGGTCCTGAAAAATTATTCTACTTCCATAGTATTGAATTGGTTTGGTTTTTCTTCGCAAGACAAAGCACTGATTTGTAAGGTGTGCAAAGATACAGCTTGCACGTTTAGTTTTATGCAACAACAAGCGATCTGTGGTCTAGTCGACTTAAGTCGAGCTCAAACAGAACTCAAACTACCTCAATAAAAACTCCTCAGAGTCACCAACCTGATGGGGTTCCAAACTTGCCATGATTGAGAGGGTTAGCGAGCTACCTCAAAAAGATCTGTGCATTCCAGCAACAAGTTCTCCCTCTGAAAGAGTATTTAGCACAGGCGGCAATATGGTAACTTGCCAAAGGACAACTCTCAAGCCAGATAAAGTGGACTAATTGGTTTTACTGGCTAAAAATCTGTGACTAATGTACCATAATGTAGCTCCTTTTTAGAAGGGCACTAAAGTTTTACTTTGCACTGACTGCACTTTTTATTGCATTGTTCATAATGAGAGTTGCAATTTATTTTTCTCATTTTAAATAAGGCTCGATTATTTGTTTGTTTCGATTTTTTTTTACTTTTAGTGTTGAACTGTTGATGTGAAATCTACCTCAAAAACTAACTGTTTAGTTTTTATATTACAAGGCTCCACTTTATTTTATTACTGTTGTTTACCTTTTTTTGGTTCTTAGTACAAAATTGCACAAGCTATTTAAATGAAACCTTTTCAGAAAGGTTCTTTTGCCCAAGTTTTACTTAACAACTAGGCTCAAAAATCGTGATAAAATTGAGATAGGGATTTTATTATAAAGAAATCGTGATCGCCCACCCCTATCTGCTCTTGATGAGTTTTAACAGAGTAAAGATTGTGATTTCCTCAAGTCATTATTAAATATTGTGTGTTTGGGAATCCAATGTGGAAAACAGCTTTCCAATTCATCATTTAAAATGTGACACAGTGAAGTTCCTTTTACAGAGTAAAAATAGACAATCTCACCCTTGTATTGTTTTTAGGCGTCTTCTAGGTATATTTTTCTTATATTTACGCATTTTCACAGTATTTTAGTTTAGTCCTACAATAGATTAGCTTACATGTGCATCGTTCTTAGTCTTACCAACAATGTTTGGGTGATCTATTCCTTTTAGGATCTCCGCCTCCTCATTCAGACGCATCTGGTAAACCTCCACCTGTTTGGACGCACATTTACTGTTGATCTTCTTTACAGCCCATGGAGATGAACTTAGCTTGCCCACCCTGGATTTGAAACGGGTTTAAAAAAAAACATTAAAAAAACACACTTCTATTTTTTTAAATTGGAACATGACAATCAAAAAAACAACTAATACATTTAAAGCCTTGTCTTTTTAAAATTGCTCAATTTTTTGTGATAGATGAGAAGTAATTAATGTACAGCATGGTTCCTTAAAGTGACTATTAAAGAAATTCACTCTAAGCAATAAAAAATAAAGGAAACGCGAGTTTTAAAATTATATTAATAACTTACTAATTATCTTAAAATTATTATGTCTTTTTATAGGCTTTTAAATGATGAGAGGATTTATGAGGGAGCTTCATCTGCTTCACTTAAACAGGCCTACAATACTGGCATCAAGCACTATTGCTATCACATGACCAAATATGTTAAAATCGGCACAGATTCACGTATCGGGCCGATACTCGTATGTAAAATAATTACTAACATTGACCGATGGATTGTTTTGGGCTTGTTTTGTATTAATTCTGTTCGAAGCATTTCATTCCTCTTCGCCTACAAGGCTCACTTGTATTGAATCTACACCCGTGCAGAAACAAAAAGAAAGGTTCAAGGATGTTTCCTAACCTGTTCATTAGATAAACACTGACTCCAGTCCCACAACCCAACTTCTTCATGAACGGAGAAGCAGGGATGGCGATTGGCGTCCCACCTCCGCTGCTCCCAGAACTCCTCACCCGGGCTCTGTTAGGTGTTTCAAACACCCCCGCGTCATTTTTAGAGGCCATTCTACACAAGAAAACATACAAACATTTATTTAACATCTTCAACATTCCTACCTAACATATTTTCTTACATCCCTGGAAAAATGTGCATTTAGTAAGAATATTTTAGACATAAGTTTTTGTTTTTACAGACATGCAACATTTGGATTAAGCAGTGCAGTAAAGGGCATCTGCATGAACTCAGAAACATCTTAATTTTACCATTTACATAGAGAGAAAGTATCATCAAAGTAGGGCTGTACTCACTAAACACAGATTGTTTCAAATACATACAAAAATAACTGCTTTACAGATTTATTCCTCACCAAATCTACATCCATCATAAAATCCTAATCTCTGGAAGAGGTTTTGAAGATATTCATTTTCTTTAAATATATGTAATTCTTTTTTTTTTACCTATAGACTATCTTCCATTTGCTCTGAAAGAAAAGCATCAATTTGTTAGAGAAAGTTATATTTAACTATAAATATGAACATTTCTTTAGAAACCATGACTTTTGTTTCAGGCAACATGGAAATAAACCTTCCAATATTTCAGATTTAATTTCCCAACTACTTATTAAGATCAGAATAAAAAATAAAGTTAAATAAGTAAACATATAGAAAACAAGTTACATGTATAAAATCTGTGTCTTTATTGTCTACTTTGCTGTTTTTATCCATCTTAACAAACTAAATAAGTTAAATAATAATAATAATAATAATACAAATATGAAAAACTGTTTCCCGAATCGTCTCAATAAGTCTTATACAGCATCGACATGTTAAAAGCTACGAGCAGAAGAGAAACTACTTTGACAACAATATAGCATTATTAGTACAATTGTAGCCTAAACAAGGTTAGATGCTAATAAAGCTAACTAATTGACCTTAAATGGATTACTGGTAACCCAGAACCAGCATAATTAACATGATCTTAATGTTGATTGAGTCAATTTAAATGTACCTCATTTCTTTTCACTCAGCGAGAGCAAAAACAGGCGAAATCAAACCGCGCTGCAGATTCAAAAGAACGGGGGCGTGGCTACGGACGCCGAGGAGGGACCAAAGGGTGGTTTTTGCGAAAGCTGTCGAAAAATCCCGAGAAAAGTTTGTTTTTCGGTGTTTCTTTCACACACGCGGCGAATGCGGGTTACTGTCGTGTAAATAACTGCCAAGCATTTACAAATAGGATTAAATAAACAGAGAAAAGCAACTGTAGTTCAAACTTCCAACAGCAGAGGGCGATGTTGATGTTTGAGTTTCAGATGAGGTGCAGGTGCAAATAATAAATATGACTTTTCTTTACAATCAATTTCCCGAAATCGCAATCGATAGAACAATGATCAATATATTAAAACTGACACACGATGAGCTCAAGAATGCTTTTTTTTAAAATTACATCCTTATTTATAAAGACAGAGAGCAGAATATTTTCCTGAACATATCCAAGTACTATTAGATGTTTTTTCAAATACTTTTTTACCACGTTTGTAAAAATGTAAAACTCTTTGTAATGAAGATTTTTTTAAGATATATCCTTAAAAATTCGTATAACCTTTATTGTTTCGGTGTCTAGATTTGCTTCAGTTTCCTTATGTAACTGCTTTGTAACCAACATCAAGGCTCCACCATCTATGCTGAAATGGACCAGGCCAATGGGTCTCAACTTACATGACCTAATTTTCACTTGATCTATTTTCGTTTTTACACTCTTCAGAAAACTGGGCAGCTCAATCTGCTCATTGTGAGAAAATACAACCAATTTATTGTGAGAAGGAGCAGCAGGAATGTGGGACGATGACGAATGGACATGGAAAGGAAAGACTGTGACTTTCTACTTTTCTCCCATTTCCTTTTCCCCTCGAAGCAAAAATGATATCATGTTTGTGAGAGCCTCAGCCACACGCTGTTGTGTTTTTAGCAAATGTTTGCTGGGTCATTTTCAGTTCAAGCACCAGAGAAATGGCTACAACCTTTAGACCAAAAAGGTTTATCCTTTGCTTTCTAATTAGAAAATAATAATAGTTATTTACATTAAAGCTAGTTATATCAATAAATAATGCTCCGAGAAAAGTAGTACGTTTAAGAATTTGGGGAACACTTCCTTTTTATCTACATTAAAATAGGATACAATTATTAACTGCATTAAAATAGGTTACAAGCCAAACTGTCAACAGGACATGTGAAAAACATTAGTCTAGCACTGGAACCAACCACTCCATAATAAAGTCCTTCCTGCAGGGGAACTTAATGACAGGCTAAACGTTTTTCAAATCACTAAGTTTGTTTCTCACTTTTATGTATTTATTTTTGTCTCCAAGGGACCAAGATTTTCTTGTAATATTTTGTAGGCGACTCAAGTCATCTGTTTTACAGGCTTTTTATTTTAGATTGTTTCACCCTCGTTTTAGTGACATACCGTGGATTGTGGCCACATTTTTTTTTGAACAGTTTTGAAAAGGAAATTACTCTCGGATGTTTATCTGCTTTAGACAGTTTTTTAGGTTTCACACTTTAATCCCAGGTCAATCCTGGTAAGTGCAATGTTCAGTTTGAACATGCTACCATTAGGCCAGCTAATGCTGAGCTACAACATATCCTACCAGAACGATGCAGAGGATCCTCAGATCTTTGTGTCACTGACAGCAGAAAAACATGGACCTGTAGATTTCTTGTGTCACTATATCCAACAGATTAGTTTGAATGCAAAACAGTTTTCTCCAGTTAAAGTCCGACAAAAATGAAATAATTTTATATGGCCCACAGAAACAAAGATAAAATATCATCGTAAGACTCTTTGTCTTCCTAATAATCATGGTGGGAATCCTGAAGTAACATTGGACTGAACCTGAACTATGGCAGCCACATTAAATCAGTAACATCGGCAGCTTTTTACCATACAAAAGCATGCAGTCAAATGAACAGGGTCTAAAACAAGCTAATTCATGTGTTTGTCTCCAGCAGCTTAACATCCCGCTCACCGGGCACTCTCTGAACGAGCTGTAAATGGCTCCACAATATCCAGAATGCTGCCGCAACCATATTAGTCCAGAGCTCAGGTCTCTGCATATCTGCCGCCAAAGTCGTCAATCTCTGACATGCTTTAGGTGCATGGACAGGGTCGGACTCAAAACATCTACAAGATTCTTCCTGAAGTCTGTTGCTGACCCAACTCTGAAAACAATTCTTCTTAGGTGTGCACATAACAGCTCAGAGGATATTGTCTAACTAATTTCACTAGTCGATTATTTCTTTTCTCTATATTTTCTGCTCTTAAATTGTTACTTTTTAATGCCCTTTTCGATCTTTATGTAAAGCGCATTGAATTTTCTTGTACAGATGAAATTTGCCTTGCCTAGTTTTGCTGCACGAGTGCTTTCACGGTCCAACAAACTATTTCACTTTGATGTATGCCAAAAAAATAAATAATACTTCACACAGTATAACTGAAACCACCTCACCAAAGGTCTAACCTTCTCCACACAATGCACATAGTAATCGGTTGATTTTTCAGCCACCTACCTCTGCGTGGACCTCACATGTGGAAACGTTCATGCCTGTGATTTCTGGTCAACGCACAGCTCCACATGTTTCGACTCTTGTGATCCAATTCACAACTGTAACCCTTAATTACAAAAACGTCCGAGTCGTCTTCCTCCGTCCATGTTCGCCTGGTGACACCGTTTAAGAGCCTTAAGCTTCTTTCTATTTATACAAATTAATTTTTTTCTTGTTCCAGCAAAGCTTGAGCATTAATGTAATTGCAACAACCACAACAGGATGAGGTATAGGAAACATTTTAATGCACTTTTGATCAACGTTTGCATATTCTGTACACTCATTTTACATTTTAGGAGCTATTAAAGCGAACTGGAAAAGAAAAGTTTTTCGTCAGGGGTTTAAAATACATCATAACTAGCAAAATTTTGATACAAACACAATTATGTTTGATTTCCAAAAGGTAGGGAATTTTATTCAGGATCTAAAATAACAGTTAAAAACAGAGCTATAACTGCAGTTCAATGATTTAAAACTCGGCCATAGATGTCAGGTGAAGTGAAGTCCGGGCAAGGAGGACCACTACAGTGATGCTGTCAATACAGTTATTGTCCTACAAATGGTAAAAGAAGGTAATTAGCTCTTGTGTAGGATTGGAAGTAAGATTTTAGTATGCGATCAGCTCCTTCACACCCTCTTGGCTGATATTATACACAGACTGTTTCTAAACAACTGCTCGAACGTTTAAATACATTTTATGGCAACATTGCAGCTTAATGTGCTTCTTAAATGTATTTGCATTTAAAATGTTTTCATGATGTGGAGCAAGAAATCCCTCTGTGTTTTTTCTTTTTTTTGTTAGCACAGCTTAAGGGCGGAGAAGACGTTCTGTCACAGTCAGCTGCTGCATTTCAGATTTATTTTTATTGCTTCCTGTGCTACGAGAACATGTTCCTCATCTCCTTCTGGCTGACATCTGAGAAAAAACTGGAGCAAATAACAATCTGCTGCATTGAGGTTCATGCTGACATTGCTACAGTTACTCAATATTCAGTCAACGTTCAATTTTGTCCTTTAGTATGCTGCTTTTTGCATTAAGCTTAGGAAATTATGTATAAAAGAAGTCTGCAACAACGTGTAAACATATAATTTATCGTGGGGGTAAGGGGTCACAACTGCTTGTCAATAGTTAAAATCATTAAATATTTAAACCCCAATTGAAAATGCTTGTATTTGCCTGGTTTAATAGAACAAATATAGCTTAATATGCAATGATATAGTACAAAAACATTTTTTTTGTTACTCACACTCTTGGGATACAAACAAAAAAGCGCTAAAGAAAATTGATGCTTCTTCAAGATTGGCTACTTTGCAAATGCCAACCAATAGTGAGGCAAGTAACATTGTTTCTATATGTTTAACCTTCCCAACATTTTTAATATATTATTGGTAAATTAAAAAAAAGACAAAGTTTCAGCAAACCGTATGGATTTATGTTCCACAGAAAAATCCACAAATACTGAAGTGCAAACAGGGTCTACTCTACGTCAGGTTATTTGTTGAAGCTCAAGGATTTTTCATAGCAATTGCTGAAGAAAAAGGTGCAATAGTGTGATACAAATATTAAAGTTTGTGTACATGTTAGCAGTCAGAGAAGCATATACAAAACAGTTTGAATTATTTGAGATTCAAGCTGTAAAAGTAGCAGGGATTTAAAGTATTTACAACTTAATCGTTGTAGGCACAAATATATAAAACAATTTATTTACGTGTACTTAAAACAGATTTTTACGGGTATGAATGTTGCAATAACCAGCTGCTATAGTGGGACCATTTGCTCTTAAAAGAGTTACATAACAAGGCAAATTAGTCATGCCACCTACTGAGTTAGCCAAACTGCAGAGATCTGCTTCACAAACATGCTGCTCACCATTAGCCAAATATGATTTAAAAACAGCCATAGTTTAATAGGCATGTTTGAGGGATGGATGTTTAATTGCCATGTCCTTACAGGCCTTGCAGAAATATTTCCAAGCAGCTTTTTCTTTCTTGGAAGTGACGGAAAGTTGCAGTAGTTTTCTTTCAGCCAATTAACTGACAGTGTGCAGCAACAGGTGGGGGCAGGGACTATGCATTGCTACTCCCCTGCAGGACATGTTCTGCTGTTTCCTTAAAAGGACTCTGAGCTGTAGAAATAACATGATGTAAAAGAAAAATTGAAGGCGAAATATTTGTAAAAACTTTGTGCCATCTCTATTTCCAATAAAGGTCGAAGCAGAATGATTTTCCTAATGTCAGATGTGACAATCAAGACATGATTGGTTCAAATTGTCTGACTATAAAGAAACCCAATTTATATAGATGAGTGGCGAAAAAACAGACAACCTAATGAGTTCTTGCAGGTAATATCTTTAATAAAAAGCACAAAGGAATCATATAAGCTACATTAATAACACTTAACATTTAAACCACTTTGTTCTATCTGGCACTAGGGCACAAAAGTCAAAAAGCATTCATCTCTTCCATGTCAAGATTGAAAATGACTTTATGTAAAAGTGGAATTCAAATAGTCTTTGAGCTCTGAGGTTAAGAAATGTGAGGTTTCTGAATTTGCCAAACTTCATGGTGATCCAGAATGAAGTTCAGATTCCTGCATACGTTTAGTTCCAGCCTGTCGTGTTTCTTGTCCTCAGCCCACATGGGAGGTGGCGCGGTGCTTTGGATTTGAGAGCAGCCATAAAGAAAAAATCCAACCGAGAGAAATACAAACTGCTGAAGCAGATCGCTGTGGTTTGGTTGGAGTGAGAACTGATGCTTAAGGAATCCAAGATTTGGCAGTTTCACAGAACCGGCATTATAAATCAGACAAGGCAGGCGTTTGTATTCATCTGGTCTTCCTTATCATCATCTGTTAACTGAGCATTAAGCATTAACCGTTTAGAGCATTCCTTCAAAAATGCAGCTCAAATTCAGCAGTAAGAAATTATTTGCATGTTAAATAATAAATACGTTTTTTTAGTATTTAAAGTGCCTTGCAAAGTCTTTTATAGACTGTTTACATGTTTTCCCTCATATTTTACTGGATTTAAGGTAACAGACGAACAAAGTGAAAAAGAAAATGCTTAGTTTTTAAATATATTTTATTGATAGAAATCTGTAAACAGCAGTGTACATTTGTATTTAACCCCTCCTACTCGCATGCCCCTAAATAAAGTACAGTGCCACCGTTTTCCTTCGGAAGTCACCGAAAAAGTAAATACAGTGGAATATTTTTGCAAGGCACCGCATGTTGGCAGAAACGTATTCTGTGTACAAAGTATATGGAGTCGATCAGTTAAACGAGTATCTACTTAATGACTTATAACAAACATGAGATTAGATTTTAGGACACTGAAACAAACACAATTCAGCAAACACAGTGTAAGCTGTCTACAAGTTTCCTTTCAAGGAGCCACATTTACTTATGGCCTTTTAAAGTGGTCATGGTGAACAGTTTTACAGAATTTTGAAAAGTATTTGCAAGTTTGTCTTCGTTGGTCGGGCGCTGTTGTTTTTACACCAATACCTAAACAATTTAAAGATGTTTCACTTTTATTCTGATTTACTACCAAGAGATCCACATTCTGTCAAACAATTTCTTCAAACCAAACTATTATTAAAAATTATGCAAATGAATAATCTAGGGCTGCAACTAATGATTATTTTAATGACAATTTGATTATTTGTTTGATTACTCGGCCATAAAAAAAGTACTTTTAGTTGCATCTCTTTATTCCAAAAGAGAATATTTGGATTTGCATAGGAAATCCCAGACAAACAAGTTACGTCGTTGAGTATTTTGTTACTATAAGATTAAATAATAATACAAATAATTAGTTTACTAAAAGCAATGAACAGAAAATCACATACATACATTCATACATCTACAAATGGGTTGCTTGGTGTGTTTACTCCAAACCAGTAACTAGAAACACACTCTAATTCATATTTAAGTTTTTTTATTTTTTATTGTGATATATTAAAATTTGCTCGAAATAGTGCACAGATTCATAATTGTAAATCAAGACTTGCCTAATAGATTAACCCTTTTACAGAGCTTGAACCAGCTGAGGCTTAAACCCCATGGTTTAAATTCAAGGCTTAACATCCTAAATGCAAAATGTATATAAATGTATATTTTTATTCCAGCAAATAGTCTGTATGCTCCAGTTAATGATTATTGATGATAGTTTTAAAAATTTATTCATCTTGATTAATCATTAATCATTTTTTTTTTGTTTCAGACCTAGAATAATCATATTACTGCTTTTATTTGCTGTTATGATTAGTTAATAGGTAATAGAAAAGTAAAAAAACACATCAAACTTTCAAAGACAAAAAGCCTGAAAGCAATTAAAATTGGAACACTTTAAAATAACAAAACCCCAAACAAAACAAAACAAAAGTATGTTTAGTTTTTTTTAAACGATGTTTATCTTATGTTTTCTCTGTATCCCTTGATGCATCCTTCGACCTCCAAACCATCATTTAAAAAGTATTATAAAGGTCGTATGATAAGAAAATAGGGGCAGTCCTCCCGCTCTGTAAAAGCTCTTTGAGAATCTTGGTGTCCTCTGTCTTAATAGCCCTTTCTTCCTCTCTTTAGGTGAATAAAAGTTTTTTTTAAAGCCCTTCGTGCCATCCAAATGTCCAGAAATGAGACTCCGTTCCTATTAAGTGAGCAGGAGGAATCATCCAGTCATGCGACCCTTGCTCTAAAAGTGCAGGTCATGAAAAATAAAACTGTCCATCAATCTTTCAGATGAAATACTTTTCACAAACCCACACAAGTACATGTACATAAAAAAAGAGTTTTTATCTGGTTACATGGCACTTTTTGGTGGTAAGTGAGCAACGATACTGATAAAAAGGCACTCCTTGTAAAAAGTGGTACAAAAATGGTACAAATGAAGACGTAGAGAAAAAAATAATAAAATCCGCAGCCACGTCGGCAATGAGTGATCCTGAATGTTCAGACTGCGCAGGTCACGCCGGCGTCCTCAACATGGCCGCAGTTCGTTTTGGCCCAGCCAGGGAAGTTGCACTGGTGGATGGTTTTCTCGTTCCCCGTGCAAGCAAGGTCGTCCATCCAGATCACCCCAGTACCTGCGTGTAAAAGGGCAAAAACAGGGGATCGCATTAGGAGAACGTCTGTTCGTTCTCGTTTCGACTGCAAATACAAGCAAAAATCAAGAATTTAAAGGAAAACTAAATGTAACAGCAATAAATTCTAATTAATTTTTAATGATCTAAGCCAATAATCTGATGGTGTTTTAATATTAATTGTTTAAAAAGGCTATATAATGTGTTGGAAGTAAATTATTTAATAGAAGGCGTATACATTTCAGTCAGAATTGGGTTTTTTACATTTTTTATTTTGTAATTGAGATGGCAAGTATTCTAACAGCTTCCTTAGAGAACTGTTGATCAGATTATATTCTATCCGTAAATTGCCGTTACACTTTGCGACGATTCACCCGAGATTTTAAAGGGCCCTAAACACTTCAGCTTTGCAAGCCCTGAGTGTGAGAATAATGACAAACTCAACTTATGCTGTCCCTGCACAGGATAGAAATGAGGTAAGCTCTTTGGAAAGCGCACATGGGGGTGCTGCACTTTGGAGACAGCAGTCCAGATGCTGTGCTGATGCGACCCCAGAGGATTCAGAAATAAACCATTAAGCAGCTTGCTCTTGATATTGCTGCAAATTTATAGTGTTGTTTGCAGGCGGATGCATCTTTCACACCACGTTTATCCCACATTTTTCAACAAAGAAGGTTTGGATATCCAAAAACACAGTGAGGGATTTTAGGGGAATATCTGAGGGGTGATTCAGTCTCTGGCGGATTTGGGGAACAATGTGTAAAACATTGTCAGCAGAATATCCATCAATAAGCTTTTTGAAAGCCATGTTTTACAAAAGATACAAACTAAATGTTCTATAACACACAAATTGACTGCCATTTTTTTAGGTACACCTGTGAAACAAGATAGCAAATTAGCCAATCACCTGTCAGGTACTAGACTCATCATAAATCGGTGGTTCGAAGTCCCAAGGCCAAAAATAAGTCTTTACCTGACTGTAATTTCACGAGAGTCATTTAAATTGAAGTTGGGAGTCTCTTGGAGGAAGAAAATGTTTTTCCCCTCCGACTTTTTTGGGTCAGAACTATCCCTGCATGACACCCTGAATGATGCAAGGCCAAACGTTGACATAGCATAACATAGAGACAGGAAGAAAGAAAAATAGAGGAGACCTCTGAGAATTTGGCTGTGACATGTGGACTCACATATTATTTTTTATTAAAACTTTAATATTAAAGCCTGCTGCAGAAAAGCGAACTGGTTAAGTAATATAGCTCAAGGGTAAAAACAAAGGACTTCAAGGAGAAATCATACAATATTTCCACATGTGATCTGATTAAGAACCTTTGTCATAATAACATAGACATATTTATTTGTGTTTAATGAGAACGACTAATACTCATTACTGTATAGTTGAAGGAAAATTATGGGTTGGTCTTTTAATGCAGATCTCTTTATTCTGCCACCTCTACATAAAATCGAGTACAACCACTTTTAGAGGTCAAATGCTGCAGCTAACACTGAACATCACTGTTAGACATGGCGGTTGCTACATCATCAAGTGGGGTTGTTTTTTCTCTGGGGAGACAAGGAATCTAGAGAGCTAAATACAGAGTAATCCTGGAGGAAAACTTGATAGAAAACCACAGTCAATTGAGATAGTAACCGACATGCAGTCATAGTTTCAGGGTTAATCACAGGGTTTTAGGTGTAAGAACAATCCAATCAAAGCCCAGACCTATTTAATTCAGAATATGTGGATAAAAGAAAATGACTGGACAAATATTTCTGTCTCTAAGTGTACAAAGTTGGCCAAGATTTACTCTGACAAGGAGTAAAGATGGATCCCTGATCCACATGAATGCTCGTCTCAGTAGCCAACTTCTCCAGAGTCTTTCTGATTACCTGATTATTTTACTCAGTTGTTTTAGAGCTCCCACCTTTAGTACTTGAGGCAGACAGTCTGTCTAATTTAAGGATAGGCTTAAAGCCTTCCTTTTTGATGAAGCTTTTACTGAGGAGGAGGCAGAGAAGACTTTAGTCTACAAAGACAGTTTTCCTTTGCTCTACCTCTCGGCATATATAGGCTGAGGGTGCCGGAGGACAATATGACCACTTCTGACGCTGCGGCTTTCTTCTTCTATGGTCCAATCTGTTTAAGTTACAATTATTTCAACTGTTAACTTTGTTGTTTTTCATTGTCTTTCTCTCCCTAGATGCTGCACCTGCTCTTGCGGAGGGGAACATCGGGTGGTGGTGCAGCCAGCAACTCAATGTTCTCCATTAGTTGCTTCTATCTGTGTCTTATGTCTCTTTGAACCCTCAGTCTGTCGTAGCAGGCGGCCGCTCGTACTGAGCCAGGTTCTGGTTCTGGGTTTGCTGGAGGTTTCTTCCTGTCAAAGACACGTTTTTCCTCTCCACTCTCCCTACATGCATGCTCCGTATGAGCCATTGCTGTAAAGTGAACGACAATGCAAGCTATCATCTCGGTGTGCTGATCCAGGTGAATTGAATGCAAGTCAACGACTCAATGATTAGAATGGAAACATTTTAAACCAAATTGTCGCTATAGGAAAAGAAAAAATTGATTTGAATTAAAGCAGAGACACACCTAAACGTAGCGGGAAACTGGTCTTTGAGACCTGGAGCATAAGACTTTTGCTCTAAAGTATTGATTCAGGAGGGGTTAAATACAAAACAGAGTTATATTTACAAAGAATCAAGAAAACAAGGCATAATTTTTTATCATAATTCTCTATTTTGCATGCAGTTCCGCGTATTTGAGCTTTGGCTTATAACCAAGTTCTTTCCCATCCTGTATGAACTCCATTCCACAGATGAACTCAATGAAGTTAAAGGTTCAACATCCCCAGAGAGTCAGTATCGCGTCTGTTGTGTACGTACCCTGTCCGAATCGCCCGGTCTTATGGACTTGTGTTGCTTCCCTGTATCCCAGCATCTTGCAGACGACGTCTCCATCCTTTTTGTCCCAGGCGTCGTCACACACAGTTCCCCATCGTTGTTCGTGAAACACCTCCACACGGCCTTCGTGAGGACCCGACCCGTTCATCAAACGCACCAGAGATTCCTGAACTGCAGAGCCTGTGGACATGAAGAGAGGGCGAAACGTATTTCTCTGCTTGTCCAACTATGTAGTTCAGCTGCAGACAGTAAATGTTGTTCGTTCCAGTGAGATTGTATTGAAATCGTTTTGTATTCAGTGGCAAAGCTTTGCACTCCTGGGTTATTTTATTTAGTGCTTACAGTTATAAGTTTAATCAAATCCGTTTGAAAACAAACTGAGATGAATTTTTTTTATTTACACGTTAATTTCTATCAACCACATATATTTTGTTTTACAAAAAACAGAGTTTTTTGTTTCCTTGCTCCTTCTTCAGTCTAAACAATCTGTCTTAGATTATAAACAGGTAATACTTTTTGATCCGACAAAGAAAGTCTTTGAAACTTATACGTGCACAGAAGGTATCTATAAGAGTTTATCGAGTAAACCCCCCCCCCCCCAAAAAAAACAGCTAAACAGCTGGAGAGAGAGTAAAACATTTGTTGGAAAACTGGATATTACAAGGTAAGAAATGCTAATGCACACCATCATTATGGCATGTTTGTCATTGAAACTGTTGGCAAAGTGCTGGGGAGGAAAGTCAGACACACCACGGGAAATGAGTCCCATCAGACCATCATAAATTTGGAAAGCATATCTATTTAGTCAAATACTCAACAATCACTAGCCCATTATAGTTAACCGCCGTAACATTATGCTCTTTTATTTGCAGTTTACATGTGTATTATGTTGCTTTCAGCACCAGCGAAATGTAACCGGAATCTCAATCTTTTTTTTCTGTTTGTACTATTTATTTTCTGCAGCAGTCAGTCACAAAAACTGCAAAGAATGAAAGAAATGAAAGAAGAAAGCATGGATTTAACATCTTACAGAAATAAAAGTTACTATAATTTTCGCTTGGCCTTAATGTTTCCTTTAACGCAGCTTTCATCAAGCAGCAGTTAAACACTTTTTTCCTGTTCTACAAATAGATTCACCTTCTTTCATTTTGTTGTTGCCTAATAATTAATTTCATTTGCAAACTTCTCAGAATTCCTTTCTTTCTTGTCCGTTTGCAGCATTGCAAAAAAGTATTAGCAAAATAAATCTATGAGCTGTAAATTGGAGGTGAGTTGGTCAGTTAGTTCATCCTTATCTTCCAATTATGCAATGTGAGTGTTGGAGGTACTTTACTTCACTCTATCCTCACCAGCCCCCATGATTCATTTACCGTCAAAACCTACAGGAATCCAAAGTGTTTTTAGACCAGAAGTGATAGATCATCCATCCAACAAGTTTTTGGATAACTGTTTCAAACTTCTCTCTTTCAAACTTCTACTAGATTAATACCCTCAACAATCTGCAGAGAAACTAGGAGGAAAGGGCTTCAGCACGTTCCGCTCCTGGGAAGGATCAAGATTCAAACAAACACACCTTAACACTATAAAGTGTTGACAATGATACATGAACAAAATTTACAAAACACCAACAAGCAGCAAGGAATGAAACAACATCAAAATATACAGAAATCTGGAGGAAGATTATGGGAGGTGCAAAGCAAAGGGCATGAAAATACAACATATAGGGGCAGAATACATCAGCAAAACATAAAACCAGTTGGTCATAACATTTACTGTAGCCATGATGGAAAGCAGGCCTCAGAGATTTGATCTTAAAAAATAAATACTTCTTAAAGCAATTATACAAAAAAAACACAGACCTCCTTTCTAAGTTACCCAGCGTCCAGAGACCAACAGCCCCCATGCTCACCTTGAAGACCAAATAAAACTCCACCATAAAACACAAAAGCGTTGCCCGATTTAGCCACAATGGGCTTCACAACTGTTCCGTTCAACGTCTAAATAATAAGGGATGTAAAAAGTTTTTGCACAGGAAAAACTAGCAGAGCGAGTTCCAAGTGTTGATGGTCATCCAAAGCATTTTAAGCCTCAGAGAGAGACCGGCGAGCTGCAGCAAGCAAAGCCAGAACAATGCCAGAGCACACAGGAATCGCATATTACTAATGTTTATCTGGCATGCTTCACGAGAACAGCTAACTACCTCCATCTGTTCATAAAACCATGTCTAACATTTTTTTTTATTACTTTAAAGTTTGATTTTCATGGCATGTTCTATCCATTTAAGGTAATGGCATTGCTTTTAATAGAGCATTTGATAAATGTTTTTTGCTTTACAACTTCACTTTGGGAGGGTTTTAAAGCCAAAATGACATTATTAAAAGTGTCAACATAAACATAATATAGAAATTGGATGAGTCTTACTGAATTATTGAATTAAAGCCTTGTCTAAATGTAACAAGGAGTGACATACATTGAGTTCAAATGTCATTATTAACAATTCTCTGGATGCACCCCAAACAAATTCCAGGCTAAATCCTCAGAAAGCTGAAATTATTTGTCTTTTTATCCCTGTATATTCAAATCTCCGCTGTTCAAGCTGTCCGTTAAACATTAAACGATATGAGACACATGAGATAACTTATCAGTCTGCCAGAAGGAGTCTCCTCAGTGATATGTCAGCTGTCTGGGGCAAATTGCGAAGTTTGAAACGCCTTCAAAATGACATTGAAGATTGAGTGTTTGGTTACACACATGGGGGACAAACCCTTTGAAAGAAAAATATTGGACCTCAGTCTCTGTTTCTAATGTTTGTTAACTTTATACTGAAAATCAAACACACCCATATAGGTCTTTTTTTAAAGTTATCCAACCAGCCTCGGGGGAATTTTAGGGCGATTCATACATCATGAAATGATTACCATGTGTTTACCTGCTCTATATGCCAATATTCAACAACTTAATATAAAACAGAGCTTTTGAGTAACAAAACATTCCTCTTCCTTTTCCTCCTCAAAGAGTTGTGCAACAATTGTTTTAGGAACATGTTTAAAAGTTTCCGAATTGGACTTGGAAGGTTTTAAAGCCCAAACTAAACAAAATAAATTGAATTTATATACAATATTTTTATATATCAGGCCTTTAGTATTTCACTTAAGACTTTGAGAAATCATAAATACCACTTGTGATATTCACTCTGTATAATCCAACTAAGAAGTGATCAGTTTAAAGCCAAATAAGAAAAAAAAACAAGGATAGGATTGTTTACAAAATGTATCAGTCAGGAAAAGCGTTACGTTTCTCCAAATGCAAAGTTAATATTGAAACTGTTCTTACTATTGGTTTTGCTTACAGTTATCAGCTTTCTGTTTATGTCTGTAGCAGTGCTGAGAAAATTCAATATCTACGTCTGGCTAAAGGATACAGGCTGGCCTTGACCCTGAAAATCAATGTGAAGGAGAAGAAACCTTCATCTTAGATAGAATTAATCAATGTGTTGGTGTGGAATAACTTTCTTGTTGACCTAAAGATGAACCACCAAGATTGAGCAAACAGCTTCAGCTATTACAGCAAGAAAAAAATCAAAGGTGCCCCTTTACCTCTTGAAAGACTTTCTAGGACTAAGGGACTGATGTTCCAGCAAGATCTTGAGAAACTTAACCATGTCACTAAAAATGCAAAATTTGGAGCACATCAAACCAGTTCTAAAGTCCAAACACCGGCTCCCTGTAGCTCTGGGAATGTTTAAAAAAAATAAATCATTTTAGTTTATAAATCCAGACCCTCAGATCTTTGCTTTAAGTCTATTGTATGTTCCCAGAATCAGAACCAAACATAATTTCATTTTTTTTCATGTAATAACCGGTAACAAACGTTCAGAATATTGTAAAACTGCTAAAACACTGAGTCCCTTTTTAAATCAAGGCTAAAAAAACTATTTGTTTCGAGCTAGATTTGTATAATAATAACTGGAACATAGATTCATTCTAATTTGGATTATATATTTTTTGATATTTCTGTTTATTTTATTTTGTAATGCAACTTTTTTTATTCTGCCTTTGCTTAAGCGTGTTATGTTTCAATATTGCAAAGTATGTTGACCTGTCTTGTGGCTAGAATTTCAATTACATATAAACTTCACACACTTTCAGGGGTAAGACACATTTTGTCCACATTTAATTCAATAGGTAAACATCTCACCCTCATCCAAAAATAAACTGAAAAAAAACAAAAAAAAACAAAAAAAGAGTCCACAGAGTTTTGTCTTTCTAAAGAGCCTCTGCGAATAAACATAATAGCAAAATAGTCCATTGAATGTACATTTTCAAAACACATTACTATTGCTAAGTTGTCTTTGCATTCAAGAAAAAACGTGTTACTTTTATTTTCTCATCTGCAATTGTAATAAATAGGTTTCAAGGATTTAAGGAGATTTTATTGTCATTCCATCTATGATTGAAATTGACTCAGTGCGAGTAAAGTGTCTGTGGTTTAAATAACATTTAAGTAATATTTGATGTTATTAAAACCGGTAATAGACTCCAAAATACTCACAAAAAACATTTCTGATGTGTAAAAGAAGTCAGTCATACAAAACAATCAAAGCAGAAGTAAAACTCAATGGAGAGCTTAAAATCTGGTAATTTTCTAAGCGCTGTAAACATTGACACCTGAGCCGGAGATTTGTAAAATCCTGGTTCGAGCTATTGAGGCTTTCAATAGAGCAGTTGTATTGGATCCTTTCAGTGACACAATGTTCTGTGAAACAGGATCATTATAAATTAACACACAACATATGTGAATGAACTCGTGATTTCTCAGGTACAAGATCCGTGCTTTGAAGCATAAAAAGATCCAAGTTAAGCAGCTAATACTAAGTCGCCAATAAAAGAGTCATGGCAGAAAAATGCTTGAAGTTGTTACTTGATATTTCTGACCGCCTCCAGCATGCAGACTAAAACCATTTTTCTTTTTGAGAGAACCTCAAACATGCATCTTGTTAATGATGTGAGGAAAGACCTGATCTTTGACGAAAGATCAAGACTTTCTACATTTTTTGCGCCGCCCCTCGGCACGTGCTTGACATGCACAACAGCTTTAACGTGTGTAATAAAGAAAAGAAATATCTGACGTAAGAAAAGAAAAAAAAACTGAACTTCAACTGCATTTAGATAGATGATGTTTTTCTAGCATCTGCACACACACAGTTATTCATTAACACGAGCGATCCAGCATAATCTCATTTAAACTGCCCTCCTGATGACTATTATAGGAACTTTGTGACATCTAAAAGTATTTCTTTATTTGCAAAAACATTTACTTCACTTTGAAGGATAATCGAGGGTTTAGTCTCTTCCAGTCTTCAGTCAACAACACATTGTTCTGCTCTGATTCTAGATAAGTTCAAGTTTAGAGAAGTAGCTATTTTATTCCTAATACTTTCTACCTCAGGGCTAAAACATGTTTCTTCTCCTTAGAACCATGCTCTCTCCTCTTTTCCATATTTATCATCTAAGTGAAAAAGGCTTTAGTATTTTTTAAAGATATTTTGAAAGACAAAATTTATACTCCATTGAACAAAAAAATTATCATTTTGAATTGAAGCTATTCCAGAAGATGAGTAAATGTTTTTATAAAGACGTTTTTAAAGAGGCTTTGCAAATTGAGTATGATAAAGATACAAACAGCAACTGTGTAATACTTTTTAAGTGTAACTATATATGTGCTAATTACTTTTCCCTTAAAAAACTGTTTTATGTTAAAGACTGATGGGGATTAACAATGTAAATGCATGTAGTATACAACTATACGGTTTGAGTGGGACAGATTGGTGTCTGTAACTGCAGGGCATTAGCTGATGGACTATTGTTAACCACCAACTTGGTTTTCTTACTTAATAAATGAATAAGTACAGTGAGGAATTAGTAATATAAGTTTGAAAACAAAGACATTTGTTAAAACGTTTCCTCTAATGTTGGAAGACAACATTTCTAAAGCGTTTTTAAAAGTTTTTAACAGGGTTATGTTGGAACGAGCATAAGTATTGAGTACAGAAAAGGTACAGATGATGCATGAAAACAGATAATTACATGAACGAACCATGAACCCATGAAAACCAGTGATCTGATGTGCTGAGGTAAATGTGGATTCAGGTGAGCTTATTGTGGAGGATTTGAAAAAGCTGTGACAAAAAACAGAAAGGGGATAAACAACACTTGTTCAATGCCAACCTATAGGAAAAATAAAACAGTGATATGAGTGGATAAACTGAAATACAGAGAAAAGAAAACAAGACATGACAAACAAAAAAAATTAATCAGTAAACTTATTCGGCAAGAGCTTTCTCACAATATTGAACACAGAGAAACAAACTAAACATGGAAACTCCTTTTAAACAACAGTAAAGATCTAAAAAAGTGATCCAAACACAGGAGAAAACATAACACCCAGTGGATCATTAAAGATGGTTTGATTTGTATACATTTATATGCAGATATGTTTAATGAAACCTGTTGGGAGGTAGAGCAAAAGAAGAATCCATACATGAAGCAGAACACCCAGGACCACGCTACTAATTATACGATATACTGTTTGTAACTGGCTATTTGAGGGCTACTGCTGTATACATTATGTCTGAAATCCTGTCTAAATTACACTCTAAGCTAGACAAAAAAACTCTATAAAATTCTAGTATAGAAGGAAATATAACCAAAAAACAACCTTAAAAGTATCTTTTTTTTTAACCAGAGTAATTAGTGAAAATTTAACACCTAATAAAATAGAATTGTTCCTCTTGATTTACCAAATCTGTAACCAATTCTAACTAAACCAGTGAGGGAGACATATCATTACTGAAGCAGTGTTTGTACTCCCGAAGATTAAAGCTGCAAGCTTTGTTTAACTGGAAGAACATCTGGATACATTAGGGCCCGTGCAGCTGTTGAAGATCCTTAAAAACATCATTTATCACCTAAATAGAGCTTTACTCTCAAATACAGCAGATTGTACTTTTGCTTTAGCTTTTTTAGCATGAAATGTCTTAAAATGACTTAGATATTGGGTATAGTATAACTGGATTTGAGTTATCCTGTGTGTTTAGTAAACTCCCGTTTGACTTGTTGCCCCGTAACTTAACAGGTTTGAATTTTAAACATCAACATGGAGCAGTTTTAGAGACTATTTGAAATGTTTTCAATCAGTCCTCACCTATTCGTTCTCCTCTGTCTCCTCGATCACCCTTTTCGCCTTTGAAGCCTCTGTCCCCTCTATCCCCTCTATCTCCTCTGCTACCTGAAAACAACAGCCAAAAAAACTTTAAATGACTAAAAAAACGTCAGTCAATAATTTACTATTAAACACTGGTGGGTACCGCCAGCGTCAATGTCAGTTTCTGTAACCCAACGTCATATTTAGTAAAAGAAACGTGGCACAAAAATATTACATTCATCCATACATGAGTCGATGAAACAACATGTAATAACACAGACCATCAGTTACAGTTTAGTATTATCATAATATGCACTGAGGTTTATAGGTAATCATGGGAAAGAACGCTGCAGCGTAATCCCTCTTTAACCACTTAGAAATAAAAGCGAAAATATAAATACTTAACAGCGTGAACAATATTTAACTGTCAAAAACCAAAGCTTCAACTCAGATGTCGAAGTTTATTCAAACGAGAGTTTCAAAATAGGGAAGTAAATTGATCTGAAAAAATGTATTTAGAGGAAGTATCGTAGCCTAAATGCTTTTCTCTGCTATTAGTGTATTAGCTGAAATTTGCCACCCACTGCTATAAAATATTTGAAAACACAATTAAAATGGCAAAGAAGGATACACCAGTAAAACATAAATGGCTGTATAACGCTTGAGCACAAAGGTCTTAATATGATATGAAGTGAAAACCACATTAAAACCAAACATTAAAAAGAAAAGACTCAAAAGGAGCACAGACGTATTAGTCAAGCCTTTAAAAGTTAATTTTTTTTATCTTTCATTTAGTTTCTTCGCTTTTTTTTTTTTTTTACAAGACCTGTTTTAAAACAGCTTTATAGTTATAAAACAGAAATAAACTCAAAGGCCATAAATACGTTTAATATGCCTCCATGGATTTCCCAGAACAGAAACAGATTAGATATCCGTAGGATCATTATACTGAAATATTAGTGTTCCAGTGTTGATCTATAGCTTAAAACGTGTAAAACCACCAAATCAGTGGAGGGAAAATAACCTTCATTAACCCACAAATGTAGCTGCAACCAGAAACTTGGATAAAACTAATTTCTCCTTTGTTGTTGTTTAAAAATAAAACTGTTTGCCAACATGGCAAGGGTTTAGCTCCAGTTGTGTCTGCAGGGAGGATTAAACCACAGGTCTGTTTCAGCCATCATTTAGCTAAAACTGGCCTTTTAACCCAACTTTAATTTGATTCTTCTTCCGAGGCGGCCATCAGGATCGCAATCCATGTGTTATGGCCAGTGCTCGGTACAACCACGCTGCCACACCCTGCTCCCGACGTTCGGAGCTGTCAGGGCTGTATGCATTTTGACCACATCCTTAACAACTAAATTACACAGCAGGGAAAACACAAACACACCATAAGCCAATGCTGAGCCACAAAATACGGTGAATGGTCGGATTTAAGATCCACAAAGTCGCTCTGTATTTTGGTGGTCCTGAAAGATGAAAATGGGCAAACTATCTGGAATTAACATGTCGTTACAGCTTCAAAATAGAATTTGATATCCTAATCGGAAATTCTGTAAATGAATAGATAAAAATAAATAATAGTTTACCTGTTTTTTTCACACTGCTTTCAAATACATTTAGCAAGGCTGGAAATTAAACAGGCCCACAACAGACTGGAAAAGGTCCAATAAAAGTCAATTATTGTAACCCTTTTGGTTCCTTTAGTACTATTGAAGAAATAAAACACCAACACAGTTGGAGCAAATAAAACAAAACCTCCAGTGTGACCTGCCCAGAGCGATAAGGTAAAGCTAAAATATTGCAAAGAATGGCATCTTCTTTGAACAAAAGTTTGTTCATCCCTAGAAAAGAAACCAAACATCTAAAGAATGCAATATTTAGATCTTTCCTTGTAATATTCAATAAAACCGCATTTTTTATCAAATGATGTAGACCCAACTAATATGTTTGTAGCCAACATATTGTGTTCTTGTTATCTAGTTACCCTAAAACTAGTCTTTAGAGTAATGTTTTCTTTACTTTTTTTCACCATACAATAAAAAGCTTGGGTCGCAGAATGCAACATGTGGTTATGATTAGCCACACAAGGCCATTTCCTTCTATTCTGATGCATCTCGCTAAAGAAAACAAGCAGCAGACGCAAGAGACAGCTGCTGGTGAGATATCTATGTGAGCTCCGTGTGTGATGGTATACAAACATTTGACATTTGTGATTCGAGCTTCCTAATGAAAAATATGTTAACCATTCCAGGTAAAAGCAACAAAACAGCAGCTGTTCGGGACAGGACAACCAAATTGTCTCCAAACAGAACCTAAATTTAGATTTAGCTATGGAAGGGGGGGGGACTGGTTTGGGATGAGTTTTGCCTTCCTGCATTAGCTCAACCTTTTGTTCTCTTAGCAAAATGTGTTTTTTATCCAAAGAATCTAGAAAATGTAATCAAAAATACATGTTTCAATAATTTATTCATCTAATACATCTGACAGAGATAAGGTTAATTTCCAAAAAAGGTCCACAAATCACTGAACTGAGAGGTGCATGCTTTTCTGCCAAATGCTCATTGTTTAATGAAAACATTAGATGTGAAACTTGCCTCTAATTTCTCTCACTGTGAGTCAAAGTACATCATGTCATCCCTAAAGGAAAAGGCCTTCTCTTTTTCTTTCTTCTTTCAATAGGTTTTAAGCTAATGGTTGTCGAAGATGTTCAGGATAATGTCAAAGTCCAGATGTTTTGTTTTGCAGCAGAAACACAAATGAAGGAAGGCAGGAGGTAGGACCATTTCCAAAGGTTTTAGGAGATCAAATGTTTGTCTCACATGAAATATTACACAGTTTTTTTGCTCCTATGTTTACAGCAACTGGTCATTTTCAATTTGGAATAAGCTACACAGGTATAGTTAATAAAAATAGAACTTTATTCTCTGGTTTTTGAATAATGGGTGGAATGTTTACAGCTGCCCTGCAATAAAAACCCACCGTGACTCAGCCTTGTAATGGCAGGAATAGTTGCCAAGCTTAAAATAAACCTACATTTCATAAAATTGCTTGGTCAATATGAAGTTGCTCCATTAAAATATAGTATTTGGCTATGTACAAGTACAAGAATAGAGCCATGGATATACAGATATGGAGAAATAAACCAACTATAATCAATGGAAGCAGCTCTATCAGTCCAAATAAAAATACAACGCAGCTGTTGTTGGTTTTTTTGTATTCATTTTTGGGCCATAACTAAATGCAAAGATCTTGGTGAAGTGTGGGACTGAACATTGTGCCCTTCAACTAAACCAGCATTGACTGCCAGCAGCTGTTGGCCGAACACAAGCACTACAATCATGGGTCTGTCTTTGGGGATCGTTGTTATTATTGGAACAGCTCAGGCAGACATTGTGGATTTAGGATGATCTCAGCAACTTTGGGCTTTCCAAATCCGATAAAGCCGCAAAACCAAAGAAGACAAGTACAAGACAGATAAGGTGCAGCAGGAATCCAAACATGGAGTGTTTTGACACTACAAGTACGATTACATTCAGCTGTTTCGAGACTAATAAACGCCCACTCCGAATTTTGCACCCATTCTGGACTAGTAAAGATGTACGAGCTGATCATTTAAAGGACCAGTGTAAGAGAAACTGGCTGCAGACACTCTTTTATCACCACTTTATTTGTACAAATATTAATATTGAACTTGAATTACTGTTTACACTAGCACCTCATAATGACTGGAACTTTTATTGCTTTCTTTGGACAAAAGAACTCTCAGTCAGATTTTTTTCTCATCTATAAAAACTTGGCTAAACAGTTTTCATTGCATTGTTATATTTGCTCTGACTGAGTTATGAGACAGCTGAACAGCAATTGGATTAGCGAGGACAGATGGTATGGTGGAATAAAAATGATGTGAGTATGGAAATAATTGGAGCTTGTAGTGATGAACATAAACAGATCACAGTTGCACCTGCTTGTGACACTTGAAGTGGTATTTTTTTTTTGTAGGTGCTGTTAAATCCCAGTAAAGTTTTATTACATTTTACGAAACCATTTGAGAACTGTGTTCCCAGCGTTTTAGGGAGGAAAGCTAAAAACAATTTGAAAGACAAACATTTTTAAAAGTTTCATTTCCGAGTTGAGAAATGTGGAAAAACATGTTTTTTCTTTAAATGTAGCGGCTGTTAAAATTAAATCTATGCTGTAGTGTTGTATGTACAAACAGTCAGTGTGTAACACGCAACACACACTAACTTTTTATCAGGACACAACTGTGACTTTCCAAGTTTTAATTCCCTCCTGTATATATGAAAGCATATTTTGCATATAATTTGTAAATCTAGGTTCCAGAGGCTAAAGGAAATTTCCACAGTCATTGATAATGTAGCTAGGAATGTTTTCTATGTGCTTGTTTTGATGATCCTGGTATCACTTTGACTGATTGACCAGCAAACTGGCCTGATTTACACCCAATATAGAGTTTATGCATATCATCCACACAAGAAGAAGAGAGACACCAAAGCCAACTATATAGTTGGACTGGAGGCTTCTTTAAAACTTCACGCATTTGTCAACTGTAATAAATTGTGTTTTAAATGGACCTGAATTCAGACAAGCACATGGTGAGACAGAATTTATTAAAACAACACTAAAGAAGTTTCAGTTTTGGTGATCTTAGTGGACAGTGTGGACAAAAGCAGTTGTGTTTTGGCTAAAGGAAGACTGCATTTCCCATGAGCACCATCGCATAGTGTCATACAATCCTGATCTCCCGGTCGCCTTCAGATGAATTGAAGTGCATTTCTGTTTCCAGTATCTGTGTGAAGGATGAATAGCGATGAGGTGATTAATCTAATTGTGGTGAACCAATGTCATATGATGATGTTGAAAGTAAGAAACGGTGGGAGTGACGTATGCTGTAAAGCAGTCAGCACATTTGTAGTTGGTTTGTGTGTCAGGGTTCCTGCCACCCTCCTCAAAGCTGATTAATGCCAGTTAAAGTGATTCAGACACATGACAGAAGCGTCATTCAACGAGCCGTAATTTGACGTATAATAACAAATATTTTACGAAGGTTGAAAAGTTACTTAGTGCTACTTTTTTGAGCAATTAGCAGAAAGAAATTAGGACGTCCAGCCAGGGTAAGAGCAACACAAGAATAAAGCAAAGAACAATTAAACTATGGAACCTCACATCATTGTGGCTAATTTTTAATGTTCAGTAAATGTAATTACAAGGTACTAAACGAAGGACGAACTCTGAGGGTTATTTTTTATGCTCTAAAACATCCTGCTAGAATAATAAGACCCAGACCCTGTTACTCTCAGACCCAGACAAACACCAACAGGTTGGAGATTACATTACTTTACCTTTGGGTCCGATCATTCCACGTTCACCATTCTCTCCATGAGGACCGTCAGCCCCAGGAGATCCTTGCATACCCTGGGGGCCTTGCATTCCCTTCTCTCCTGTTAGTCCTAGAGCGACAAGACAAACACAAACATATGTAAAATCTTTATGCAACCAGGTCCTTGGACAAGCCAACCAAGTGAAAAACCAGTATTGCATAAAACCAAAAGCATTGATTTCTAATATCCTGAAAAGTTTGTGGAAAGAGATAAAACACTGACACCTAATACGATTTCCATTCTTTTGTTTTAGTAGGATATTTGGATTTGAATATGGTGGTAAAAGTTCAAAGTTTTCTTTGGCACCCGCCAGAACACCAATTTCTTTCTCATTGTTCCCTTAAAAACCGTGGCACAAGCTACGAACGCTTCTTGTAAATAGAATCAAATGCCTTTAAATTAGATTGATAATCACTTGTTGTTTACACTCCTGAAGTCATCTTGATTATTTTCAAATGTAGTTGTGCTCCGATTGCACAGTTGTGACTGCCCTGAAATGTGAGCAAAATAATTATACCGAAAGCGTTTGAGCCAGAATGGCAAAATAAACTGATGATGGATGATGTTATGTAAACTCAACGATATTCATCAACCCACTAAGAAAATGCTATCAATCACAGTTTTGGATCCAGAGCAAAAATGTTCTTAGCACCAAGCAGGTCGGCTCAACTGGATCGCTTAATAAGAGGCTTGACGTGATGAAAGACTATGGCATAGACACAAATGGAGGAACATGAGCGTGGCTGGTGTGATATATAAACAAATTGTCTTGATCCAACTTTGTTGGAAGGGAAACAGTCTGAGGCGCTCAAAACATCGTTGAGGTCAACACACTTTCCTTCAACTTTTTGCGCAAGACTTACAATAGCATTCAAAAAGACATCCCCTTTTATAAAACAAAGTAAAGATCAATGACGCAAAACACGTCACTCTTTCTTTTTTTTGTTGAAAATATGCACGGCCCAGCAATTTCCATATTTAATTCCTGGCCTCTCGAACCAGTGGAGACAAACAGAGGCTCATTGTAATTAAACAGAGTTGCCATTACTCTGTGCATGGTTCCAATGACCAATTTACTGGCTTCAGTAGATAAGCATGATTTTTTTCCCCAACTGCTATTTTACAATTTATTGATTATGACTGTTTTCAGCTGAATTGTAAATTAACTGATCTGCACTTTAAATATTTACGTTTGAATATGGACCCGAATGTATTGGATCGAGTTGTGTTGGCAAAAAAAAAATTGCATGCAACGGCATTTTAGTTAGACTTGTTTGCATTTTTGTAAAATGCGGTAAAATTATTGTTATTAGAGGAGGACTCCATATCAGGCACTATTTGAAACCAGCTGCAAGAAAAAATGTGGAAACAGTTTGGAGGCAGATTTAAATATTGATTTCTCATGAATACAAGTCCTCAGTATGTCCAAACATCTATATGACACACTAAATATTCACTTATGCCTGGGTTTTAAATGCAAGAGTAAATCCCCTATTGTAAAAATGTAAATGTTGCTTTGAGCAACTAAGTCAGCGTGTTTTATTAGGATTTTATGCATAAGACCAAAAGACAGTACGAAAATGTAAAGACTACGTGAAACGTTTTACAAATTAAAATCTGAAAAGTGCATTTGTTCTTGACCCCTTTAATCTGATACCTCTAAAATAACTAAAGAAACAAGCTTCTTTCTAATCTTTCCTAATCCAAAAATAATGTAATTTTATGTATGTTGATCTCAAATTAAATCCAGCGTTCTGAAAAGGTTTCATGGATTTGTTCAAGAACAACAGGTATGTTATGTAACTGATTATTTTTCAATTAATTATCTGACAATTTATAGAGTAACTGATGGTTATGAAACAAAATTTGGTGGTGGGGCAAAGTGGTGGAGTCTGAAAATCGTCTAACTAGAAGTCAAATATGATCTAATTGAAGTGGCGAGCAGAAAGCCATATTTATACATTTCACACAAGCCTCAGGGTACAAAGCAAAAATTTTAAATACAGTGAAAAGAAACTAAAAGGGAGCCTCCGTATGTATGATAGAAAGCTAACGCTGCACATCACTTTGTAAACAGCATCACCGTCTTATAAGCGTCAGCAGGGCCTGGGAAGCTCTTCACTATTGATTGGAAACTAAACAGTGGAGGACTAGAAGGGGCTAAAAGCTTGAAACCTTCATCAACCAGCTGAGCAGAAACCCTAAACATGGCCTAATCAAAGCCCAGACCTTAATAAAAACAGAAAACTTAAGGTAGGGTTTGAAAATTGTTGGTCAAAGATGTTTTTCTTCCTATATCAATGTCTGGCACTGGGCTTGGCAATCATTCCTGGCAGACTTTGGCAGCATCTGTGCTTGGCATCACCGTATTACCAACTGAATTAAAAAAAATAAAAAATCAGGGAAAATGAGAGAAAAATAACTTCATCATAATTCAATCATAAATAATTTATATACAATCAATAATTCAATTAGGATAAGATACAGTGTGATGCCATAATTCTATTTATTGTGACTTTAGGGCTAGTTCTGCCAAAGGCAGGAATAAAATAGCTAAATATAACAACTTCTACATTTAGTGAAAATAAACTATGAACAAATGATTGCTGCAGATTTGTCAATTGATTCTTATTTAATTGTGGTGCTGCAGACTCCTGCAAGTCTTAAAAGCCCCTTGCTTTTAATAGTATTTTCCATAAATGTAGTTTATTGTAAATACCATAGCACAAAAAACAATGATTGTAAACAACCAAATTTTGAGTCAAACCAATAGCAAAGTAAAACAGTGGAAGATAAAAAAAAATGACTTTTTAAGCATTTAAAGGTTTTTGACCTCAGGGATATGAAAACAATGGTTTTGATGAAAACTAAAAGCTTTACACAAACTTGTGTTTGTTGGCGAGACACGGCTCATTTCAAATGTGAAGCATTAGGAAGTCTTAATGTTCACGTTTTGCGTCAGGAGTTTTTGTTACGTTCCGATGTACTCATAATTCATAATTTCTCGCCCACAAACAACAAACCGAATGCAGATATCTTTAAAAAGCTTGACCGTCTAAAGTGTTGCTAATAAAACAACCAAAAACAGAAAACATTAAACAGACTAGTCAGCTGTTTTACATAACGTTGCCAGCATTATGTAATCGGATGATATTAAAGCTATTTGCTGAGATAAGTTTTGCCTGCAGCAATTTGTATGGATAGGATAAGTGACAAATATCTTTGTGGATGAAGTTTTTTTAGTTTTTTTTCCAAAAATGATTTGGATTGCTTGTCTGCAGCAATTTACAAGATTTCTAGATCTTGTTTGAGTTTACAGCTCAATTACATCAAGAGATGATAAACTATGACTTTAATTAATTGTGGACCGCATACTCTATCAAAATGATTCTAGTTTGCCTAAACAACCTAAAGATCAAATAATTTTATTTTTAAACGTAACTATTTACAGATGTGTCCTTGTGTCTCCTCCAATAAGACCTGGGGTGTTTTGTCCTGAATTTACAGGGAAACTTATGCTTCTCGTTGTCTCTGCTCTGTTTTTAGGTTGATTCGAGGTCTTCTTTATTGTTTTTTTTTGTCGTTGATATATTTCCTGGAACCCCGGCAGAACTTGAGGAATCCCCTCAATGTTTCTTGGAAATGTTTGAAGAGTGCTGGATAGAGGATGACAACGGGCTGCATGCGGCAATGATCATTCAGAAGGTACCGAGCAAGAGAGAGCTCCAGAACATCTGGATGCATACAGTTGCTGTTTATACATGTATATACACATGGTCTCTCAAGAAGGGGATGAAAATTGATATGGCTCTGAGCTTGAGATTCCACATACATGAAGAATTATGTTGCATTTTAGTAGAGAGAGGAAGATGGATTACCCATCCCACCGGCCCTGTCTGAAAATAAATCCCCACCCAGACTCAGGAACGTTGTTTTCGTAATATATGTAGGTGACTATTTAGCATGTCCACTCTCACAGTTGTCTGAATGCATCAATAGAAAAAAAGTGGGGAAACTCTTGGGAAGCCAATTTAACGCCTTTCACCATCCATTGCATCCATTAATGAATAATGTGTTATCGCTTATGCTCATACTTTCCAAATGTGTTGATATGACAGGCAGGCTTGTTAAAATTTTGGCTGTGAAAATATACAAATAAGACATTTCTGAAATTGCATAGAATAAAAGCCTCTGCTATGGAATAGAAAATAAATGTTATTCCTGGTTGTTCTGCTTCTATTTAGCCAAAACATATTTAAAGATGTTTTATGCATTGCAGACATACACTTTACTAGCAGATAGAAAAAAACAACATGCTTTTTAGTCTAGAGGGTTGGAAACAGTGTTGCTGTACAGAAAATGCTCTGGCATTTAGATCTAGATATTACATAGATATCACTAGAGACAATGTTCGGTTCACATAAGTAAAACTCTCAGTTTTGCACAAAAAAGTTTAACAAGGCAGCTAACTTTAAAAAAATCAACCATGTTTCTTTTTCCACAGTTCTTAAACAGAAGGCTTCCTCTCTTGTTTCTCCAACAACTGATTTTTTTCAAGAAACAAAAGAAGAAGTCCAGTTTAATTCTACTTAAGCACTTGTCAGAAATGTCATATGTTAGATAACTGAGAAGCTACTTTTAGAAGCATATCTGCTCCAGCAAAGCTGAATCAAATTATGGAATTATTTCCTCTGCATGTTTGGTAACAAGCCAATGTGTGTTGGAGCAGGATTGCATCTAAAAAGTCCTGCGGACCGGAGTTGGAGACCCCAGATGTACAACATTACTCAATATTAGACTTGCTCCACAGAGTTACTTTACCAACCATGTAAGCCCGTGATCCCAGGAACGCCAGGATGGCCCATTTGTCCAACGTCACCCTTTTCACCCTTTGGGCCAGGGGGACCTGCACAAAAAGCAAGAAATTTTATTAATAGGTAATTAAATAATGTATGGATATAGTGGTGAAATAGAATAAACTGTTAAAATTGTGGCCTGAGTAGGAATTTAACATATACCGCTATAAAGCCACATCACACCTATAAAAAGCTAGATCATAAAGTACATACAGACTTTTTCATAAGGGAGACCAATTCATCTCTTTTGGAATATCTAGGAAAGGAAACTACATTAGAGCAACCCATTACTCTTGTCACAGTAACGCTGTTTTAAAACTGCAGCTAGAAAGTAAAGAAGTTTCAGTTTTGGTCGATTTTGGCGGCCACTGTGGACAAAAGCGGTAGCGTTTTGCCTGAAGGAAGACTGCATTTCCCACGAGCACCAGTGCATAGCGTCGTAAAACTCAGATCTGTGCAGTTGGATTGAAGTACCTTTCTGTTTCTAGTATCTGTGTGAAGGATGGATAGCGATGGGGTAAAGAATCTAACTGTGGTGAAACAATGTTGATGATGTTGAAAATAGGAAAGGGGGGAAGTGACGTATGCCGTAGAGCAGTCAGCACACTTATAGTTGTTTTGTGTGGCAGGGTTCCTGCCACCCTCCTCAAAGTTGCTTAGTGCCGGTTAAAGCGATACGGACCCCCTCGGGCTATGACAGAGGCGTCATTCAACGAGCTGTAAGTCGACGTATAATCATAAAAGTTATGAAAATATTTCATGATGGTTGAAAACTTACTTAGTGTTGCTTTAAATGAAGAACGCCTGTCCAGCAGCGAACTAGAGACACTCTAACACTGCACCATATTTTAGCTTTTTAACCAGCTACTCCTAGCATCAGATTGACCTAAATATTATAGGGTGTGAGTCTGGAGGAGGATAAAAAACTATGGACTGTGGGAGGAAGATGAAGTACTTGGAGAGAACCCACATTTTCATGGATAAAACATTTATTCTCCATGCGAAAACATCCCATAATTCTGGGATTCCTTTTAGGTGCTAGAAACACCTTATACAGCCTTGACTCCAGCAGCAATTGGATAAAAGGCCAGGAAAGGTCACCAGTCCATCAACGGGCAACAGAGTTGTCTAATATAATTATACAGATAAGAACAAAATAGGCACTTTTCCTTTAACATGAAAGATGGCTTGTATCCATCTCAAAAGCAACATGTGGGACCAAACATTTAATTGGTGCTGATTACAATTTAATTTATATCAACAAACTCTAGAAGTCTTTGCATTACATGCATAAATGTTGTGGAAACCTTGCTGCTAAATGAAAGTCAAACTGGATCTGACAACCGGCCTACAGATTCAGTCCAAGCATTTGTTGAGAGATTGAGAGAGGGAACTAAGCCAAATACAGAGAAAACAAGAAAGAAAAGTCTGGCCACAATTAAAACCACATGTTTAACAACCACAGCACCGCTTTTGGGAATACTGAGAAATTCAGGACTTGTTTTTGTGCAGTTTGTTGTCATCCTACAGACCTGCACTCTGCAAATTTCTGGAACCAAACGGGTTTAAAATGCAGGCCGGCCAGCAGCTGTCTTAAGGTTCTTTGAGTTATACACATGTGAAAATAGCATAAGCAAATTAATGACCGTGATGAAGGAAAAGATGTTCCTCAGGAAAGATAGACCAATCTGAGTCATAAATTTAATGTTTCAGTGATGTCAAAATGAGGACTTAAATCCATAAAAAGAGAAAAGTGGACTATCAAGACGTATTGATCAACCTCAACCTGATCTACAGCAAGAATAAAAATAACTCTGGATTAATGCTGTGTACCAGAAAAAAAGATTAAATCTGTTAAAGGTAATGGAGATTAAATTGATGTCTAATTTACAAAGCTGTGTTTTAGTTGGAAGAAATTTCCAAATTAAGGTGTTCAGTTTAACATGAGCATCATTCATGTGCAATCAAGCAGTATGATACCTGAGTTACGTTGGAAGTTTTAGAAACTCTTAACAATAAGAAGCGGTTACCTAGCAATTTTTAAAATGAACAAGCTGGGTTTAAAACTATTGTTCACATGGTTTTAAATTTGTTTTGTTTAATTTAATAGGAAACATCTCTTCTTTAGTAAAAAACACAACTAAATGAGACTCAAAATAGGAAATCAGTTCAGAACCATTGCATGGTTAAGCATTGTGTCTTTCATCTGTTCTCATTGCATCCATATAATAAGACAAGAGATGATTTAAAACACTCTTAAATGTCTCTATTTATAGGTTTTCCGTATCATGATGTTAAGGTGTATTGTAAATTTCCTTTCTTTCCTACTCAGTTTTGCTCCAATCTAATTTCCCTTCATTGGTCTCGTCTGTGGTTTCTCAGGACGAATCTCATACTGGCCAATCAGAAAACAGAAGGAGGAATTATGCATGGTCAAAGTCAAAGAGTCAAAGAAACTCTTAGCAGAGGGGGATGTTTGTTTACAGTGGACACAATTTCCGGTGAGCTTCAGGGAGCTCAATCACATAAGTGATTATGTAAAATACCTGTTTTAAAAACTTCAACAGAGTCCACACCTTCAGCATTAATTGTTAATGATTGCACACACACAAAGAAAAGGCCATATTTTTTCTGTAAGTTCTAATGGTAAATCTGTATATAATACCTGCAATGTGCTTTTAAAAGGAAGCTTTAAACTATACTGCTTATCTTTTAAAAATTTCCATATTCAGAGAAATAGCTCATCTAAATTTACCATGTAGCTTTTTCCTTTTGTAATTAATAATTCATTTTTTTCTAAAATCCTGAAATAGAAATACATTTTATTTACTTTCCTAATAAAAACAATGTAGTACATATTAGTAAAACTGTTTTTTGTGTTTTTATTTTGTAGCAGCGGGTGTGAAAGTGGCTCTTTGAATTGAAAAGGTAAGTGACCCCTGCTTTAGATTACTAGTATATTACATTTAAATGTTAAATTATGGCAGCACAAGAAGCTTAACCAGCACTGAAACAGCACCTAGCAAAGGCATTGATACCGCACAAACATTTTTTTTGCAAGTTACAACCATAAACATCTCTGTATAGGAGATTTTAAATGAGTTGAATAAGATTGCAAAATATAAAATATTTTCCCACCAAATGAAACTCTCTATTTATTTATGTTTGTCACTAACTCCCATAAATAGTATTAATGCAACCAACAGCATCAAAGTTGAACTAATAATTAAATTGTGCCTGTGTGTAATTTAATAGTAAAAAAAAAAAATAAAGCTGTTGAAAGAATGTATCCAATCTACACACCAGGCAAGGCAAAAATCATTTAAAGAAGCAGTCAGGAGGCTGACTGCAACTGTGGAGGAGCTGCAATGTTCCACCGTTCAGGTGGGAAATATGATTCAATTCAGTTCATTTGTACAGCGTCAATTCACAACACATATCATCTCAAGGCACTAACTAAATTATAATATAAGCAGCTAAATGGTGTCCAGTTGACAGGAAAATGAATAGTGCTCTCAATAAATCTAGTTCTTGTAAAAGAAGAGAAAGTAAAAAGCTGTGTATACCAAATCTAAACAGATTTTAATGGAATGAAAAGGAAATCAACAGCACACCAAAGATGTGTTAAAAGTCCTCTGATACTTCTGCCAACATGTGTGGCTTAATGTAAATCAGAGAGAATCTAAAGTTAAGCAGCCTAATAGAAAAAAGAAAGAAAGACGAGGCCGAAACAAAAACAGCCAGGGTGAGAGTGGAAGAGAAAGGTTGGTGAACATGGAGGGAGATGTAAAACTTTTCTTGGCAGTAGGTGACACGGAGCTAATCACTGATGAATGTGGCCACAGAGCTTCTACTGACGACAGAGCTGATTTCAGTTTTCCTTTTGGCTCTAAATTTAAGCCCCAATTGTTTGCTCATAAGGACCCACATGCGCTACAGACCCAAACTTCATAGGTGCTATTTGGTTTGCCATCAGTTCTTAGGGCTGTGTCCCGTGCCAGCATTACATCATGACATACCTTTTGATTTTAACAAGCGTAAGAAGTAATTTGTTACACTGGCTTTGAAGAATGCGCTGCATCTGGAGTAATCAAGCTTGAAGAGATTGGAGGAAGAACACACATAGTTGCTTAATACTCCAGACTTGTAATCCCAAAATGTACAATGAAGCTGCTTGCTAGAGTCACTCAAATTCCAATCATGGCTTGTAGGAGGTGCTGGAAAATAGCTTTTTTAGAGCACCGTTGTGCTTTCCAAAGAGATTCATTAAACAAAAACCTCAACTACTCATGGTATTATGCTCGATTGGGTTTCCACCATTGCAAATGTTTCATTAAACAGCAGCAGAAAACTACACGCTTCAGGTGTTTTAGATTTCTATTCATCAGCGAGGAGACAGAATGTATTCAAATTCATGCAAAAGTAAACTTGTAACGTACACATTCTGAGTTTTTCATAGCTGTTTCCAGAGGGCTCTGCATGTGAGAGCACAGATGTGATTTACTCAGCGGATTTATGTAGGATAACTGTATGGAAAATCTCGCGTTGAGCCTGAGTCTAAATGTGTCATGTAAATCTTTGCACATTGCATGACGCAACAGTATTTTTATTTGTAGTTTAAGCGACATATCGCTTCCCACTTCCCAAAGACGTCGAGGAAACGCTAATGCTTCAAAACAAAAACTACGTTGTAAGATAACTAGGAAGGCTCAATGTTTAACCTGGCCTTTAAACAACAGACTGATTTAGGATTAGGGTTTAAGGATGTGTACAAATGACCCCCCTTGGAGTCTGGGGTTGATTATTCTCCTAAGGCCCCCAGGAACTTTTTTAGAGTACATGAAAACATGGACTATTTAAAATATCAGGACATGTGTTAGCGAAACAGATCTTTTATTGGGGTTTTTAGCAGGATATTGACCAAAAAGATCAAATGGTTCACCAGACATACAATGAACCTGCTTATGCATTATAGGAGGAGAAAGAGCATTACAGAGAGGATGCATGTTTTTAATATTTCCATCCCTGTTGAACATTAGCTCCCGTTTTTCTGTAACAACATACATACAGTACCGCAACACATCATTTGTCATAGAAAGGCTTCTTTAATAGAAGTTAAGCTACAGAATCTATGGTGCACCGTAAACAAACTAATAATAAAGCACAACCCTGTAATATAATCTGTATCTGGTTTCAATTCCTGGACAATGTTGATAGTTGAGTCGTTCGCTTGACATCAGGTCTACTAATAAAACTAAACCAGAACAATAGATTCAGAAACAGATATATATTATATCATGTCATCATTTGTTTCATGCTAAACCTAAATGGAAAAGTATTCAGAAACAACCATACGAGCTATAGGATTAAAGGACCGGAAGATTAACATTTAGCAGTAAATCGTTAATGGCCTCAGTCTTAACAGTTGTGAAGGGATATTTACTAATTTAAGGATGTTCAGTGACTGCTCTTTTCCCCCAGCATCTTAAGTTCCAAGTCTGGTTTATATTAGAGGTTTAGACTATTTTCTTTTTTCAGTTTCCTCTGCATCCATTTCTTCTGCTGGGTTTCCTTAAATTGGAAACTTTTTTAAACTTTTATTTTTTTTTATGTATCTATGGTTTAATGAAATGATTTTGTTGGAAAGTGCATCAATACAACAAGTGTTGTAAACTGGCTACATAAATAAATTGATTCTTGATTCTAGAAGGTGTGGATTTTATTCCTATTGTGTCATTTCGGTAAAACGCCTGCATCTGTATTAGGATCATTTGCTTTCTGATCAGTTTGGGGTCAGGCTTTGTGTTTTTTAAACAAATGCCATAATGTCTAACTGTTAAAGGCTTTTTATTTATAGAGGAGTTCCAGGTTTATTGACTAACTGCATAGTACAAAACAGGTACACATGATCATATCAGATCAAACTATGGGGCTATTTGGTTTTAGAAGCATCATTGTAAACTGTCCTGCAGGGTTTAGATTGCCTTAAACAATTCATTCATGGTTTTCAATTGTAAATACATTTTTTTACTCTAAATCATAAGTCATATAGTCTGGCAAAACCAAAACGTGACTTCTGGTAAAAGGGGCGATGATAAAATTGACTTTTATCATCTGTTTCAAGATAAAATCCCCCTTAAACATAAAACATATTGTTATTTTAAAGTAAATTTAAGTATTTTTTTCATCTTGTTACTTTATCTTAAAGCAACACTACAGAAGTTTCAGATTTGGTTGATTTTCTGTGGACAAAAGGGGTAGTGTTTTGCCTGAAGAAAGACTGCTTTTTCCATGAGCACCAGTGCATAGCATCGTAAAATCTTGATCTCCTGGTCGCCTGCAGTTGGATTTAGGTACATTTTTGTTTCCAGTGTCTGTGTCAAGGATGAATACCGATGAGGTGATGAATCTAATTGTGGTGAAACAATGTCAGATGATGAAAATAAGAAACAGGGGAAGTGACTTATGCCATAAAGCCGTCAGCACGTTTGTAGTTATTTTGTGCGGCAGGGTTCCTGCCACCCTCATCAAAGTTTCTTATTGCTGGTTAAGCGATACGGACCCCCTCGGGCCAAGACAGAGGTCTCATTCAACGAGCTGTCAGTCGACGTATAATAACAAAAGTTATGAAATTATTTGATGAAGGTTGAAAAGTTACTCTGTGTTGCTTTAAATTCTGAACACAATCAGAAGTCTGAATCAGAGTTTATAAGATCCAGCTCACCTTCCATTGTTGTGAGGTTCTTCAGAGTCGTGGAGTGCTCCCAGTCCTTCAGACGGAGGTCCTCAGTGATTGTGTTTAGAATCTCCATCTCGTTCCTCAGCTGGGCCTCTGTGTGGATGTGTGTCACCCACAAACTGCTGGTGTCCTCTGTTATGTTGCTGATCTGTATCTGAGCAGAAGAAGTGACAAAAATGGAGGACTGTTACAGTGATTTTCAGCAGCAGCTTTAAGAAGCATCATGTTGTTTTAAAGGCTCTGATGAAACTCCAACCTGCAAGTCTTGTATTTTAAGGTGGTGAATACTAATGTCGTTGGTGAAGGTGTGATTAACAGCTCCAACAGTCCAGTTGACTTCATCTAATTTCTCTCTGAGCCCATTCAAATGGCCTGATGTCTCCCTGAAACACACCCAGAAATGACTAAGATCAAATTGGTAGGCATTTTAATATCCACATTATTTGATATAAAGTTCTACCTCAGAAGGGCGTCGTGGTCACGGAGCCACCTGGAGGTTCGGGCCACCTCCACGCTTAAACCCGACAGATTCCTCCCAGCAGAGCTGCTAAATAAGGACAGCCTGTCGTCCAGTTGTACCAGGTAGCCTTCTGACTGAAGGGAGTTAGCCTGGATATTCCTCAGCTCCACCTCCAGACCCTGCAGAAAGGAGGACTCAGTTGTTTCTCAAGGTTCATTCAATATCAAATTTAATTTCACATTATCACAATGATAAATATTTTTAAAGAGTTCAACATTTTAATATGAAACTGTAAAAAGAAGTGGTCGGATGGCAGAAGTAAAGCATGGATGAGGAATGGATGGATGGGAGGAGAAACTAATAGACAGATGATGAATGGACGAAAACAGAAAATATTGGGTGGATTAGAAAAAGATGGATGGAAAGGGAAATTAATGGATGGATGGAAAAAAATTAAGGACAAACAGGTGAATAAACGACTGGTTTGATGGCTGGTTGGGTGGATATGCCTTTTTAATGCATCATTTTAATTTTTTATTCTTGAATCGACCTGAACAAGATTCCCAAACTTTCTAGACTAAAGATCATGAAAAACGTTTTATCTCTGACCTTAATTACAAACATAAAACTGGCTAAAATTCATGCAATACTCTTGCACAGTGCACTAAACAGCACGTTAGCAAAAAGTCATGGTTATTATTGTGCTCAGGCTTTTACAGCAAAAATAAACGAAGGAACTTTAAAGATCAAATTGGATAAACTTTTTACAATTCACTCCTCTACCTTTATCTATCCACTTTGTCAAATACCCAAGGTTAAACTTCATAATGAGAGAACATACAATCATATTTTAAGCTTTCGTGCTTCTATGAGTTACTTTGATGAGGATCTCCAGCCTCTGCAGCCAGTTGCTGTGGTTCTGAAAGATGTTTTCCAGCTTCCAGATGTTTTCCAGAAGGTCAGCCTGAGTGGACGCCTCACCCAGGGTCTGCTGGAGAACATTAGAGTGGTCCGACATCCGAGTCACGTTCTCCATCAGCACCTCCGGGCGCCGCGAGGAAACCTGGGATCGGGAAACTGGGGAGAGACGAGACGAGAAAAGATGATCGACTAAAACCGTTTCGAGTAACAGTGAAAGTCCCCAAATTTAGTTTTATTTAGCATCAATCACAGCTCAATATGGAGAGGGCCAGCGCAATAATGTCGACCAGATGCTACTTTCGTCAACTGCTTGTTTTTTCTTATCCATAACGTAAATATTTGCTTTATAGGCATTATATTTATCCTTGGAGTGGTTTGATTTTTAATTTGGCCTTAAGCAGCTAGTCACAGGATTTAAAAGAAATTATACATGTATAGTTTTCATTTTATCCTTTATTTCTAGCATGAGCGTGGATCTGCGTTATGTAAAAACATTGAGGAGTAATTAACTAGAATGAAGTGAAATAGGTATAAAAGTGGAAAAGCTTATATAACGAACATCATTTTTTGTTATGTTGAAAACATGCTGCATGTTACCACCTTGAATTACATCGACCAGAACCGAAATGCCTGAATATTTCCATCAAAAACCGCGAGAAACAACAACAACACATCAGATGGATAAAATGAAATTACTAAGTAAGTTGGAAGAAACAGATAATTATCTTCTCACATGTTCCCAACATTACACAAACTCATCTCCTGCTCCATCGATCTCATGGTGGATGTTTTCACGTGTGGTTTTAGAAAATGAGCGATGGTTGGGAAACGCCAGCATGACCTTAGGCGACAGCTGAGAACACTGCCGTACAGCAGCGATGTTTCAAATAAACCATCTCAATTACTGCTCGTTTGGCGTGTTAGGTTTATTCTTAATGACCTGAAAGCCAAATAATCTCAAATCTCTTCACTACACAGGTCGCTTCGTGGCTAAATTATGGACTGACAGCAGCAATGTTCTTTGTTTCTGTAGAACACACACACAGTCAAAAAAGATCTCCTTTCAGAATGACAGCTGCACAAGTAATAAAGACGAAGGTGAACAAGAGTAAAAATAAAATAACTAACAGAATATTCAAAGATCAAGGGGAGCCTTTTAGAAACGTTTGAGCCAGGACACACACACACACACACACACACACACACACACTATAATGTTCTACAACTGTGTGAACATTGGAAACTAATCGAACCCCTCAAGGGAGCATCAGTGTGCAGTCAACATCAGGGGTTTACAAATTACGCTCTGGAGGATAATTTAAGCTACACACGCATTCACGAAGCTTTAGGATTATTCCAAGAACCCAGATTCTGAAAAATGTTTTAGCAAAACAGACTGGTTGGAAACCATGGGACCACACTGTCCAGAAAAAGCCTGTTATTAATGCAGAGTTACATAAACTCCATCAGGGCCTCGATGTCAAACATAAAGCAGTTTTTCCTCATCCCATTCCCCTTTGTTTAATCAAGTTACAGCAACTTTAATCAATTAGTATTAAATCCCATCTGGTGACTGATATCTGTTAAAATGTAAAATTTTTTAAATGTGAAGGACAGAAATACCCTCACAGACTACCAGCTATAATTTCTTGCTGAGTTTTTCTCAAACCACCAAAACCAGATTTTTTTTTCTGCCAATATAACTAGAACACTGACATAATATTACCTTTAAAAGGAGAATGCTTTGGTAAATCTTCATCCAACAGGAAGATAACATTTAAATACATAATTTTAGTTAAAGTCACTCTTAACTGGGTCTTTCCTACACTTCATTCATGAAGGGTTTCAGTGTTTTCACCTGTTTGGGTGATTTTTTTTGTTTTATTTCTGTGACAAACATATCAATCAATTTGGTTGATTTGGTTAATCATCAAATAGAAATTTTGAAGGTGATTATGAAAACTGCAACCCCCACAACTGCTGCCACAAGACAATAAAGTTGGCAACAGATCCTCAAAGTTTTGATTCTTTGCTTTTTCAGGCTAGCGTGAAAAAAAAACAACTAGTCCAGATTTCCTTAGATATTAATGTAGATACATTCAAAATTAACAGTACTTCATTAAAGCAAGAGTTTATGAATGACTGGGTTGTGATGAGCCCAACCTGACCAGTTAGTGCAGACGAGCATGTTCTTAAAGAGCAACATAGACCTGGAGTCAGTAGCCTGTATGATCTGAGGATTGTCAACGTTACCCGAATAACAGCTGTAAAACCTGTGACCAAAAAAAGAAAGCTCATCAAGTTTTATCAAGGCTGGATATAATTGATAAAAAAAAAACCACTTTAAACGTGGCAAACAGCATGAACATCTATGAAGCCGATAATTGTCCTCATCATCATCTGCTTCGGCTTTGCCAACAATTGCTACAGTTTGCTGACTATTTTCCAAAGAACACATCCAGATAGTGAACTGGCCAGAACAATATCTAAACCACATTTGTTTTAATAACACAGCTTCATGGTTTCTCAGGTCTTCTGTGGATACTTATGTCAAGAGATTTTATCTGCTGATGTATGAAATGGTTAGAGCATGTCAAGTCAAGTAGTTGAATGTGTGACGTGGCTGCACCTAAAAATGTCGATTCACTTTAGAGTATCATCATCAGTATGGACTTAATTACATATTACTACCACGATGTTCACTGTAATATTACGGGAAAGTTTTAAGAAGTACAACATCATTATCTTTCAGAGTACCATCAAAGTTAAAAACATAGGCAAATTTGAATATGTGGCTTTTATTCATCACATTTTTTGTGAACACTGTATTAAACGTATGCCTTAAAGTTATGAAATCTCTACGATATCTATATGATATGTCTATTTATTATTTAATGTGATTTGAGCTGATTATACTGGCATTTCTAAACAGATATTCAGGTAAACTTTAACCTGCAGAACTTTTAGAAAATAATATAACAAGTTTAATGAAATGCAGAAAAGAAATTTTATTTAGTTATTTTTCATGGAACAGATCAGTTTGAACCTTTAAGGTCAAACCAGTTCCTAGAACTAAAGAAGAATAAACAAACCATGACTGTGATCTACGAAGTACACACCAAGTGGCGTGTTCGTATGAGCTTACATGCTATACTATTATTAGTCTATAAAGAACAGATGGGCAACAATGTATAAAATAGGGCTTAAATGCCGTAATGCACACAGACAGTGTGCATTTCTATTTTGTAGATGACACATAAACTTAAATGTTCATAAAATAGAAACCTAAGAAACAAAGTCAATGAACAAACTAATAAAAAGACCAGAGGAGACCAGAAACCACAAACATATAGACCAATATAAACCTGTTCTAATTAAGTCTAATTGAGTCTAATTGAGTTTGCATTGTGAATAGAACCTAAAAAACACACAATGCAACATGGGAGTGACTAAAGCACAGTGAAAAACTCAAGACCAAGATGTAAAGTGAACTCAAAGCAGAGATGCATCTGATCCAAACTTGAGTTTGTATGTTATGTAAAGAGAGAAACTTAAAGCAGCTAAATCTGAGGAAATCAAATTGTTTAGTGCGTCACTACATTTGCATGTTTTTGAAGGACATGTGAGAGTAGAGGTACCTGGTGAGAACAATCACATGTGCAGGTAGAACATGCAAACAGAGATCCACAGTACAACATTTGTTCACCAACTGTCTGTAAACCACTTGGCACCTTGATTCAGTAAAATTTGGATTGTTCTTCAGAATTGTAATGAGAATATTTTATTCTTCTCCATCATGTTTTTAATCATGTAAAGCACTTTGAACTGCTTTCCTGCTAAAATGTGCAATAAAAAAAGACTTGATTGGTCTAGAACTTACATACGTACATAGAGTAAACCAAATGTTAGATTTTATATACATTTACTATACTATGTCTTGCTAATCCTGTTTTAGGTAGATAGAAAACAACAGGATCTTAAGATCTCTGATAAACTGGAATTACATTTTTTTTTCTTAATTTTAGAGTCTTTCCTAATGCATTTTTAAATAAACATCTGAAGGGCATAACATCTTTTTAAAGATACAAAACAAGGAGCTATTGTTCTTCTTGTTTATGCATGCATGTGTTTTCATGTTTGGTTCATTTGAACGAAGGAATAAGGGATCTGGATATATGACCACCTGGTTCTCTCTTACTGGTATTCTGTCCAGTACCAGACACAGAGATGCAAAAACAGACCTCTGAGTAGGAGGGCTATAATCATGCCCTGGTTTGCTATGGTGCTATGAACCTAAATATTCTTACCCAAAAGTGAAACCACCAAGTTTTACTAGGAAAAAAAAACAAACACTCCCCGCCCTTTGTTGCCTGTTTTACCCCATGTACACACGCAGATACGCACATACATCCTGTCACAGCAGCTAGCTGGTCAGTGTCCTGGTCAAAAACATTAAAGGGAAACAGAAGTCGTTTAGATCTGCATTCCTTTGTGGTCCAAAAACCAAAGACATCCTGGTGCCGTCATTCATCTCTTTATCTGAGCCCATCTGTGTGTGTGAGAGTGTTTTTCAGTCTTTTCGCTATTTCTATATTTACGATGTGACACTTGCTCGCTCCCCTTTTGGGGTCAAAACATCCCCATAAAATCAGGTCAAGGGTTAATGTTTAGTGAAATAGGTTTAAAGTCTTCACAAAGTGCATGCAAGGGGGAATCTCATTTCACGTTTCACCATCTAACACCGAGCCTGGATGTTGTCCACATGGGCTAAGGTGTCACATTTGTGTCTGTGATATGAGGACAGGACAAAACTATGGACCTACTAGTGGGTTTTTTTATTCGGCACAGATTTAATGAGCACTGGATACAAAACGGCTAATTTGAAACAGTCACAATCTTTTGTTCAGTGTCACTGTAAAGGATTATCAGATTAGATTTGATAAGTACTACCAATTTTATATAATTTAATGCAATTTAAATTGCATGTTGGAACCGTAAAAAACTCTGTGAGGCAATACCCTTTCTAGTTTTACGGCTAAGCCTTAAAACCTTCCTGTTTGATAAAGCCTATAGTTAGGAAGAGTTGGAGAAGACAGCCTAATCTGGTTGGGGGTATAACTCAATCCAGACATCTCTTTTAAACTCATTTGTAATGATGTATTTATGATTTAATTAAATGATTTTCTTTTACAGTGCCTTGAGATGACATCTGTTAAAAACTGGCAGTATATAAGTAAGCAAACAGATTCTTGATTCAAAAATATTTTGTTGCAGCATTTTGGGTAAAATGAATCCATGGACATGGAAACAGGTAAAAGAAAGAAATAATCCAGCAATGAAAAAAGGAAGTACAAAAGCAGGGCCTGAAAGTGACAAACACACCAGCTAAACCAATAGAGGGAATGTTGAACAGCTGTGGCACGGATAAACCATGGAAACTGATGGAAGAGACAAGTTTACACCGACGGGAGCTGAACTAAGGATGTGGAAACTAAAAGAAAAAAAAAAGGCTGAATGATAATATAAGAAACCAAATACAAAGCAATTGACAAATCTGGTAACACATTAGTGAAAATATTAATCAGAGAAGTTTGGTGTGCATGGAAAGACATATAGAGCATGTGTTTGCATTATCGAAACGCAAATCGAAAAGAAACAAAAGCAAAAAAATAAATCAATACTTATCAGTTACTTTTAGCTTTACTTTGATAACAGGAAGTCATAAACATTAGCATTAGGGTTATGACTAAATACATGATTACACTATGTTAAAACTGGGATGTTCCAACTGTAATGTCTGTTATCAGTTGGGTTCAGGATAAGTCAAGGAGTTAATTCTTTGTTTGTGATTCTTTGTATTTATGGGAATTTAAATAAAAATTAACTCTAAAGCAAAAAAGTGTAATTAACTCCTATTAATAACTCTCTAATGGAACCAGAACAATAAGGTGTTTTATGTTTTAAATGACAAATGAAAATCTACATTTTTATTTAACAAGATAGATAAAATGTTTTAATTTTCCATTTTTTCAGTGTTTTGACTTATCAGCGTGAGCTGACTCTATGTGTGATTTCTATGTTTACCTGGTTGCGATGCAAATTCCTTATGGATTTCATTATAAAGGTTAAGAGAAATAAGAAGACATTTTGTTTATACAGTCCCCCCAGAAAAACTAAGGCAAAAATTATTGATATTGCGGTGAATTCTGCGGCATTTTCGATGAAACTGCGTGAAAGTGCCAAAAATGAGGGAAAGTGCGAATATATGCGGAAATGTGCAAAAAACATGGAAATTGTTGTTTACAAATGTAGGAAGAATAAACATGCTTCTCCCACGCGTTGTTTCACATAGTGAGCAGCAAACATAACATATAAACATTACGTAGTTATGAAATACAGAATAAGTCTAATATGACCAAAACATGTGTTTGTTATGGTGGCACACGGGGTGATCACTACTTGACGCGCTGGACCATTCATTTTTGGCGGGGGGGGTCTGGTGTCAGTCAAAAGTACGAAAATAATCAATTACTTCAGATTTCTGCAAAATAAATGCGGGATCAGTAAAATCAGGCGAATTTACATAATTCTGCGATTTCTGTGATTAGATGCTATTTGTGCTGTAAATATGCGGCTTTTTAAGAGTTATGTGCACCACCGCATAATGTGTGCCCTTTCCTTGATTTTGCGGGATTTTCTGCGATCGCAGAATCGCGTTTTTAAGGGGGGACTGTCTATAGAACCAAAGTCAGGTTACCAGACTGGTATTCTTTTTACTGAGATACAATTAATGGTAAGCCTGAGAAGGGAGTCTTTGATACACTTTCCAAAGGAGGTGTTTTGGACTTGTCTTCTGGTTGGAGGCCTGCAGGGCAGACTCAGGTCAGACCACAGATAGGCGGGCAGAAAGGATTATTGCTCAAAATTACTCAACAACAACAAAAACAATGACAAATTCCCCTCATTATTTTGTTTTGCTTCTCCAGAACAACCAGCAGGACAATAAAACGGAGGCACACCATAAACTCTTTCTTAAAAGCAGAGTTCATTGTGTTTTCAGCCAAAAAAAGAGAGAAAAGATTCTCCAGTTACAAAACATGTCAAGCTATATTTAAAAACAATAAGGCCAAACATAACAGTGCTTGCTAAGAGGTTATACAGAATCTGGACTCAGTTTCCGATCAATGGTTTCTTGTTTAATGGGTGATACACAAAGGTTTTTGAAGCTGTGTCATTTTTTACAGCCTGTATACAAACATACAGGCCACTTTATGAAAATAAAGACCACTGTTACTGTTCTGCACCACTTTAGCCAACTATGTGTGTGGCACTGTTTGCTAAAATTGAGGAAAAGATGAGAGGTTTAGTATAAACCTCAAAATGTCACTCAGAAATTGTAAATGAATGCATGATTTATGTGAAAGCTAAAGCAACAGTATCTGCTCCTGAGTCAGTGACACATTTTTTAGGGCTTCTACTGATCGCCTCGTCACTCCTTCTTCTTTTGATGTTCATGCCACATGAACATACCACAGGCAACAAGTCAAATCAGACACAGAACGGTGTCGACTTGAGTCTCAACAGAACATTTTTTTAGAGTCAGTTTTATGGCTCTTCAGGTGTCCAACACAAACACATTGGTAATATTCAGCCTCGTGTTTGGAGAAACTGAAATGGCCCTTAAAGTTATCAAACCCATGAAGAAGATGCATTTAAGGTTTCAGAACAAGTTCAAGCTTTTGGATTTCAACTGTTTAAATCCAGTGCTGTTCATACTTTTATCCACCTACACAGAAATGTTTACCCAGAGCCTGATGCTGCCATTATCAGGTCTATGATGTACACATAATGAGAAAGTGCCACTTTATAGTGAAACTAAGTAAATACATTACTTTCAGTTGTTATGCAAATCCTGCATATATTAAAAACAACTTAATGCTACAGATTAATATGTTTAGGAGTATTACAGGTGCTAGAATGGCTGAAAGATTCAAGGATTAATTTAGCATGAATCAAAGCAACATTTCAGACAAATATAACTAAATAGCATACATAACTATATAGCTAAAAAAAAGGTTGATTTCGCATTATACCCCCTTTAAGTTTGTGCTTAAAAACTTTGTTGGTCAGTGGATGGAAACCAAAGTGTGAAATGTAAGACAAACACAAAAACACTTTATAAGTAATTACAGTGGATCCCCACCTTCTTGCGGTTCAGTATCTGAAGATTCACCAATATCCGGGTTTTACGGGAAGGTAACTCTAAATAATTCACAGAAAAACTTGCCTGTTTGCATTTTTTTTTGTTTTTTATCGAGCATATCTAAAATCCTTGAATCCAGGAGAACTACTCATACTACTACTACACCTGATAGGCTATTCCTCAGCCTATCAGGAAGTTCATGGATGTAGCCTCTGAAGTGTTTTCACTGAGTCTATTAATGCCTTTAAAGGTTTATTTGGTGCTTAAACAATTTAGATAGGCAGTGACAAGGGATTTCAGAGGCAGTCTATAGGTAGTCACAGAACTCCAACACCCAAGGTGGCTGTGATCCCAAGAACAAACTGAGTCCACAAAGCTAACGGTTATCTGTTGCAAAAATCAGTGCAACAGGGAGAGAGCTGGCACAAAGATCTAAAGGAGAGAAAAAAACTGTCAGAATAAATGCTGATGAGCTGATGAGAGTTGAAGAACAGACGAAAGCCAGTAACATAAAACTAGGCAACAGATGGGAACGAGACACCTAAAACGATGACTGACGGATAAAATATTATCACAATGAAACAGAAAATGGTGAAATATTATCCAAGTAAAAAAACCCCAAAACAACTGAATCTTTACTGAAACAAAGCATTATAATAAATTCAAACTTAACCATTGCAGTTAAAACTAAGCATTGAACCAAAATCATACTGCAAAGAGTACCAGCTTATTGATATTGAGTTTCCATTTAGAAACAGCATAACCCACTGGTACTGGGCAGAAAAGCATTGATTTACTTGTCACTTAGTTTAATAACATAATTCAATTCAAACTGAAGCACTTTCGTGGCCTGAACTCAACCACAGCCTGGGAGCCAACCAGAAGTGGTGTGCTCCTGCTGTCAACTTAAATACAGCTTTTAGATGTGATCGTTTATTCATCGACATAAATAAAAATGGATGAACAAAATTGCGTATTACGACAAGAGGTATATCGTAACTCTAAAAAAGCAAGAAGAAAACCGAGCAGAATTTTAAAATGATAGATTGAAAAGAACTTATTGTCGCTTTAAGTTAATGTAAAGCTGGATCTGTCTGCAGGAAAGATAAAAAAAAAATTCAGTGTTCACAGACGGCATATTCGAACCCAGAATTAAAAAGCCATTGCAGCGGGAGCTCAATAATTGACCCAACAGATGTAAATGATCCCACCTGTGAGAATGGTGAGAAAGTACCAACTTAAAGTGAAATAAAACAGCTGTTGTCTGCTAAATATAGACCTTTTACATTTATGTGAATCCAACTGTCCCTATTTTTGAATAACCTCGAGAATCACGTTGTTTTTGGATCAGTTAGAAATAAAGTCTTGTTTTACCCAAATAGAAACTGACCAACATCCTTCATGACTTTGAGGGGATGCCAGCAGCAGGAAGGAGGACAGGGAACAAAGAAGAAAGAGGCTTATTGTGACCTCAGGATCTGAAAGCCTCCGCTTGCAGAGAATAAGAATGAAATTACAGGAACTTAAAATCTGAGAGAGAACCACCTACTTTGTTTGAGCTCGGATCAAAAGCCGCCAGACGCTTTGTCTTAAATGGATCTCCAGCAGAAGGTTGGGTTCCCATGCTTGGTTAAATCTCGGTTACCTTCTAATGAAATATGTGTGAGCTCAAGACTGAAAGGTGGAATTGGCAGCTCAGAAAAATTAATTGAATAATGAAATATAATAAGGCCTGAGGGCTGTGCTTTATTATACTGACCAGGCTGTAAAAATCATCACCTGAATAACTCGAGTGAAAACATCTCTGTGAAACAGGAGGGCACAGCACAGGGATACAGAGGTTCAGCGTTTGAAGCTCTTAGTATCTCCTTAACCTACTGAAATTAACAGGTTTGTTGACAATATATCAGATATTTTTGGTCAATATTTTTACACATTTACTAAATGTTTGTTTTCACAACAATGAGAAAGATTCATGAGATGACTCGTTGACAAATTATTTAAATTAGCTCCTGTGTTTATTGTCTGTACTACTGTGGTGGATAGAGCAGCAAAAATCATCGATGCTCCTTTGCCCACCCTCCAAGACTTATACAAATCAAGGACCATAAACCGGGCATAAAGTATTATCAAGGACTCCTCACACCCTGGTCACAAACTCTTTAACCTTCTACCCTCTTGCAGGCGCTACAGAGCCCCGAACACAATATCAAACAGACACTGTAACAGTTTTTTTCCAAATGCCATCAAACTTATTAATAACAAAAACTAAACTGCTGTTTACTGTTGTTAACATGCCACACTGCATTTTATACATGCTGTATAATACTGTAACTGCACCTTAACTATTTATCCTACACTAGTTTTATATTTTCTGTACATATGCAAACTCTGCTGAACATGTAAACTTGTATATTGTCTACATAGTCTTGTTGTATATTGTATTGTTGTAAATTGTAGAGAGCTAACAACAGCCGGAAACAAATTCCTTGTGTGCGTAAACATACTTGGCGACATACTGTAAAAAAATGATGCAAGCCTCTTATTGCTGTGTATTTTTCTGCAGCATCTAAGATAAGATGTTAATTTGAACATTACAGAATTGTTCTTGGTCCATCTGAGTCTCTTTGAGGCTAAACTGTGTCAAGTCTAAGATTGTTTGAATACATTTCTGTTATAATTTTAGCTTTGGTAAGTCAACTTTAGGTAATTCTGGGGTCTCCAGATTACGCTGGCGATTTGAGTAATGCAACTCTTCACCTCTCGGTTAAGTCCATGATAGAAAGGGAGAAAACAGTGAAAATATGCAACTGATTTGAAAAACAACTTAGTGGGCGGGATGGTAGGGTATGTTTTACAGGAAACAACGTCGTATATTTGGAAAACCACAGATCGGTTTTCGACTTGCGTCATCCGGTCAGGCCCTTAAAGAGCATCACTTTTGGGTGTGTTGTCTGTTTACCACTCAATCCTGCTTTAAAGCTAAATGTGAGCAGAAGTCAACAAGCCATTAGAAATCTAGGCGTGTGGTACTTCACAAAACCAGCAACAGCATCACACAGAAACCACATGTTTAAGGTCATAACCCCACATCCATGCCTCCATAGTGCAGCCTGCTAACACATAACTGATGGTAGGAGTCAACTTTGAGGTCATGACCTCGTGGGGCAAATGCAGTTGCATACAAATTATCACTACATAACATATTTACCAAATAATTACAACATCATCCTGTTTCACTTTCTGAAATCTGTGCAAATCATTTAAAAACTTTTGTTAGTGGACGTCTTACGTTGCGTGTGTAGTATTTGTGAAGTTGTGCGTGAAGTTGTGCGTGGACTCCAGCTAGCTGTAAGTCAACAGCAGGAATGTCTGAATGAAGTGACAGTAGAGGGGGAGGCAGAGCTGTTTGTTTGATTTCCAAGCACGGGTTTCTATTGATGTTGCAGAAATCAAATTGAGAGTCCTGCAACGAGATCCCAAGTGACCTAACAGATTCACATGTCTGTGTCTGTGAAAAATAAAAATAAACACGCTTTCTTTTGGTTTTCAGGGTATACTGAGACTGAATGGAACACCAACTGTCTCTCCTATTACGGATTTTCTATTGTAATAGTCTAAGTAATTCAAAAGTAAGATTTTATAAATTCAGGTTAAATTAATTTAATTGCTATTAAACACATGGAAATAAATTTGATTTAAAGTAAGCTAAAATTCTATTAAGCACTTGTTTTAGTTACAATGGTCTAAAGTAATCAAGGCCCACAACGTCGTGCAAGTAGCTAATACACAAGACCCTCCACTACTATAACTAATGACTGCCTGTTTTAGTAGTTTAGATACCCAAATACCTAATTGAATTTTTTATATAATCCATCCATTTATTCATTTTCCAACCCGCTTATCCTTGTGGGGTGCCAATCTCGAACGCACATTGGGCGAGTACACCCTGGACAGGTCCATCGCAGGACAACACAGAAACAGACAGGACAAACAACCAGTCATGCCTTAGAGTAGTGCCCAATCAGCCATAAAAACTCCTTGTAGAAAGACAGAAGTTGGACCCTTTTTGTTGCAGCCCTTTGCTATTAAAATCATCTTGGCAATGTTAAATTGGCTGCTCTCCAAACGGCAACCAATCGTGGGTCAAGGTGTACCTCAACTAAGTGTGTAAACGATCTACTAATAGGCAGAGTTTCTGCCAATAATTTGCAGGTAGGTTCCACAGAAAACTACTTGTACAGTGAAAGTCCTTGAATAATGAACTGCCAATGAGTGAATATATAATGTAGGATGCTTAAATTTGATGTTTGTCCCAACAGAAAATGTTAAGATTTCATAATGAGCTGAACTGAGGACCTTACATTTCAACCAAACACAACAGTGAAACTAATAATAATAATAATAATTATTATTATTATTAATTAATAATTAATCAATTGAACAGGAGGAGAACACCACCAACAGAATTAGGAACCTCTGATAATAAAACTGAAACGCCAGTACTATCCTTTTTTTATCAAAGTATAGTAGATGGGATTGAGGCTGGTAGATTACTGAAGATATCACAGTGGGCCTGACATCACCTGTGAGAGATGGTTCTGAAACTTTGCAGAATAACCTGATTCAAGGGTGAGACATGAGGCAACGGTCAGAAGACAGAAACAGGGTTGTTGTCCAGAGATCCAAAGCCAGTGAGATATCGAATGTGGGCAGGGCAGGAAAGGGTAATCCATTGAACGGGCAGGCGATGAAGGATCGCTAGATATGTATTCCTAGGATTTAAAAAATCCGGTGCAGTCTGCTTGTTGGAGAGCTGTATTTAACAGCAGGAGCAGGAGAACAAGTGCATGACGTGAGCTTGATTATGCTTTAGGCTGGCAGCGCACAGGTGGAGTAAATCATAACAATGTCAAGATATCTCAAAACAGTCTACACCGTATTCTTCGTACCAAAACGCAGAACACTAAAACTGTTAAGACGCGCCTTTGTAGTTGCATTCCTCATGTTTCTGGAGTATGTTTTTACAGTTTTATGTAACCATTCCCCCCAAACATGCTGAAAACCACAAACAAATCCCCTCTAGGGAGCCTGCTTTCATAATCTTTGCCTTGCATGACTTCATCAAGCTGCAGGATCACAAATTAGGCAGATCAAACTCCTGCAGTGTTTTTGTGTACGTGCATTGGAGTCTGCTGTTGCTTAATTAGACTGCTAGTTAAGTAGAAACACAGTCACAGAGGCCTTTTTTGGGATCCCTGCTATTGTGTACTGACAATACAAGTCCTCCTCAGCCTCCTCTCTCCAAAGTTTTTTAAAATCTACAAAGTTGTTTGTGGAGAGCTTTATCACTGACACCTGCTGGCTTTATTAAATTATTTACACATTGCAGTTTCGTGACTTAATGATTGGGCAACGTCTTAGGCTTAACTCTGAAGAGAAACACTGCTGAACTTGACACATATACTGACATTCTGTTTTTTTTCTTCTAAGTCTAAGAGGATATAGGTTATAACCTTCTAAAAATCCGACATCTGACAAAAAACTATTTCATAGAGAAAAATACGCAGATCTGAGGGAAAACTGAACATGATACTTTGGAAAAAATTAAAATTGAGAAAGTTGATTCCAAAGGATATAATGTAAAGTTTTAGATTAACCTAAATTACTGAACATTAAATGTTTTTGGTGTTTTGCCTTGCTATAAATGTTATACTACATATCTTCATAGCCTGGGTGCGCAATGGTAAATTGTATTTAAAATACAAGATGTGAGAATTCGGAGCATTTCTTATGTATAATTCTATACGTCACAAGCTGGCACAACTTCACACTAAACAATAAGAATGTACATTTTAAAGCTATCACTTTTTGTATATAAAATGTCTGGCAAAGTCAATTACTACCTTACAGCAACATTTACGAGGAATGTAAATGCCCAGGAGGATGAAACCGTTAGTGTTCAGTAGTCTGTGAAAATATTTCCAGTATGCTAAATTAAATTGTGTTAAATTGTGACACTGGGATTCAAAGCAACACTAAAGAGGTATCAGTTCTGGTCAATTTTGGCGGCAAGTGTGGAACAAAGCAGTAGTGTTTTGCCCGAAGACTGCATTTCCCATGAGGACCAGCACATAGCACCATAAAATCCAAATCTCCTGGTCGCCTATAATTGGATTGAAGTACCTTTCTGTTTCCGGTGGCCGTGTGAAGGATGACTAGCGATGAGGTGATGAATTTAATTTTGGCGAAAGAATCTCATCTGATGATAAGAAACGGGGACGTGATGTATGCCGTAAAGCAGTCAGCACATTTGTTGTTGTTTTGTTTACCAGGGTTCCTGCCACCCTCCTTAAAGTTGCTTATTGCCGGTTAAAGCGATACGGACCCCATCGGGCAACGACAGAAGTGTCATTCAACAAGCTGTAAGTCTATGTATGATCAAAAAACGTTATTAAAATATTTAACCAAGGTTGAGAATTTACTTAGTGTTGCATTAATGATATAACTCACAGCCAGTAATTTTTTTGCAAATAAAGGTTTCACAAATATATTTTAATTTTAGAATACACCATTTTACCACTTTTCATACTGATTGTCACTGTTGCCTCAACTTGCCCTACTAATAAAATATAATTATTCTTTAAATTATATTTTTGACGTTTCTAAAAATATTTTCATGAATGAAATTAGTAATCAATCATCCTATTTGCATTTGCATTTTCTTCTTCAAGACCGCACATTTTACGCCATGATCAAAAAGAAAAAAACGGACATTGCTTTTTCGTTTTCATGGTCTGCCCGCAAAGTCCTGCCCATATTTTCAAAAATAAACCTCAAAAGTATTTTTCATTTTAAATTTAATTAAGTGAAAGAATGAGCAGTCTTAAAGAAGAAAATTAAAATGCAAACAGGATTATTGATTACTAATTTCATTCATGAGTCCAATAATGCAGCCACATTCTTAAAATGAAAAAGCATATCTGAAAATGCTTTTTCATTTGAATTATGGTAACGATTTGCTTCCATAAAATATACTTTAAGCTCACTTTTTAGGGACTAGACATTCAAAACACCAAAAATTTGTTAGAAATAGAGACAATTTATTTTCTTATTTACTGCCCTCTAATGGAATGATACCGTAGGTGGTGAGCCACCTCATCCATGTGGTGGTTAATATCATAAAAAATCAGTCTTTTTATAAATGTTACCCATCATTTAACCCTAACCTTATGACCACTTCAAACAAAATCAATGCGAAATAATTTTCTGAAACGTATTTTTTGAAATATTATTTCTAAGAGTAAAAATTGCAGATCTTCAAACTGGTTGAGCTTGTTGAAGTGGATATAAAGGTTTTTTTGTGGAAAACTTTATCCTCGTTACTCACACTTTTTTTTCAGACAAATAAAGCTGTGAATGGTAGAGAAAATATACTGCAACTTGAAAATGTATGATACCTAAAACCATGGACAATAAAATTATTGTCAAACTTTCTGACTTAATATAAAAACAAATTTTTACCGAACTAAAAAAAAGGTCCAACTACTCTTGACATGTTAATGGCCTGAGTCTGACTTTCTAAGTAAAGCTGTCTGCTGACTTTTGGGACCCCTCTTGTCCTGACAGTCAATTCTTTTTTTTCTTTTTTTCCTGTGTATTTGAGTATGTGCTCTCGCTAAGACGAACTCCCACCAGGAATGCTGGACCATCTCCAGACTCTTTTCTTTAGAAAGAACCATGGCCAGAGCACAGAGACTCATTAGAAAGGGCTTTATGTTCTCAGAGTCACTTTAGGGGCCCCGGGGCAGAGTGTACGTGTGGCAACATCTCTGTCGAATACATGCATATGTGTGTGTGTGTGTGTGTGTGTGTGTCTGCATTTCTCACCTTGTAAGGTTCATTCTTCAAACAAATACTATACTGTGAGGACCAACTGCTGTGTGCTTGTACTTAACTTTTAAATGCATGTTTCTGCAAACATAACTACTGACATTTTTGTCATTTGTTTGTGTAGCAGGTATTTACACAAAAATGCTCCTCTTTGGATTATTTCCATCAAGCCAGTTTAAATGTCATGTTCTATATGTTGGTGTAAAAAATTTTTTTCCCAACATGTGTTAAAAGATCTTTTTCACAATGGTTAAAAAGCAAAACATCTGCAGCCAAAGGGGAAAAAAATACCCTTATTGTTTCCACACTGGTGTTCTATAAGACCTTTGAAGTTCGACTTTATGTTGTTAGGAGTGGCACTTTGTGGTGTCACATTTACCCTAAGAAAGATTTTCTGGGCAAACCTATCATCACACATGTGGTATACATTCAATACATGTTTTCTTCCCCATCTTGTCTCATGTAGACAGTGTGCTCTCATGAATAACCCACATAAGAGCTTAAGTAATCTAAAGCTTGTGGAAGTTCTAAAAAAAAGTATGACAGCGTTTTCCCCACAACGCCTGATGTCAGTTTCCTCCACCTTGATAGAGTAGAGGGGACCCAGTTTCTTTCTATGGGGGGAAAGTGAAGACTCAATCAAAATGATCAGTCAGGGATAAAAAAAAGTACAGATAGAAACCTCTAAACTTGCTGGAAGGCACTTTGAAAGGAGAAAAAGTGTATTTTAAAGTTAAATTTGGGCAGAAGGCGAGAAGGTCTGGCTCCGAGATTCTACTCCAACTGCAGCTAGTCTGGGCTGTTAATCATTCATTTGCACCCAGTCTGATTCGACCACACCCACCTATCAGTGATCATTGTTTTCACCTGTTACTCTGACCATATAACCAAGCCTGCTTCCCCAGTCTAGATGCTAGATAATTGAAAACCTTCTTTGAGTACATGTCCAGTGTTTCCTGTCCTGTTTTTTCATGGTTTATTTTAATAAGTTCTGTTTCCTGAATTGATAATCATTTAAGTTATCTGAGCTGTGTTAGTCGAGCTCAGGATTCTGTGCGGATCACTCGGGTTCTTCCACACTGAACTCTCGCACATGTTTTTATGGATCTTGCTTTGTGCTCCACTGCACAATTGTAAAAGGAAAGGCACCTTCCCAAGCTGCTCCTACAAAGTTGGCATGAATGTGAAATTTTATGAAATATTTTGATATCTGGAACATTAATAGTTTTTTTGCGTTGACAGTACCAACATATTACTAGACAGAAACTGAAAGTATGACTCGGCAGTCCCGAAAGCAGGTCTTCACTGCTGCAGACTCAGCGAGGGCAGCATGCCTTACAACACTGCTTTTATTTGCATTGCTCTTGGAGATGTATCCTATAAAGATGTCCACACAGGGTTGTCTAGCATGAAGATACTTTTGCAATATAGTAGATGTAATTTATTAACTGTTTATTTTTGGCATATATAGGTGTAGAAAAATAACATGTGCAGCTGTGGTTGTGTAGTTGGCTTATCATTACGCCCCTGAAGAAATATAGACGTTACGTTGTAAAACCAACTTACTTCTAGCCAAAGGGAATTAAATGGCAGCAAGAAAAGGTGATGTTAACCAGAGCAGTATAAGATAACAATAGCAATGCCAATCAGTTAACAAGAAAGGGCCAAAATACACCAAAGCTTTCTGAAAACACAGGGACTATAAGCCATTTCCACTTGGCAATAGCACTTCTCTTACCTATGGTGCTTCTAACCTATACAAAGTTATTTTTAAAAACTTCATAAAATATTATTAGAATGGAAAAAGTCAAACATGAGAGCTGGAAAACATGACTTAGCTGCACCAACAGAGGGCTTTAGTAGTATCCTTTAGGATCAAATTTTCCATGGTATAATAGCAGTTTGGCTTCAGGTGAAGAATTTAAACAGTCTCTTCTACTGTATTAAAACAAAACATTTTAAAATTTGCAGGGAAATTATTGATATCTCATCCTCACATCCCACTGTAAAAACAATATGGTGACATGATTAACTTTTGTGGTGTGCATCCATCAATAATTAGCTTTTGTAGCTGAATTATCAATCGTATGTTAAAATTTAACCAAATATGTATAACTTTGACCTGAGAGGTCAACAGACCATCTTTCAAAAAACATCCAGATTTAGGGGAACGTTTACTTATCAGAACATAAAACTATGTTATACTCACGATAGCTCAGGTTATTTCATAGTGCTTCCAGGTACTGATGGAAATCTTTGTCTTTTAAGGGACATTATTTATAATGTAAGATATTTTCTGTTTCATTGGTTTAGTTCATGACAGTGAACCAAACTGATAAGGTTAGAGCCTGCAAACCTAAAAAGAAGAGTTGAGAACTGTTTTAAACTGCTGAGGGGGATCTACTAAGGGGAAATAATCTATAATAGCAGTGAATATTTATCATTGCAGTTAAACTTAATCTTGCATTAAAGATATGGCTTATGGATACGGTTTTTCATTTTAAGACTGTCGTTTTAGTAGAGCTACATTGTCTTTGACCAACCAAATAACCTGTCAGCTAATTAGCCTAAATATAAAGTTTGATGAAGAAATGCTGAACCTTTAAGTTGAACTCGTGATGCCTGTTGTTTATCTACTGTCTGTCTGTGGCTGGGTGTGTTTTTTTTGTTTGTTTGTGTAGACCGTTTTTGAAATATCTCAATGTTTTGGGTCTACATTGCTTAAAAACTGTATTACAGGCAACACAGAGAGCTGCAGTAAAAGTAGCTAGAATGAAAGTCAACAAAATCAATGAGGTTTAACGTTTTCAAAGCAGTGAAACGACTTTTTCTATATGTTGACAGCAAACGTTCACCTTGAGTGCTACTGAAATGCATCAAAGGTTTAATTATCAACAAGTCCTATCAAAACAGTCAGTAATACAGCAAAATGTTAAGACCGATCTGGCAAAGCAGCAGTTTAGAAGAAAAAAGCAGAAAGTTGGTGGCACTCTAAATGTCAATGGTGAGTGATTTAATTGGATCAAAATCCCTTACTAATGTACACCACGTAATCCTCAGGAAATGCAGTGTTTTATTTGAAGCTTTTTAAGTAAATAAATGGGGAAAAGTAACATGACTAGTAGACACCAGAGTGATGATATTATTATTTTAGGACTTCTTAAAAATAACTCTTTGAAATTGAACAACTTTGTATTTCATAATCTATCTAGCGTCCAAGAATCAATCAAATTTTAACTTAAACCAGACGACATGACACTACAGTTGAAAGTCACGCTTCTCCTTTGACATCCCGAGACTAAAACGCTGCAAATCTTTTCATAATAAACTGCATATTGAGGTTTGTCAGTTAGGAACTAAAACAAAAGCATAACTTTCACCAAGAGGCAATATTTGAGTTGATAGAAACAAAAATTTGGACCTTTTACTTTGTTAGTGATTAGACGAAGAGTTATTGATATTTTACATATGCCTGCAGATACAATAGACAGATGTAGCAAGTCTTAACTACATATTGAAAGAGGCAAGTATCATCTGGTTCTTTCATCTTTATTGTTTTGCTTTAATGCTTCTCTGTCTAACCTATTCTGATCATTTACTAATCCAACCCCCCCCCCCCCAAAAAAAGAAAGTTTAGTATCAGATGTGCTGATGCAGAGGAAACTGCATTGTTTATGCCATAAATACAGCTGTTTCCAGGCTAAAATCAGTTGATAATCACTTTAAAAAATCAAATCAGTATGTCTGCTTGCCTTGTAGACACTGAGAGCAAAAGAGAGGCCAAGAAAGCAAAGCAAAGGTTGGAAAAAATAAAATAAAACGAGGAAGTGGAAAGCATGGAGCTGAATGTTTCACCTCTGAAGGCTAGTAAAGTTGTAGATGTGTTTGTGCATGCACTTATGTATTTGAATAAGTGTGTGCCTGTTTGGTGAGGGGGCCTCCCATGCCACTCTGGAGCCACTTAGGTTTTGGATGGCCGGTATTTAATTTAAGAAAGCCCTGGCTGTTCCGCTCCTCTAAAACAGCCTCAACGAAAAGCCTTAAAAAAAAAAAAAAAAAAAAACGA